>CM053753.1:5497164-5517273 GCA_028658305.1 Pachyuromys duprasi | reverse complement strand
TTGTATTGAGGGTTAAACATTGGGTCTGTTACATGATACACATTCTACCTCTAAGCTATACCTTTTGCCCTATTAAATATAAATTTTGTTTTGTGTTTTCAAGACAGGGTTTTTCTGTATAACCTTGGCTATCCTGGACTTGCTTTGACCAGGCTAGCCTCAGACTCATAGACCACGCTAGCCTCTGCCTGCCTGTGCCTCTCTGAGTTCTGGAATTACAGGTGTGCGCCACCACGTTTGGCTTTAAATATAATTTTTATACACTGTAATTTAAAGTGATTGGGGTTAATTAGTCCATATTAAGTTTTAAGTAGTATTCTATATAAAAAAGCAAATGAAATAGTTTTGTAGAGACCGCCGTCTTACCCACATTTATAATAGAAGCAGCTTTCCTTTCTGTAGGGACTAAGTCCTTGAACTCACTGTGATCTGGTGCAGTGAGGGCTAACCTTTAATACCAGCCCTGTCCCGTCCTTGTTGTGTTATCTTAATCAAGTTCCTTACCTCTCAGTGCCTGTCCTCATTTGCCCATTTGGGTTGAGTGCCTGTACTACAGTGTTGCTCCATGTGAGGATTATTAATAAAGTAATGTACTCCTTAGTCTCATGGCCCATTTAGTGCTTATAGATGTTTGACACAGGGCTGCTGTTGTTATATTGTATTTTAAACATTTATCTGACCTGTTCCTTCAGAAACACTCAAAAGAAAGCAAATCTGGGCACAAATGGACCTTTGAGTTGAGCACCAGTATGAACTGTGGCTGTTCAAGGTGCTATCACCCAACCGAATCTGTTTGCATTTGGCTGTGGCAAATAATAGTTGAGTACCTTGTTCAGATGTGCTGACCAGTTGAAACTGCAGAGTGTGAAGAAGGAAAACTGATAAGACTGCATCAGGCTTTTTTTTTTTCCTTTTTGTTTATTGTTGTTGGTTTTTGGTTTTGAGTCAGGGTTTTTCTGTGTAGCCCTGGCTGTTCTGGAACACGCTCTATAGACCAGGGTGGACTTGAACAGAGATCCGCCTGCCCCTGCCTCCTGAGTGCTGGGATTAAAAGTGTATGCCACCATCTCTGGCTGCATTAGACTTTCTAAGAGGGGTGTTCCCCACTAATTCGGGCTAGCTTTTGAAACAAATGAGCAAGTGAATTAAATACAACAAATTTTCAGTTAAGTGTTTCCTAGTGGTAACAAACATCACATAATTTGTTTAATCAAGGAAAGAGAAGAAAAGAAGCTTTGCAGTGTTGTGACAGACTGGGAGTAGAAGTCATACAGCAACAGATTAAGGTCCCGTCCACTTTCCCCGTGCTCCCTTCCAAGTCTCCTGCTTCTAAGTTCTAGTCCAGACAGACAGCTGTGTGTAAAGTGTGGACTGAAGAGCACAGTGAACTGAAAATGTATGAGAATACTTAGAGGAGTCAGCATTAAAACTAAAGAAGTCACATTTTTAGGCACCTAATTTTACCTGCTTATTTTTATCCTCTCTCCAGTTTGACCAGGTGCTGTCAGCTATGAGGCAGAGCTTATGGCATGAATGGTGAAGTGTACAGAATGATTGGTTTTTTTCCTAGAAGCATTACAGGAACATTACCTTGACATGTGTGAGGGTATAACAGTCTTTCAGATTCAGAGATTTACTCTTATTATGACTTCTTTTCCAATAAAGCTGCCTCTGGGGAGAACTAGGTCACTGGAGGTGTTCGCACTCAGTTCTCATTGCTCGATTGTAGTCTAATTCCTGGGCAACTTTGAATTATTGACAGTTAACATACATACCTTTTACATGTTTGTGTATGGAAGATGTAGTTTTTAGGACCTGACTTATAAAGCACTTGCCTAAAGTTAGTTAAGAATCTTGAAGATTGCCAAGCACAGTACCACGTGCCTGTAATCCCAGAACTCTGGGAGGTGGAGGCAAGTTGATCTCTTAGTTCGAGTACAGCCTGGACTATAGAGAGAATCCAGCACAGGCAAGGCTGCACAGAGAAACCCTGTCTCGAAGAAAGAAAGAAAAAAAAAAAAAAAAAGCAAAAATACAAACAAAAGACTCTGAAGATGACTGAAGATGGCAGTTTCATTGGTTTCTTCTGGAGTATGCCATGGTCCCTAGAGCTCATTTCAGGCCTGGCATTCTTCCGCTTACCCATCCTGTTCTACAGGAAGGGAAACAGGGCATCATTGACCTTACCACCTTTGTATCCTGGTCATTACCAAGTCATGGCATCAGTTTCTCCTTAATATCTCTGAATCCTTTCTGTACCTTCTCAGTGTCATTCCCAAGGCTAAACTACCTGTGGCTTTTTCCAGCTGCTTCTGCAGACATTCTAGCCTTCCTCTTGCTGATTTGCACCGTGCACACCCTTCGCGTTCAATGTGCTCTCAGCGGTATAGACAATAATAACAGATAGTATGATGAAATCATCCATTTTGTTTTGTTTTGTTTCATTTTGTTTCAAGACAGGGCTTCTCTGTGTAGCCTTGCCTGTCATGGGCTTGCTTTGTAGACTAGGCTGGCCAAAACTCATAGAGATCTGCCTGCCTCTGCCTCCCTGAGTGCTGGGATTATAGGCATATATCATTGCTCTCGGCTGAATTGTCTATTCTTATAATTTATCTATTCAGTTCTGGCAGAGGAAGAACCTTTAAAAATATGTCCTCCTGTAAAAGCAATAATACTTGAAATAATAGTCACAATCAGCATTTCACAAGTCTGAAAATTAACCAAAGGCTTGAAGGATCTGATAAATATTTGAGAAAAGAAAATGGCTGAATCTGTAAACACAGAAGACTGTGCTATTTGGACTCGGCTATAACCATTCCGCCAAATAACTTTGAAAAGCAACAGCTTCTCAAGTATGATAGTGGCAGGAACCAGAGCTTGTAGACCCCCTGAGCTGTTTCCGAGAGAGTTATCAGTCAGGGCTATCTGGTAACTCCCCCAAAGATTTTATTCCCCAGACTGGTCTTTATTTGGCCCAGCTCAGAATTCATTCTGTGCGCTGTACCAAGGCATTTATTAGAAAGAAAGAAACAAACAAACAAAAAAAGAAAACAAGCAAAAACAAAACAAAACAAAAAAACATCACAACCAACTATTATTTCCCATTAAAGTTGGCCTGAGCTACTGATACCAGTTGTCGCTAACACCTGGGGTGGGGGAGGTGAAGACAAACAAGCAAAACAAAAGAACATTAAGGAATTGAATGTCAGCTGGGCACAGTGGCACACACCTGTGTTCCTAGCACTCTGGGAGGCGTAGGCATGTGAATCTCTGTGAGTTCGAGGTTAGCCTGGTTTACAAAGTGAGTCCAGGACAGCCAAGGCTACACAGAGAAATCTTGTTTTTGTTTTGTTTTAGAAATCACCTGAGGCTCTAAAAAGCACCCATACTTTTTTTTTTTAATCTTGAATACCTTGCATGCCAATATTTTCCTAGGCTGTAAACAAGCCTAGGAAAGACCTGTGAAGGCCCCTTCTCTTATCTGTGTCTGACCTTGAGGTTCTATGCAAGATGAAAGTAAATGTCAAGGAGAAACTGTGAACTACCTGCTCTTTAGCTGGCTCAAATGTTTTTTAACAAAACTTCTTTGGTTGGCCTTCTTGGTCAGAATTATGTTTGTGCAAAAGCCGGGTTCCAAGCCGGGGGAGATGGTACACAGGAGTCAGGAGAGGGAAACAGGAGTTTTCATTTCAGACCAGTTGGGGCTGCATACTGAAACTTCCAGTAAAGGGGCTGGTGAGATGGCTCAGCAGGTAAAGACAGTTATCAAAGGAGCTTGAGGATCTGAGTTCAGTTCTGGGAACTTGCTTGGTGGAAAGAGGAGACACGTAGCCTCTGTACATGCACTCTGGGAAAATGCACCCAAGTTACCCCCTCCCCCATGCACAATGATGATAAGTAAGGAAAACAAAGCTGTCAGTCAAACAGTGGCTGCAGCGTGAAGTAACAGACACTGAAGGGTGGAAAGCCACACCTTCAACAGGGGCTTGGAAAATAGTTTGCAGAGCTACCAGCACCATGTTCTCAGAAGGTCCAGTTTATCAAAACATTTATGAGACAAGCAAAGAAATGGCAGCAGACTAGGGTGGGTTGTTTGTTTGTTTTAACTTTAGGGTATAAGATTGCTTTTTTTTTTAAAAGGAAAGTTTTCAGGAATTCTTTTTTAAACCCATGATGTAGCCTGCCCTTAGTTTTTCCTGTGCCCTAGTTTTTTCACCACAATTTTTTTCCAATTCTATGATATGGGTGAGAAACTTGATATTTGTCTTTTTGTGTATATTTAATACAATATACTCCAGTTCCCACAAAAGACAGACTTTTATTCTTTTTTAAGGATGAATGATTCCTCTCCTGGCTTTCCTAGAACTAGCTCTGTAGGACAGATTGGCCTCGAACTCACAGAGAATAACTATACTAAAATCTATACTCCTAAAGAAGCTGAAAACAAGGAAGACCCTAGGGAAAAGGCCTAAACCTCATTCAGAAGGGCAAATGAGACAGGCATCGGAAGCAGGGGAAAACAGGGAACAGGACAGGAGCCTACCACAGATGGCCTCTAAAAGACCCTACGGATGGAGTTAACAAAGCAGAAGCTGAGACCCATAGCGGAACTTTGGGCAGAGTGCAGGGAATCTCATGAAAGAAGGGGGAGATGAAAGACCTGGGGGGGACAGGAGCTCCATCTGCCTCTGCCTCCTGTGTGCTGGGACTAAAGGCGAGCTCCACCACCACCTGACTGTAGGGCACACTTGCTTTGTCTTGGCTGTTGAGAACAGTACTGTAATCAGCATGGAGTACAGTCACCTCTTTACACTGATGTCCTGTCCTTCAGTGTACATCCAGCAATGGAGCAGCTAGACCATTTAGTGCAGTGGTTCTCAACCTGTGGGTCATGACCCGGTGGGGTGCGGGTTAATCAGCCCTTTTACAGATGTCACCTAATTCCATTGGGAAAATACAGATATTTACATTGCATTTCATAACATTAGCAAAATCACAGTTACAAAGCAGCAACAAAAGTAATTTTATGATTGAGGGTCACACAGTATGAGGAACTATATCAGGAAGGTTGAGAAGTACAGATGTGGTGGTTCTCTTTTCAAACTTTTAAGGAACTTCCATTCTGTATTTTTGTACTTATAATGGCCGTACTAACTTACATCCTCACTTAGTGTGTAATAGTTTCTCTTTCTCTGCATCCTTATCAGCATTTTGTTGTTGTTTTAGTTCTTACTGTAGTCAGCATATCTAGAGAGAGATGGAATCTCCTGTGGCTTTGATTTGCATTTCGCTGATGAGTGGGTAATGTTGACTGTTCATATACTGTGGGCAATTCACATATCTACTTTTGGGAAATGCCAGCTCTTTTGCCTACTTTCTTTCCCCCACCTCCCCCAAAGAGGGTTTCTCTGTGTACCCTTGGCTGTCCTAGACTCTTAGAGACCAGGCTGGCCTTGAACTCTGCCTCCCAGAGCACTGGGGATTGCACCACCACACCCAGCTTTTTGGCCACTTCTTATCTGGAGAAGTTTTTGAATATTTGAGTTCTTGTATGTTTTGGATAATAATGCCATGTAATACAGTAGTTTGCCAGTAATTTCACCCATTCTCCTGGTGGCTTTGTTTCCTTTATTATATAGAAACTTCTGAGATTGATATGCTCATACTTGCCAATTTTTACATCTTTGTTTGTTTGTTTGTTTGTTTGTTTTTTCAAGACAGGGTTTTTCTGTGTATCCTCGGCTATCCTAGACTTGCTTTGTAGATCAGGTTGGCCTCTAACGCATAGAGATTCCACATGCCTCTGCCTCCCAGAATGCTGGGATTGCAGGCATGCCCCCTACTCCTACCCCTTGTGCCCGGCTTCAGTTTTTACTGTTGTTACCTATGCTTTTAGTGTTTTAGAATAAGAATCACTGTGTATCCGTAGATCTTAAACTTTTCTTACAAGTTTCACGTTTTGGGTAAATTAAGATGATTTTATGTAAATTAGTTTATTTGATGTTAAAACATTAACTGCAGTAACTTTTTTTAATGTCTTCATTCTTAATGAAGAATAAACAGTATGTGGGAAAGCTTTCCGCAAACGGTGGTTGTAGATACAGGTAGTGCTCCCCCCTCAGCAGAGGGGACCTTGCGTTCAGAAAGCCAATCATAAAATGGTGGGTATGAATCCTATCTTACCAGAAGTTACAGTAAATATAAGTGGAGTAAACACTAATAAAAGCGGATTGTAAATGGAAGTTTTGCTTTCTTTAAAAGCTCAGTTATGGGGCTAGAGAGATGGCTCAGAGGTTAAGAGCACCTCTTCCAGAGGTTCTGAGTTCAAATCCCAGCAACCATATGGTGGCTTACAACCATCTATAATGAGATCTGGTTCTCTTTTCTGGCTTGCAGGTGTACGTGCAGAGAGAACATTGTATACATAGTAAAAAAATAAATCTTAAAAAAACTCATTTATGTTATATAAATATGTTTTTTGTTTTAATACCAACTTTGGGATTTTACTTGGGCTATAGTTTGTCTACAGCTGTTAATGGTCTTGTGCAGGGGACCGGGAGGCGGGTGCCAGCCTACCCGGCCTACTTTGTTCCTATACTGGCATGGAGAGGGTTGTGACCTAGGACTCTGAGTACATAAATGAGAGTCCAGAAAGAGAAGGTGTGGTGTTGGCATGTGGTGTTTAGCAGTTTGAAGAGACCAGAGATGGATGGTGGGGTGGTTTGGAGCAGAGAGAGAAACAGTTTGGGGCATAGGGGCTTGGAGGAGACTGCTGGCTGAGTTTGCTGTTGGCAGAAATTAGTATATCTTTCAAAGACCCATTGACCTTAAACAACCAGGAAAAGTAAAGGGGTCTGTGTCCCCTCTTCCCACTAACCTTCTCTCTTCTAGGTAGGGCCAGGGGGTTGGTTGAAAGAAGGTCGGGTTTTAAAATACAGCAGAGTTTTCAAAAGGAATGCTGCAGTGGGTTTGAAACATAAAATGGTACAGTGTGTGCTGTGTGTAAGGGACACTTTAATGAAAAACAGAAAGATGCAGAAGACTCACAGCGGTACTTGGAGAATAAGCCTGAGAGGCACACATATTTCAGAGAAGGTTGACTTTGTATTGGAAATACTTGTAGAGACTTAGGAGGACATATAGTAACCAGGAATGGGTCCTTTCACCAGGAAAAAGCAAACTTTAAATGTACATGGTCTTTCAGCGCAGCTCCAAATACACAAAGCAAAAACAAACAACTACTGACCCCACAAGAAAAAATGGGGTATTTATTAGTCATAGTTAGACTTTAGTCCTATACTGTGAAATACAGATATAACTAGAAAGAACCAGGACAGAGAGGACTTGGTAATACAATAACTAGCCCTACTTAGCTACAGCAGAGTATACACCCTTAAGTTTGCATGCATCCTTCTTCATGGGCTTGTTGGCTATAATCAAATACTCCTAGGTAATTTGAAAAGGCTGAAATCATATGTTCCAAGTGTATTCTATAAATAGTGTGATAACAACAGATATCAATAAAGGGAAAATTTACAAGTGTGTGGAAATTAATAAATATACTTCTAAATAAGTGGTGGGTCAGACAAGCCATTGTGAGAAATGAGAAAATACTTTTAAGAGTGAAGAAATGTAACTACAACATAGTAAAATCAAAATATAACTAAAGTAGTACTTGCTTAAGGGGAATTTTATAGAAGCATATGTAACTTTGTTCAACAAGCTCAGGTCAATAACAGCATTTCACCACTAAACCTAGAACAAACAGGAAAAAAATGTAGATTAGAGTGGAAATAAGTGAGACATGAAAACAGAAAATCAAAACAGAAGTCAAAAGTGATACTTCAACAAGATCAGTAAAGGGGGCAAGGCTTTAGCTAGATTTGAAAATGTGCTCTATCAAGTCAGACATGGAAGTGGCGCTATCTTTGCTGACTTTACAAAGAGGGAAGGGTTTTCTCTGACACTTGATAAACAGGATAGACTGCCTAGAATGACTAACACCCTGCAGTGACTGAAGAGTGAGGAAGCCTGAGCAGAGCAGGCACAGTTAGGATTAGTGATAAGCATGTCTCATCTGGAGAAGCCCTGGTCTGGACGGTCTTGGTGGTGAGCTCTTCAAAGTGTACAACAGTCAGCACCAGTACTATACTGTTTTTTGAAAAGTGCAGGAGAAATGACACTTTGAGTTGAATCTGTGTTGGTGACAAAACCAAGACAGAGAAGAGCTTGAAAGCTATAGACCAGTATCCCTTTAGAATACTGGCACAAAACTCTTCATCAATATACTGGCAACCTAATGAAGGCAATAGGTTGGCTTGTGAAGAGATTACATAAACAGGAGCAGACATTTTAACACAATGGGTCTTTTTTCAGGAATCGGTGATAGTTTGCCATGATGTGCACATGGCCAGTGGTTAGATTGTGAAACGCATAGATCATTGTGATATGAAGAAGGTTCAGTATCTGTAATGTTCAGATTTTATTCTAGCTTGTTTGGTGCTGTTTTGTTTTTGTATGTTTGTTTTTACCTGTTCTGTATTTGAACCCTGGTCCTTGCGGCCTGCTTAGCCAGTGTTTGACACTGACCTGCTGTGCCTTTCAGCTATGTAGATAAGCCATCAGGGAATATTTTTAAAGTTGAGTTTAGAGCCTGAGACTATATAGGTTCGAAGTGTATAGTTCTCATTGTTACTGTTGAGCAACAAAACACAAGTATAAATTGGGTGTGGTGGCACACGCCTTTAATCCCCAGTACTGGGGGAGGCAGAAGCAGGTGGATTGTTGTGAATTCAAGGCCAACCTGGTCTACGAAGTGAGTCTAGGAGCAAGGCTACACAGAGAAAAACCCTGTCTTAAAAAAAAAAAAAAGAATGAAGAAAGGAAAAGAAAAGCCAGGTATATATCCTTTTGACTAGAAAATGTGGCCTCCGATGCATGGGATTGACTGCACATTGCATTGTCTGTGCTCCTATACTTTTGGGCTCAATTTTAGCATTTTTTTTTGATGGATTTTGCTAATATGACAAAATAACCTTTAAAGCAGTTATTTCTAGTTTGCTGTGTTTCTTACTCTCATGACTGTGAATGATGCTCAGCTGTACTGTAGCAACATGTTAACAACATGTACTGCTCCACTGAGAGTGAAACTGTGCTAATTGACATGCTCGGCTAGGTGAAGGCTAGCCAACTAATTTCTATTTTTGGTCTATAAGAACACATTTGACTGACTCTGCTCTCTGTTCCCAAAGGCTCTCACTGTGTTGGTCACAAAATAACATGCTGTGAACCCAAAATTACAGATGTGAATGGTGATGCCTGCCTTTGATAATTGTGTTTTGTTATTGTTTTATATATACATATATATATATGTGTGTATATGTATATGTATATGATCTTTTTTTTTTTTTTTTGTAAATCTTGTTAAATTCTTAGGGAATCAAAACAAAACAGAACAAAAAGATGTGGACCATCATGCAAAAGGGACAAGTATACTTCTCCCATTCTAGTATACATTTCTGCTATTTCCATGGCCAAGATTCCAGCACTGCTTTAGTAATAGCCTGGGTAGATGCTCCCTAGTACCAGAACTTAGAAGGGCTGCATCTGTTCCCTGCTAAATAAACTTCTAGCTGGATGCTTTTGTGAATAGTCTGTGTCAAATCAGAAGATTTTCTCTGTTTTCAGTTATTACCCTTTTTTCTATCATAACCAACTTTTGAATTTTATTGAAAGGTTTTTTTTCCTACAACAGTTGATACAATTATGATGTTTTCTAGTCTGTTAACACCATGGATTACATTGCTAGTTCTCATTTCAATAGCTTTTCTTGTATTCCTGGACTACACCAAGTGTTGCATGAATTTTGTCAGTGTTACTAACTTTTAAAAGCAACCAGCTTTTTATTTTATTGATAGCCTTTCAGTTTTATTGATACCTACATTTAAATTATTTCTGCTTACTTTAGATATAATTTGTTATTAAATTTTAAGATTAAGCCAGGCATTGTAATACAGGCCTGAAATCCAAGAACTCTGGAGTGAGTGACTAAAGGACAGCCCGGGCTACCTGGGGAGAGCCTCAAAAACTAAACACAGCACTGCAGAAGGAAATGAAGTAAAAAAAATTAAAAAAACATAAAATGAAATAAAACATAAAAGAAAACATGAAAATAAAAAAATGAAACTTATTTTCCACATGAAAGCATGAGAGCTGTGTCTGTGAATTGAGTACTATATTTTATCTACATTCATTTCAGGTTTTTTGGTTTAGTTTCTCTTAGGAGTTCCTGTTTGAGTTGTGGGTTATTTGAGGTGGCTTGTAGTATTTTGAAAGTTGGTGGATGTTCCTGTTGGCTTTCTGTTGCTGATTTCTAGTTTAATTCTCTTGTATCCAGAGAATATACACAAATAGTTTTAGTTCTTTTAAGGATGTGGAGTATAGAAGGTCAGCCATACTAAATGGATATCCAGTTCTACACAACAGAGGGTGTTCTTCTTCATTGCATGAGAGCGGCTGTCTTCTCTGTGTCCCATTTGTAAGAGCCTTGGTAGATGTGGTGTGGCGGTAACAGTGGAGGGATGGTGACATTGTAGCTGACCACAGTGACAGTAGTGAGAGCAACAGATGCAATTGTTATTAAACTCTGATGTACTCACTACTTAAATCTTTAGACAGATAGGCAAGCATTTTATGTAGTTGTAACTAACTGAGGTAGCTACCATTGTCTTCATGGTTTTTCAAACGCAGAAATGCTGTGCCTTGAGGTTAAAGTTGGGTAGCTGATTCTTAGAGCCCATATTCTGTGAATTTAACATAGGCTAGTCTATTTTTGTAGGCTTGGAATTTTCACCAAAGTACTTTATTTAGGGTTCTTCAACACTTCTACCTCCCTTCCACCCACTGACCTGAGGTGTGGGAGAAAAGGTTATTAGGAAAAAGCGGTTGTAAACATTTTCAGTCCTTCCTTAGGGTGAGTCCACTTGTTGTCGGATACCAGAAGTCTGTCCAGATACTAACACAAAACAGCAACATGAATCCACACCATTCAGCAGATTGGGACAAGTCAAGTAAAACCACAAGACTCAGTTGGATTGCCTGGAGAAGTTCTCTGGAACATTTCTCTCTGCAAAGTCAAGTGTCAAAGCACAAAGACCAGAGGAGAGATATCGATCCAAAAAGTCGTGTCTCGTCCGTGGGTTTCTATACATGTCCTCTCCTCAGAGATCACCCATGGATGTTTTCAGCTACCCAAAGTCATGCCCCTCTCACAAGGTAGCTCACAGCAAAAGATCAGGTGCCTTCTCACGAGACAGCTTCCAGCAAAACATCACATGACACAGATCTGAGTCTTCAAAAAACCATAAACTTTCACTTTATGTTTTTGTTTTTTCAAGACAGAGTTTCTCTGTGTAGCTTTGGCTGTCTTGTAACTCCCTGGAACTCGTTTTTTTGTAGACCATGCTGGCCTCAAACTCACAGAATGCTGGGATTAAAGGTGTGTGCCACCACTGCCCAGCACATAGACTAGACTTAATGGTTATGATGCAAAGACTTCTAAACATTAAGAGTTTTCTGATTGCCTTCTATGGAGAGTTACTATTTGAAAGAAGAAAACAACAGCAGCAGCTAGTGCTGGGTGTGGTTAAAACTTAAAGCTATTGAGAGATCAGCTTTCCACAGTGCTCAGGTCATTTGGGATTTCCAATATGAATGGGGTTTTAAGTCTGAGAATCCCAGGAAACTTTGAACAGTGGGAGTGTATAATCCAGAAGGACCAATACAACTTTGCAGCCACATGGAAACTCCTTGGCTGACTTGATGCAGTTTGATAGAAAAGCAGGAATTCTTTGGGAAAGGCGAGATAATGTCAACAAGCAATAGAGGGACAGCATCTTTCTTCTTCCTCCTTCTCCTTCTTTTTCCTCCTTTTTCTTTCTTCTTCTACAAGGTTTCTCTGAGTAGCCCTGGCTGTCCAGGACTCACTTTGTAGACCAGGGTGGCCTGGAACTCACAGAAATCTGCCGGCCTCTGCCTCCACCATGTCCAGCTTACAGCACCTGCTTTCAAACCTGATGAGCTCTCAGCTTTCTGGTTCTGTGACTGAAATCAGGCTAGCTTCCTGTGTCTTACTTAAGTTTTCCTGAAGGTGGCTATGTAATTCCCAAGAAGTCAAATGAGTTAATATTTGACATTGTACTTGGTGTACAGGAAGTAATCAGTAATTACAAACTGATTTCCTTTTATATATCACAGCTCAAACAAACTTTTGGTTGTCAGGTTCTTTTGCAAATAAATAAATGCCCAGTACCCAAACAGTGCCTTATTAAGTGAATGATACGTATAAAATTCTTGCCATGATACCTGCCACAGTATACTTATACTTAAATATACTTACTTAAGTCTCAGTATATTTAATCTATACTTAAAATGCAGTGTTATAAGAGATAGTGGCTATAGAGAAACTGAGGTTAGGAGTACCAGTCAGTATAGTTTACTCCCAGTAAAAATAGTGGTCAGTATTGTACGCCTGAACACACTTTCAGCAAGACAGTTGTGAGACCTCTGTGTGGACTCTTTTTTCAAAACTACCCCTTCTCATCTACATTTTCACATTTCTCTTACGTGGTATGGTTGGGATTTGAACTTAGAACAGCTGACTTCAAACACTAATTTCAGGTTCTTTTGTTAAAGGCCTCTTATGTGTCAGGTACTGAGCTCTGCCCTCCTGGCATCTACATTTTAGAGAGATAGCCCAAGCACAAATAGATAATGAATGCTGGGAGACTTGTCTGAAGAAATAGGCGCTTATCTCAGGTAGGTGGTGATGTAATGATTGTGTCTAGTGAACTGAAGCTGAGAGCTACTTAGGCAAAGCATTCCATTTGGAGAGAACCAAGTTAGCAAAGGCCCTGAGGTGGACCTGGAAGCTTCAGAACACCAGAATGCTGAAGAGGGGGTTGGGGCTGAGGGGACATCAGCCATGTCTGAAGGTTGCAGGCCTTTCAAGGCATATAAAGCCCTGGTCTTCATACTGCTAGCAATGCAAGAGGTTTAATTGGGCCAAGTGCTACTTACGATTGTAGGACCTCATTCTCATTCCTGGAGAAGTTTGGGATGCAGGAGAAGAATGGGCCCAGGTTAGCAGAACCACTTTTAGTTCAAAGACCAAAGGACAACAGTGAGGAAGAGTAAAAAATGTTCTAGTCTTCTATAGCACTTACTGTGTGGTAGGCACTGTCCTGAATATTTTATAGTCATGTTTTGTCATGACTATGAGGTATAGGCTAGAAAGTCATAGAATGGAGATTTGAACATGTCTACCCTGACTCCAGAGGTTGTATCTGGACCCTCGGTGCTCTGTCATGACACATGTAAGTCATTCCATTCCTGGTTTCCAATCTCTGCATCTAAAGGAGCTACAGGAAAAAAGGAAGAAACTGAGGAGTTGACTTTGGATTCATTCATCTGCTGTACTCCCCTATCTGTAGGCTTCTCACCTGCTTACGGTGTTTTCTTACCTTCTTGTCTTTCTCTGACTTCTACATTAGCTTTTTGGTGACCACCTTCCAGCTTAAATTGATGCATAGTCATGCTCAAGTTACCTTCTCTAGAATGTGTCTTGCCTGCTGAAAGTCTTGGATTCTCTGAATTTCAGTGTAGTCACTGGCCCTTGCGGCTGGTGCCTTAGCAGGTCTTCGCTGGTGTCGTCTACTTGGCTTCCAGTTCATCAGTTTGTGGTCAGAAATAAGAGCTCTAGAACACTCTAGGGGTTAGGTCACTTTGCAAACTCTTTGGTGTATATTCGTGTGCCCAGACTGGGCATTTCTGCTCTGTATTATTTCTGATGGTTTTCCAGCTTGACACCTAGTGATCTCTATAGATTACCTTGTTTAATCCTAACAGTAATATAAAAAAAGATCAAGATTCATTGAAGTCTATTTTATATGCAAGGAAACTGAGGTTCATGAAGGTTAAGTAAAGCTGGAATTTAAATTTTTTAAAAATTTATTACAACTTATTCACTTTGTATCCCAGCTGTAGCCCCCTCTGTCTTCCCCTCCCAATCCCACCCATGCCCCTCCTCCAGTCCACTGATAGGGGAGGTCCTCCTTCCCTTCCATCTGACCCTAGCCTACCAGGTCTCATCAGGACTGACTGCATTGTCTTCTTCTGTGGCCTGGTAAGGCTGCTCCTCCCTCACACACACCGAGGGGGAGGTGATCAAAGAGCAGGTCACTGAGTTCATGTCAAAGACAGTCCCTGTTCCCCTTACTAGGAAACCCACTTGGACACTGAGCTGCCATGGCTACATCTGTGCCCGGGGTTCTAGGTTATCTCCAAGCACGGTCCTTGGTTGGAGTATCAGTCTCAGAAAAGACCCCTTCCTGGGCCCAGAGTTTTTTATTCTGTTGCTCTCCTTGTGGAGCTCCTTGTGTCTGCTCCAGGTCTTTCTATCTCCCCCCTCTTTCGTAAGATTCCTTGCACTCTGCCCAAAGTTAGGCTATGAGTCTCAGCATGTGCTTTCATACCCTGCTGGGTAGATTCTTTCCCTCTGTAGTAAGCTCCTGTCCTGTTCCCTGTTTTTCCCTCTTCTGATGTCTATCCTGTTTGCCTTTCTGAATGAGGATTGAGCATTTTACCCAGGTCCTCCTTCTTGCTTAGCTTTTTTAGGTATACAGATTTTAGTATGTTTATCCTATGTTCTATTTCTAATATCCAGTCAGTCTGGTGCTTTCTCAGACAATTAGGAATAGCACTTCCTCAAGATCTAACTATACCACTCCTAGGCATATATCTAAAATATGTTCAACTATACAACAAGGACATTTGCTCAACCGTGTTCGTAGCAGCTTTATTCATAATAGCCAGAATCTGGAAACAACCCAGATGTCCCTCAACTGAGGAATGAATACAGAAATTGTGGTACATTTACACAATGGAATACTACTCAGCAAATCAAAACTAGGAAATCATGAAATTTGCAGGCAAATTGTGGGAACTAGAAAAGATTGCTTTGAGTGGGGTATCCCAGAAGCAAAAAGCTGGATTTTTGAGATGAGGGTCTCACTGTGTTGCCTATGTTGATCTCAGATTTGTGATCCTCCTTTCTCAGCCTTCTGAGAAGCTTCAATTTACAGGTTTACAAAAGTTAAATGCTGTAACTGAGATTATCCACCCAGTAGTGAAACATAGAGATGTTAATGCAAGGAGTCTTGACTGCAAAATTGTCCTTTATATTACCGCACTGGATACAACAGCAAAGAGGATTTCCCCGTATGCAGATTTGAAAATCAGAAACTGCTGTTAGGTGTGAAATCGAGTGTTCGAAGATGTTTACCAAACTTGAACTTTTCCTTACTGAGTGTCATACCAAAGTATAGCAGGTACTAAATAACATAAAGGAATAATTGTAACCCTCTGGCTTAAGATGGCGTCACTGAGAATGGTACTGTTCTGACTGTTAAAGTAGTTGATAAACAAGTCGCTCAGATGAGGGGACAGGGCAGGTAAATTGTGTCTTCTGGGAGAAGATTAAGACTTCCAGCTAGATGGACAGTACATATTGAGATGACGCTGGTGAATATTAGCAAGGCTAGTCAGTGCTCAGAGACTGTGTGACAGGAACTTTGCTTAGGACAAGTCTTCAGGGAAGTGATGAACCTAGAGTGAAACGAAGTAGGGTCAAGGTGCCATGACAGCATACTCCAGGAAAAGGCTAAGGCTTAACAAGCCTCGTAGCAAGTGGCTAAGGCTGGTTATTTGGGGTCATACACACCAGTTAATAGATCTTAGTTTAGTGCTTAAACCAAGCTACAGAAAGATTACAAATGGAGCTGGTTCTCAAGTCTGGGTAGGCAAGGCAAGTCCTTTGTCAACCGAGGAATGTAGAAGTATACATTTGTAACGTATTAGTCTTCAGTCTTTATTGAAAGTGTGAAGGATAAAAGGGGGATGTAAATGGCATAGGTAGAAACCTGAGGGAGAGAGAGCATTGGAGCCATTTCTTTGTAAAAAAGAGAAGGGGAAGCCATTCTGATCCAAGGGTAGGATTGTGGCAAAGTAAAGCAAGTTGGTGGAATTCTGAATCCATCTCACAGAGTGGGTTTAGCTGAGTTAAACCCACTTGGAAGCCTGAATGTGTTTTCCAGTAAAGAAGTGGTGCAGATGCCTTATAGGAAGGGGAGAAACTGGCCATGTTAGAACTGTCAGGGTGTGGGGGCTATGGAGGCAACCAGATCTTAACTTTGGGCCCTGGCAGAGAGAATAGCTTAGAGGTGGAGGAGAAGAGAGCTGGCATTGTGAGAGTAGCAGATGTGATTTCAAACCTTGGTCCTGTTATGCACTAACTTGTGCCTTAGTTCCTGACCACTACAACAGTGGTGTGTGACTTCTAAATCACAGACTGGGAAACCACTGAGTGAGCCCATCCAGGACCAAGTTTCTGTAAGTTGTTGCCTGTATTTACTCTACTTATGTGGATATTCAGTGTAAGCGGCACAGTGGTCAGCTGGGATTGCTGGTACATGCCTGTAATCCCAGCACTAGAGGAGGCAGAGGCACATGAGCCTGGGCTACAAAGCCAGTCCAGGACAGCCAAGGCTACACAGAGAAACCCTGTCTCAAAAACCCAAAAAAGGGAAGAAAGGCACAGTGGTCATCAGTTTTTGACAAGTGAGGAACTTACAGGATGTTAACAGAAATTGCCCAAAGTCACATCTGTTTTGAGAAAACCGAGATTCAGAGTGGTAGCAGCCCATATCTTACCTTTGTTGCTGAAAATTTCAGTGACAGAGAAGATAATTGCGAAGAGGTAGGAAGTGGCTCTTTGAGGAGATGACAGTTAAGCTGAGACCAAATGTTTGAGAAAGTGCCATGCATTTCATATAGAGCAATTGTAATACCAGGCTTAGAAAGAGAGTTCTAGGTCTGTTGGTGAAAAGGACGACAATGTGCTGTAAGGGAAGGAGCTAAGCAGGGGTTTAGGTTAGGGTTGGGAGTTGGGAACAGAGGAAAAAGGGGGAAGGAATTATAAGCACACCCTGTGGTCTAATATAAGGGCTCAGACTTTATTCACAAATGCCATTGGAGAAGTTGCCAGAGAATTTTAAATAGCTGTTGTGAACCAGTGAAAGTTTTAAAAAGGGCGTTCTGGTAGCTACTTAGGAGACTGTCCACTATCCACAGGAAGGGTACTGGTAGCCCCCTACCAGTGGCCTTGGAGAGGTTGTAGAATGGACCAGTGATCTGCAGGTGGCCTAGATGGGAGAATTCAAAGATGGTACTTGGTGTTTTTTTTTTTGTTACTGTTGTTTTTTTTTTTTTTCATACTGACTGTTAAACCTAGGTCTTCAAATGTGCTGGGACTGAGCACCTAAGTTTTAAATTTCAGCCATTGAAGGATAAATAGTATCATTTACCTAGAGTGGAAAAGATTATTGGAAGCAAAATGTAGAGCTGGTTCAACAATCAGTTTCCTTTGTGCACAGTGTGGTGAGAGGCAAGAACTGAACTACAGCATGCAAACCCGAGTCCCAGCTGTGTTGTTTTCATGTCAGGAGATACAAGACTAGTTCATTTCTCCTTATGTAAAATGAGTAGTATCCTGTTGTAGGATTATTTTTAGATGTAAATAGAATAGGGCAGGGAGAGGCAAGAGGGAGAATAGAAGAATGGATGGGCATGATTGATGCCACAAGTATGGAAACAGGTATGATAAGCCATATAAAAAGTGCTCAGCACACACCCTGGCAGTGGTGTCAGTCAATAAAAGTCAGCTATGATTGTGATTTTTCAAATTGTCATGATAAATTTCAAGTGATATTAAGGTTTTGAAGAAATTGAAATTTTAACAAATACAGATTCCTTACAGAATAGCCTTCCTGTTCATGTTTGCTCATTACAGAAGGGTGCAGGAAACCAGATTAAAAAGAAGGCATTATGTTCTTTATAACGGTCATTGTGTCAGCATCAGTCACTTACTTGGAAGAATCTATACATTTTCTCTCTTCTTCTTATTAATCATCATTGGGTGTTGTTCTTGAAGTATCATGCAGTTTGGGCAGGCACTTGACCACAAGAGTACAGGCTGCCCTGTTTTTTGTAACTTGCCTTGCTTGGGTTTATAGGGGTAGGGAGTTTTAGCCTCCAGAAGTATCTGAATTTATATATAGATGGATTGATTTTGGTTTCTGAGACATTGTGCTATACAACACTACTATAGTTCAAGCTGGCCTCGAATTCATTCTCCTGCTTCAGCCTCCCAAGTGCTGGAACTACAGCATTTGCTGCCATGCCTAGCTAAAGCATGCATATTACATAGCCCTGCCAATCATTGACTACAGTCAGAAATGACAGACACAGCTCAGCACAGACTAACAGGAAGTTAGAACCATTTTTAAATGTTACTTGACTTTTGTTTATTAAGTGATGCTAATTGGTTTGTGTTCATGAATATTAATTTATTACTTAAGGACATTTTATGCTTTTCAACTCTAAAGAAGAAAACAAGTTCAAGCCACTGAATGCATCAGTATAAAATCCCTGTTGTTGGCTCTAGACACGTGCTTTGTCCAACTAGTGTGTGTGTGTGTGTGTGTGTGTGTGTGTGTGTGTGTGTGTGAATATATATATATATATGGACATAGTTTGGTTTTCATTGTTGTAAATAAAACTTGTCTCCTGAATTGTTCTGAAGATCAAACTGCAATTAATGTGTGAACTTCTGTGTTTGTACCCAGGTCAGGTCTGTTGTCATCAGTATGTAAGAGATTATTGGGCCCTAAAACAAGTAGAAAATAATTTAACCAATAATTTCACTCTTTGCTATCTCTGCACCTTTTTTATCTGGTCCATAGTACTTGGGACTAGCAGACTAGAAGAGTATGCATGTTTAAACAAATAAAAACATTAAATGCTATAGCTTTGTGAATTGCTAAGCATTTCATATTCTTGCTCGGTAGAATTCACCATTAATTATTTTATTGTTAATGTACCCATTGTTCATATTTTAATAGTTATATTATAGCTCATAATAACTCAGTGAATTGTATTTTATCCTTTTATAGGCTGTTACCCTGGTTTGCTTTCTCTCTCAATTGTAATATGCTCTTGAGCTGTCCATGTGCTCTTCACTATAATAAGGCATTTTCTATGGAGAGGAGTGTACCTCTCTTTCATTTCAGTGCTAACAGATGAGTGAGTGATGCTGGTTTTTGTTTGTTTGTTTCAGATATGCCAATATTTGGTCTCTGTCCTGCACATGATGATTTCTACTTAGTGGTGTGTAACGACTGCAACCAAGTTGTTAAACCACAGGCATTTCAGTCTCACTATGGTAAGTGCTGAACTGTGAAAATCATCAGGAGGGAAAGGTAAAGAAAGCTGTTACTAAAGGCCAATGATAGTGCAGGGAGCTTGTCAGTACCTTCTCTTATAGGAAGTAGACATTTGAATTCTTAGAAGGGGCTAAGAACTATCATGGTGGGTGTTTTCTGAATTTTATGTTTCTGGTTTACAATTTTGTTTTTTCCTGAAACATAAGGAGAAAGTTATCTCTTGAAATTTTTATGTCAGTATTGCTACAGGTTTTTTTGAGACAAGGTCTTTCTGTATTCCTCTGGATGTCCTGAAACTTACTATATAGACCAGACTGGCCCCAAACTCACAGTAATATGCTTTATTCTGTCTCCCAAGTGCTGGGATTAAAGGCATGCACCACCATATAGAAGACTGACATTGGAAAAGAAAGCCAGTCAGTTGCTCAGTAGTTTGGACTCAGGCCTTTGAAGCTTGAACTATTGGGCTTACATTTACCCGTGCAAGAACCGCAGGTTCTTTTTTCACATTGAGCAAGTGACCCAGCCGTAGTTTGGTTTTCACAGACAGGAGCAGTGACAGCCTCAGTGCTCTGCTGCGGCTGTTGGAGTGCCTGCGTGCGTAAAGCCGCCAGCAGTGCTCAGCGCGCCTCGGCGGTGCTCAGCGCGCCTCGGCGGTGCTCAGCGCGCCTCGGCGGTGCTCAGCGCGCCTCGGCGGTGCTCAGCGCGCCTCGGCGGTGCTCAGCGCGCCTCGGCGGTGCTCAGCGCGCCTCGGCGGTGCTCAGCGCGCCTC
>CM053753.1:5479438-5496664 GCA_028658305.1 Pachyuromys duprasi | reverse complement strand
TTATCAGTTTGAAATCTCCCAGTGGAACGCAGGAACTGGCAATGGCAAGCTCCCTTGGCTGATTGTGACTTTCCAGTTGGCCAACGCTCCCTGCCCACTCTGGGGCTCTTACCGAGTCTCACAGGGGCTGAGGCACACCCAGTCCAGAAGTATTGGAGACTGTAGCAGTGATGCAGAGAAAAGAGACCGTGATTTTAAAAATCTATCTTGAAGTCTTTGTATCTTGTGCTGGTAATGTCATAGAGAACTGCTGAAATGAGTTGTGAAGGAGGACTAAGGGAAACTTTCTCTAGGGCTAGAAGTAACACTCCTGTGAAGCAGGAATCTTAGTGAGTTGGTGATGGATGTGTTGGCCCAATGCTACCAAATAAAGTGTGTCTTATTACATATCTTGTCTCTGTATCTGCACAGGCGGAAAAAGACTTTGGTTAGGGATGCCTTGTAGTCAGCCCATGGGATCTTGTGCCTCTGTTCTAGTGCTTGCCACAGAGCCTCTGGATAAGGCCCCGCTGCTCTGTGCCCTGTTGGTTACTGTCTTTTAGGAAGACGGACGTAAAACACTATCACCACCCTTCTACACAAATACAGGCGTGATCTTATGTAACAGAAAGAGATGAAGAGATGTGCATCCTGGGACAGGAATTTAGAATATGTATAATTAATTGAAATCCTGATCAAATGTCAATCCTTGAAGCATTTCTCCTTAGATTGGTTAGGCTGATCTGCTCATCAACCTTTTGGGTCAACTTGACTGTCTAAGTGAGGCATGCTAGTATTTCTGACTAAGCCATTCATTCCCAAAGTTTAATGAGGCTATCTGACTAAACCTGACTGGCCTACTCACTTAATTTCATTTACCACTTTTCTTTAAATCAGTTTTTATTGGTATAAATCATTTACAAAGAAAACTGTAACAGAAACATAGAAATGGACTAATGTTGTTTGTCATAAAGGATGACAATGTAAGCTAAAGAACATTTAATCCTTTGTTGATGGTCTTGCCAGTTTTGGCTATGAACCTCAGACCTGCCCCTTTTATTTAAAAGGAGCCTAGGCGGCTAGGAGTAAAATGATAACAGCAATGGAAGGGAATGGTATGATATGGTAAGGAATGTATGTTATGATTTTACCACAGAATTGAAAGAGGTTTGGAAAGACTTATTTGTTTGACTTATGATTTAATGTTAATAATGTTTTTGAAGTATATTCCATGTTTTGGGAAACACCAGCTATAAACTATTAGGTTTCATTTCCTTTGATGATTTAGAAGTCTACTAATTGGAAATAACAGATGTTGGAAGCAGAATTCTTTACTCTTCTGTTCTACAAAAGGATCACATGCCAATACCTTTGTCATCCGTCAGTTACTAGTCTTGTAAGTGGTATTGGTCAGGCCTTAGTGTGAAACTCAAGCCCGTGTCAGACCTCTGTTCACAAATGACAGTCATAAACTGGCTGTTGGCTGTATCAGAGCAATGTTGGTATGAGCATTGCTAGGCTGTTTGTTTTTATTTTGTTTTGTTTTGTTTCTTTTTTTGGTCTTCAGGACAGAGTTTTTCTGTGTATCCTTGGCTGTCCTAAATGTGTTTTCTAGGCCAGGCTGGCCTTGAACTCAAAAGAGATCTGCCTGCCTCTGCCTCCAGAGTGCTGGGATCACAGGGCGGGTGCCACTGCCACGCCGGCTGTTGCTGTGCTCTTACAGCTCTTTCCACTTTGAATCTTGTACACAATGACTTGGGTGCTTTGTATTTTGTGGGTGCTGGCAGAAGTTACATTTAAAAAATGTTCTTTTCATCAGAGGATGTGTTACTTACTCAAGAGAAAGCACTCTAATTGATTTCAAAGAATGCTGATATAGCAGTAGAATGATTCTTACTCTGACTCTGTTGGACTAGACCTGGCTATAAGGCTGCTTTTTATTGTCTATAAAATAGTACAGGTGGTTGTGATCAGTAATTGCTGTCGTACTATTGAGTTACAGGGTTGGCTGTTTCATAGAAAAAAACCACTCCCTCTAACTGGATTTACTTAGACATAGGAAGCATTTGTTGTTGTTTTCCAAGACAGGGTTTCTCTGTATAGCCTTGGTTGCCCTGGACTCACTTTGTTGACCAGGCTGGCCTCGAACTCACAGAGATCCGCTTGGCTCTGCCTCCCTGAGTGCTGGGATTATAGGGCATGTGCCACTTCATCTGGCTTTGGTAACTTTTTGAATAACGAGAAAAAAAATGCTTTTTTAACTGTGGGAAATTTTTTGGGCAATGAATAGTTTTAGTCTGAGTCTTTTTCTACTTTTAAATTTTGTTGATAGCTAATATTTTTTTAAGAATGGCATGAATTAAAACATCTAATATCTCCAGGTATTACTTATTATTTTTAATAGTACTTATGATTTCCCAAGCAGTTTTGCACAGATTGTTTCATTTTCTGTTCTATTCCTAGTTTGCAGAAGATAGTCCCAAATCAAATTTCACTTGCACAGTGTGCCAAGCCACCTGTTTCTCCTGCATGTGGTGTGGATGGACAGAGTTAAGAGAGGAGCCTGAGAAGATAGCTCTGCATGTCTGCACTGTTGTGATTAGTGACGGATGTTTTGTCTGACTTAAAAATTTAAGTTTTCTTAGAGTAACTGCATCAGCATTGTAAGTGAGTTATATCGGAGAGACCCTTCAGTAATTGTAAGATGGAGTTGTGGAGCAATGTGTTTGATTCAGTAGTCACCAGATTTCTCTTCTGCTGCTGTTCTTAACTCAGAGCCATGGTAGTGAGCCAAAGCTAAGCTCCCTTTAGAAGACAACTTGTAGCTCTTCAGAGAGCTATTGCCTTAGTTCTTTCTGCAATTAGTAAATAAGCTGACATAACTGCAGAGCAGAAGAACACATGCCAGGTCTTTCCAGCAGGTACGGGAGCGTGGACAGCACAGGCTCAGCTCACGAACGACGGCAGGGTGAAGATGTTCTTCAGTATTGTACTTAATCTCTGTGGAAGTCAGTCTAGGAGGGTGGTGATCTACATTCTTTGCAACTTAATTACATGTTGTAAAATAAATTCAAATTTTTCTTTACCACAAGGGCTAATTAGAGCTTTTAGACAAGTTCAGTAGCGTCAGATAAGAGAGTGTTCTCATTCCAGATAATGTCATTTTATTTTATTTTTCTTAGTAATGTGATAAGCAGAGATCTTTACAATGATGTTCTTTATGCTATTTGAAGGAACATTTTAATTTTTAGTTATAAAATGTATTAAATTTTCCTATTGACCTGCTTTTACTAATATCTATGGTATTGTGATTTGCTTTAGAAGACTTTAAATCATCAGTGACATTATTCATGTTTTAACAAATATTTTGTGCCAATTAAATGCCCAGGATTTCTGTGTGCTGTTAGCAGAATGGTCACTCTGATATTCTGTAGTCTGTGTTCTGTTAAGGGAAGATGGAGAGAGAAAGATGACAACAAAGCAAAATATGAATGTTTCTAGACAACTTCTGCAAGGAGTTGGTATTTCAATTCAGCAGTGAAAAAGAGCCAATCATTTGAGATCTGACGGGAGAGTGTTCCATGTAGCGGAAATAGCAAGAGCAAAGGTCTGGGCAGGTCTGACAGAAAGGCTCATGAGGAGGCAGAACAGTATGCCAAGAGGAAAGGGGTCTGGATTGAAGTGGAGAGGGGAGACCAGGTCTGCTGATGCGGTGGCTCCTGTAAGATATGGGAGCAATAAAACTGAGCAGTGTATGCACATTGTCACTGGAAGACTGTTTGCAAGTGTCAAGCTCTAGTTTTGGTTGTTTGGTGGGCCATGGGCCATGGTGGAAATCAGAGAAGCCAGTTAATGTGTTGTTTTGTACTGTTTAAGTTTAAGATGTAGATGAGAAAAACCACTTAGATGAATATTTTGGTAGATGGAGGTATATGTGGAATTGAAATCTGCTTTGGAACTATGAAGCCAGTAAGGACTGCTGGTGGACAAGGTAGGAGCCCAATCGGAAAGGAAGTGAGGGGAATGGCTTGTGGAATTTTGTTGTAAGTAGCTGATGAATTGACTTGAACTTATGGCTATTCTTTCCATTTATATATGGGCATTCATGTTTTAACAAAGTGTATTGACCTGAATGAGAAGCCGTGATGTGTGACATTCAGTCGTTAGGCGTTTTCTAAAGTTTGTAGAAGTAGGAAAAAAAATATTGTAGTGATGGCAAATTTAGGAAGGTCATCTATTCTTTTCAGCTCTTCTGTGTTTACTTTCTTGTTACTGTCTTGTTTTTATTAATAACCTAGTTAGTAATCTAATCATAGAATCAGAGAACAAAGGAGCATGTGTGTATTTTCTTAGGACTTCTCATATTTTCATCAGCAGGAAGATTTTATTTAAGGACTGTCCAGCACACCTAAGACATGCATTCAGTGCTGTTTCCATGTTCAAAGAGCCATCATTCAATGAAACTGTCAGTATTTCAACATATTTTTTTCTCTACATGGTGACTCATCCACGCTGCTTACTAGGATTTTATTGTAGTGATTTAATGAATGACGTTGACAGTTCTGATTTGGGTCACTAAAATAATGTAAATGTAAATTTCTGACAATATATGTGTGTACACACGGACATTGTTCACAATGTAGTTGTATCAGAACACATACACTTAGATATTTGTAATTTTTGTTTATTAGTTATGCCTTAATGAAGTCAAAATGTTAGAATCAGCTTTAAAAGCCAGTGTTATAAAGAACATTAACTTTTTTTCAAGTGTCCTCACATGTATGTATAGTGTGGTTCAATGACAATTTGGACTTGCCTGCTACATACAGAAACCAGTAGTTATTGCAAGATAAGCTGTTTTTAAGTCTTTACAGGGAACATTCTGGAGAAAAGTCTGTTTTTGGCATATCTTTGTTATGAAGTGTTTTTCCAGCAGTCATCTCACATGACAGTTTGTTGTTGACTCTAAAGTATGCCTGCTCTTTCTAGAAACCTGTTAAGC
Organism: Pachyuromys duprasi; assembly: GCA_028658305.1. NCBI lineage: Eukaryota > Metazoa > Chordata > Mammalia > Rodentia > Muridae > Pachyuromys > Pachyuromys duprasi. Next base: position 5,491,683 of record CM053753.1, on the reverse strand, counting down.
TGTGGATTATAGTATGACCAGGAGATAGGGTGCTTGTGGCTTCTTTACCCCGCAGAACCTCCTGACTTCCAGGGCATGTGCTCGCTGAGGAGGAGGAAGCAGTGACTGCATTCAGCCACTCGTGGCCTCACTCTGCACTGTGCTGCAGAGTGCACTGGGTGTTAGACTGTGCTGCTGCATTCCGAGAGAGCACTTTTCCAAGAGAGCTTCACAGGATTTTCATGTATTTTTCACTTCATGCATTTGAAAACTGGGGGTTAATTATCATATCAACTTAAAATATAAAGTGAGTTACAGGCTTAAAAAGTAAAAGTATCTTAACTATATACCTTATCACATGATTTTGAACCCTGGAACTCATGATTGAAGGAGAAAGTCGATTGACAAAAGTTGTCCTCTAACCTTCACACATACATCCACACTTGTAAGAAACATAATTTATTTATAGAATAAATATGATTTTAAGTAAAATTAAGTTAAAGCACAAGCAATGAGTCCCTTTTCATACAAGGTCGAGGTCCTGATGTGTACTGTTGTTGGAGTTAAAAATAAACTTTGGAGTAAAATTAGTTTTCATTGCTTCTTGTGATTGCCAAGCTAAACAGTTTGCCAGAACTCCTGGTGTTAAGGATTTATAGTGGGCTTGCCGGAGTTGCAAATGGGCCTTTTTTGTTTGAGTCAGGTGTGCTCCTTTGACCTTCGTGTGCATGCTTCAGAAGAGCTGAGTGGTGCAGTGAAGCTACAGGTGTTCAGTGAGCGCGCGGATTCCATGCATTCCTCAGTTCCCTTCATTGAAAATTAAAAAAATCATCATATATTTTATGTGTGTGTGTGGGGGGGTGCATTTTTCCACAGTGTATGTGTGGAGTTCTAGGAACAGCTTGCAGGAGTGGGTTTTCTTCTACCATGTTGGTCCCAACAACCCAGCCCAGGCTGTCCACTTAGAGGTACCTGCTGAGTGATCTTGCTAGCCCATGAGATTCTTAATACTAGAAATTGGTAAACAACCCCTTTAAAGATATTTTGCTTTGTGTATTAAATATATAAACTCAGCTAGGAATGGTGATACACACCTGTAATCACAGAACTCAGGAGGTAGAGGCAGAAGGATTGTTCCAAGTTTGAGATTTGGGAAAGATACACAGCGAGTTCAAAGACTGCTTGGGATATAGAAATAAACAAACTGTTGAGAGAGACAGAGACAGACAGGGAGGGAGGGAGAGAGAGGAGAAAGGAGAGATTGATTACATTTTATATAAATAAGCAAAATGAAATCATCTCAAACATACTATTTATAATTCAGTGTTTTCTTAAAAAACATGTTTATATAACATAAGTAAGGATTTTTTAAAGATTTATTTATTTATTACATATACAATGTTCTGTCTGAACGGCAGCAGAAGCCACCAGATCTCATAGATGGTTGTGAGCCACCATGTGGGTGCTGGGAATTGAACTCAGGACCTCTGGACAAGCAACCAGTGCTTTTAACCTCTGAGCCATCTCTCCAGCCATAATTCAGTGTTAAAAAAAAATCCTGCTTCCCTTCTCTCTTTAACTATATAATAGATCACTCTAACCTATAAACAAATAAAGAACTTAATATTCATATATCTGTTTTCTCACAGAGAACCCAGATCTTATTATAAAAGGCACTTTTGGTAACAGGGATACAAAATGATCACATTATGTATGTATGTTTCTGCTTTCTAGTTAGCAATAGCTGTCACTCATCCTTTTTGTTGTTGTTGTTTTTCAAGACAGTGCTTCTCTGTGTAGCCCTGGCTATCCTGGACTTGCTTTGTACACGAGGCTGGTCTGGGATTTACAGAGCCCCCGCCTGCCTCTGCCTCTCTGAGCTGAGAGCACAGGTGAGCGCCGCTGTGCCTGGCGCTCAGCCTCTTTAACAGTCCCCCAATACTCTTAAGGAATGGTGGTACTGCAACTTCCTCGGACCTGTGATGGACTTCCATATAATTTCATGCCTTTGCCTCTAAACAAAGCCACTCTTGGGCATATGTCTACGTAGTGATGATGTTGTGTGAGAGTCTCAGGAAGGGCTGCTGGGTCAGAATGAGTGGTCATTGCGTTATTGCGAACTGCTGCTAGGGGGATTCATGAAAGGATCGAGGGCTGTTATGTCTTCTTGCTAGCCATACAGAATATTAGCCCCACCAGAAAGAGGTGATAGATTTATTTTCTGAGTTTATACTTACTAAGCCTCTTTCATTGTTCCTTATACACACACATACTCGAACAGTGATGCACTCACTCTTGAACACTTGCATACACACACACTCAAACATGTTTGATTGTATTTTGAGTTTGAAGAATATTTCTCAACCCATATAGTTTCTTACTGCTAGTACAAGAATGCATTCTAAGTCTAGGTAATACTCAGTTATATAAAGCAAAGAAATATTTCAAAATAAGTGACTTTAAAATTCAAAGTAATTTTTGGCATCTGTAGGTAATTTCTGTTCATTTTGTATGGCTTTTACCTTAGGAGAGAGAGTGAATTCTCCCAGTCTAGGATTTATCATTGTAGAGTGTGTAGGTGGCTTCTTAAAAATGGAGTGTTCAGTGAGATTAATTGCAAGGCCAAGGAAAATACATCACCATTTTCTGGTCTCAGTATCCTCTTTTCATTTGAGGTAATTGATTATCTTTTAATAGTGTTCATGTTTCTCCGTCAGTTGATAACAAAGCTTAGGAATCAGATGATGCTCCACACACATCTTTATAAATCAGACCATGTGGGTAATATATTATTTGTGTGCCTTATTTACATGAAGTTCAATTTGGCCCTGAAAGATCAGAAGATATAAGCCAGAGCAAAGCTACTGGGTCGGATTAGCCCCCGAGGTGAATTATCTCATATAAACTTCGTTCCCACCTCTCCTAATGAGCATTACATAATAGCATAGCTCTGTTTCTTGGTGAGGCTAACCTGATTCTAAGATAGCAGTCTTTCAGGCCCTCAGCCTGAATGAATTGCTTGGTATTTCCAAGTTTGAAAATACTTTCTTCCCCTTTCAAGTGCTCCTTGGCAGCAGCTAAGGAATGTTAAAGCTGCTCGAAGTGCCAATTAAGGCCAATTATAACCTGCCTGGCCTGCTGAGACAGTGGAGTTCGGGGAGGCCTGTGTTGTAAGATGAAGAACTGCCTACCACCAGTGATGGGAACATAGTATCTATCTCCTAACTGCCAGCATTTGTTTGTTGTCCTACAGAACACAGGATGACACTTCTCCTGGCTTTTAGGGATGCACTTTAGGAAACTGCAAGGTTTGTGAAGGAAAATCTCTGTAGTACAAGCTTGTATGTTACTCTCATTTTCTGTCTTTTCCAATGCTGTCTATCCTTTATTTTTCACCTGGATTGTTATCAGTAACACACAAGACTTACTGAGCACCTTGCTGAATACTTGTACTGCACTGTGTGCATTCTTTGATCTATTTTCCACCTATAGCAGGAGGCATGATGCCAGGCAAAACCAGATCCTTTCCCTGGGCTGTACAGAGTTAGAAGTGTTTGGACTGGGCGGTCTGTGCCCTTATCCCAAGCCCTCTTTGCCCTCTGGCTGCCATGAGTGCTGGCTCACACAAGAGGGGCCACTCCATGACTCTTGGTCACAGTAAAATTCCTGCACATACATCCTTCAAAGTATGGGAGTCATGGCATTTTTGTTCCTAAAGTAAGAGTAACTTTTGTTAAAATGATATTTTTGTCTTTTTCATAAGATGCCTTAATTATTTTCATAAGAAAAAATATGCCACAACTAACAAAAGTGAACAACAATAAAAGAAGCCAAAATACTTAGTGAACAGTGTTGAGAAATAATTTAAACAATAGTAATGCTTTCCAAGAAGAGCAAAGCCAGGATTGGCTTAAACAAGATTTTCCTCAGAACATTGAGAAGTAGTATTTAAAACTTGTATCTGAGCTTTATTCTTAGTTCTTGTTTATGTACGGATTATCTATGTACAAAATTATGTTTTCTTGGCTGTCACTATCACTCATACTTTCTTCAACATAGTTTAAAAAAAATTCAGATTATTTCTCTTAGCCATGATATGCCTGCATCCCAACTGTCCTGAAGGCTGAAGCAGGTTTCAGGGCTAGCCTCATCATTAGCAAGACCTGTCTCACAATTAAGTAGGCTACAGAGACCTTCCTTTGGCTGTGCATAGCACCCTGGGTCAGTCTCAGAATAGTCACAGATTGCCTGTTTTCAGGAGGTTTTTATTTTGTTTTCTTTTTCTTACTAGCTCTGTCCCCATGTATAGAAAGGAATTTTAGAGAAACACAAAAAATAAACATATAGACAGTGACTATTTTTAAGTTGTTGTTCATTTTCTCTAACCATTAGGGAAATGCAAATTAAAGCTGCTTTGAGATCCCACCTCCCCCCAGTCAGAATGGCTGTCATCAGTAAATCTCAACAAATGTTGGAAAGGCTTTAGAGAGAAAGGAATGCTCATATACTATTGGTGGGAGTACAAATTAATATAGCCATTGTAGAAATCAGTTAGGAGATTTCTTTAAAAAAATTAAAGCAGTGACCTCACTGTTTTATTCCTGAACACATACCTAGAGAACTTCATATTCTATATAGAGATATCCATACCTCCATATTTATTGCTGCTTTATTCAGTATAGCAAGGAAATGGAACTAACATGTTTATAAACTGGGAAATGGGTAGACTTCAGATGTATAATGTTAAGTGAGGTCATACAATCTCAGAAAGAAAAAAGTCCATATGTTCTCTCATATGCAGAATTTATTAATGTGTTTATATGTAAACAAATGTACATGTGGGTATCTTAAAATGTGTAGAAAAGAGAACCAGAAAGACCAAATGTTAGTGGTATGGAGTGAGTGCATGCAGTGAGAGAGCATGTGAAGGAAGTTGTGTTTCCAGTTCTGACTCTGTCATAGATTTTCAGTTTAGGTGGCAGTGCATAAAAGTATATCCAGTAGATATATAAAACCCAGTGTAAAGTTCCACAGCTCTGTTCCTCATTGTTATTCTAACTGTATACAGGTTCCTTGAGTTGTGCAATCTTTGCTTAATTAGGGTATGTGATTTCTTTTTGTAACTTTCTTTATAATAAGTTTTAAGCATTTTTAAATAAAACAAGATAGTCGTACATTTCTATGGATGGACACTGGGGTGGGTCCCATGGGTGCAGTGGTGTGGGACTGACGCTTAGCCTAAGAAAGGCACTTTGTCCCAGTGTTGTTCTGAGACTCTTCAGTTGTCCCCTAGGGCAGGCAGGATAACTGAGCCTGTTACATTTAGATTGTACATAATGGAATATGCAGACATCAGTGAATTAGCCTGAAATCTTCATTATGAACTGTTATTATTAAATAAGGCCTCACTTAGTAGTCCACTACCGGCTGAAACTCACAGTGTAGACCAGGCTATCCTTGAATCCCAGAAATACTCCTTCAGTCAGGCAAGTGCTTGGACTACAGGGTAGGAACCAAGGTGCCCAGATTGAAATTCTTGTACTAGTTAATATGAAAGGATTTGGGGGAAAATGTTTTCATACTGTACTTATAAGCCTGTTCATCTGCCCCAGTATCTTCGGGGCTAGTATAGCTTTGAGTTTCTGATTATAGCTGTGAGTCATAAGGGTAGATTGCAGGGCACCCCCGCATGGGTATTAAAATTACAGACACAGTTGGAGTCCAAATGCTTGTTGTAAACGTAAAAGAGTGTGGCAATTCTCTTTTTTCAGAGTTAATATAGAACTTGTGTCTCACATTCTCTCTTGCCTTCTGGTATAATCATTTGCACCAGGGTAATTCATGACTTTTGCTAAACAGTCTACACATTCTCTCTCTCATACACACTCTCTCTCTCTCTCCCCCCCCTCTCCCTCTCTCTCTTACCCACCCACGCATACAGTGATTCTGTTATATTTTCTCCTCTTTTCACATTTAAAAAGTGTTTGCTCTGATTTACCAAGCATCTGAGCCATTATTACCATAAAACTCAGACCAGCTGGCAGTCCATCTCATGTCTGTTTAACAATAGGGTTTGTCAGTTGGCAAGAAAGGAGTAGTTAGTTGTGTGGAGATTGCCATGGTGCTGAGGTAAGGACAGCTGAGCCAGCATTGCTGCCCTGTAAGGAGTTACAGAGGGCAGGTGTGTTAGGAGTAGAAGAGCTGCCAGGTAGAGTGCATGCTTTTTAATCTTAGCTCATGAGGCAGAGGCAGAGGACCTCTGGGGTTGAGACCAATCTCATCTGCAAGATTAGTTCTAGGATAACCAGAACTACACAGAGAAGCCCTATCTTGAAAAGCCAAAAAAAAAAAAAGTTGTAGCTGAGCTCTCTACATTGTCTCCACCTGAGGAACTGTATACAGAACCAGACAATAAGCATACAGTATTGCACAGAATTTGAAAATATGTATCAAAAATGGATCAAGATTGGTGGTGCTACTTTATTTAGGAAGGAATAGTTTCCTTAATAGACTTGACCCTTAGTGAGTATAGCTAGTATGTAGGAAATAAAACATGGAGAAAGGCTACTGATATTATCTTTATTTCTGACAAATTGCCTCGCCTCTCAACCTGTGTGTCATGACCCTTTGAGGGTTAGAGGACCCTTTCACAGGCAGCACATATCAGATATGCTGCTTATCAGATGCTTACATTATGGTTCACAACTGTAGCAGAATTACAGCTATGAAGTGGCAAGAAAAATAATGTAATGGTTGGGGGTTCACCACAACATGAGGGGCCCTATTAGAAAGGAAGATCGAGAACCACTGATGTAGAGGAATTAATTTATACCAGCCAGCATGCCTTCTATGACCATATTAGATGAAATTAGACTCCACCCCGTTTTCTGTTGATCTGCCAGGACCTTTGTAATTCAAGTGCTTTTTACAGTAGTAGCAAATGTTACATAAGTCCAAACATGGAGCCTATTTGGAGTTGGTGGGCAGACCCAACTCATGATGCAGGCTTGCAGTAAGAAGTGTGCAATGAAGCACAGCCTAGCTGTGAATGGAAGGCAGCAGGAAGCCTCTTCTGAGCAGCCCTTCCTCTGCACAGGAGCCAAGAGCTTTGCTGGGTGAGTTTTCAGAATCGGGGTTTGGCGGGGGACCTGGTTCTGAGTAAACCAGAAGGTAGGCTAGGACTTTGCGAACTAGCGTGGAGCCCAGCTGAGTCTGGAAGAGTTTAAGGAAGTCTCTTTTTGTTCTGGCTCTTGTCCTGTTTTGCTAACAGGCTTGGAGGGGAGGACACTGCTGCTCAAGTGCTGGAGGGAGGGAGCGCTGCAGTGCTGGGGATCAGTGCTAATCTCAGCAAGAGGGATTAGCTGCTGCAAGCTGTCCACAGGAGCCATTCTGAAATGTCATTTGAGTGATCTGGCCAAAGTTCAAATGCAGGCAGGAGTTGGCTTTGCTATTAACTCTTAGAAAATGCTGAGGTTTGCACCAAACGTTCCCGGATTTCAAAACACGGGGAAAGCATTGGGTGCTCCCTCTAAAATGGAAGAGCCTTGTAACACCCTCTGTTTTGTTTTGTTTTTCTTTTTAATCTTGTGGTGAATGAGGTTTTATGACAGATAGCTCAGAGTGTTTCCTGTAAAGTGTGTTTGAAAGTTGTTTTGTCCGGTACTTCAAATCCACAGTAAAGTTTTAAACAGAACATTGTGTGAAGAACAACAACTTCAAAATACAAACAGCAACCTTGGGAAGTCATTCAACAGCTAAAACTGTATGAATTTAATTACTCAAATATTGACTTTTATTTTATTTACAGTACCAGCAGAACTAAGCTAATTATTTATCTCATTCCTTCTGTCTTTGGGCTGGGAGTAAGATGACAATCAAGTTGTAGCATTTTTACTACATTCAAACTTCATGCAGCTTTAACAATGAGCTTGACTGTGTGGTTTCAGTCCAGGTTAAAACAGCTCCCCAGTTGTAGGATTTTAAATATAAATAGATCTTCAATCTTTCATCAAAATGCTAGTGATAAAGATATTTTTAAAAACTGCCAGCTTTAGCATTGCTGTTTCTGGTTTCGTTTTTTGCAGCCACTGGTCCCTCTCATTTGTAGGTGGGGCAGACAGTTTCTCTGTAGAAAAAAAAAAGTTTTACATGGGTCAAAAGGAAGCAGCCATGCCTCACTCCTTGCTGATGGGGTTCGGGATGGAGTTGGGGGTTCTTAAGCAGTGTCTGACTGAGGTTATGCTGTTGCCTTGCTTTGGCTTATTAAATTTTTCTGCCCTATGTCCAGAATAAGATGAAAATAATAAGGGTGCAGAATTAGAGGTTCTTGGGACAAGCAGAACACAGCACTCAGCAGGCAGTGCTCTTAGTCTCTTGATATTTGGAGTTGAGCCTCTTCCTTAACCTGGAAGATAAAACTTACACAAAAGCTTCACTTTGACAAAACAATGAAGTTTGAGGCCAGCCTGGTCTATAGAATGAGTTCCAGGATAGCCAGGGCTGCACAGAGAAACCCTGTCCTCAAAAATGCAAATAAAAAAGTAAAAAGCAATAACTCATATAATCAACTCATATAATTATCAGGTTTACTAAGTTTCTTTTATGTTCTGACTCTTTACTTATGAATATAAAAATTTTATTCTATACCAAGGTAGTCTGAAGTTGATGATATAACACACACTAGCCTGGAACTCTTGGTGATTCTTTGACCTTAGCTTCCTGAACACAGGCATGACAGGTGGAAATCACCTGGCTAATTTACTTACTTTCTTTTAGCTTTATTTTTGCAATTTCAATCACACCTATTTAATAAGCTGACACCTACAATTTTAATGGCAAAGTGATGAATTTATAGAGCGATTTCCCCCCAACAGATAAGGTTGTACCTAGAGATTGATGGATTTGGAAATTTCGTCTCTTTTGTTCTTTCCTTTTCTTGTTGAGTGTTGATACTCCCGTAATAGGAATATTTCAAGGAGTGATGACACAAGGTTAGATCTACCACAGGCGCAGTGATTGGGGGCTGTGCTCTGTCTAGCACCTTGTTTCCAGAGCACAGCAAAGAGAGAGAGAAGTCCCTATGCCTCTTGGAAAAATAGAAGCATCAGCCAAATTGTTATTCATGGATTGGCAACAGTTGCGATCAGAAACAATGACACCTAGATCACAGTGGTGGCATAAACATTGTGACAATTGAGTTTTGTTCAGAGCTATACAGTAGCTTTTCCCCCAGAAGGCACTCTCTTTGTGTGTATACTCCTGTGTCTGAGGAGATAGTAGCCCAGAGTAGAAGTCCGAGTCTGTAACTGGGCTGCAGAAGTGTACATAGGATGTCTTCGGGAGGCAGCTGCCTATCCAGAGTGCTCATCCTTTTTTTTTTTTTTTTTCTCATTCATTTTCCATCTGAAAAGGTGTCTCATGGTAGCAATGGGAAAGATGAGGAGTTACACTCCCAGTTGCAGTGATAAGGGATGGTTGACACTCAGCATTTCTTAGGCCATTTCTAATGGTGTACTGGGTACCTTTTAAACGTGTTTCTGTACATGCTTTCAGAGAGCTACAAGTTAAGCAGGCAAAGGACTACTACCATCAACCCTCCCGAGGCTCCCCTCCCCCTGGTTCTAAGGTTTTCCTATTTCTCACATACTTGAAAACACAGTTAAAGGACAGTCCTCTTGGGAAGCATTCCTGGCAGGAGGATTATTTGAGGTTGCCATATTCCTGCCCCTTTCTTAGCAACATTATTTGCAGTCCATTCACGCTCAGCCCTTCCCCCTCCAATGGAGTCATTCTCCCTCGTAATCTGCCCTTTGTGATCTGTTCTTTCATGCAGCAGTGTGAATGGTGTGCTGCAGTGTGAGCCCTGCCCAGAGATGTGGAAATGCCAAGAGGCCTGGATTCTTTAGTGAGGCCTTTACTTCCGTCATAAAGCACTGACTTGAGGAGCTTGATAATTTGATTATAGACCTTTGGTGAAAAGTTGTTTCAAGTGGCCCAAGTGCTGTAAATGACTCTCTTTTCTGCACTTTGCACTTACGTTTTAATTTTAAAAGCACCTCTGCATTAGAGGAGAGGAAAGTGCGTTGGCAGAGGTAGCAGTTGGAGACTAATTTGTTAGGGCAGCCAGTATTGAAACCATCCCTTTCAGTTAAATCTCTCTAGTGGAAAGGATGCCAAGTGCTTTGTGTGAGGAGTTTTCTTCTTCAGTGTTTTCCAATGCTATTTGTAACCCACCTAAACATGTTCTGAAGCTGCCTCCCAGCCCCAGCTCTGCCTAATTGTCCTTTGATGCACTCCATGCCAGAGATCAGCTCTGGATTCCCCAACTTGAAATTTGAATTTTCCAGGGACAGTCCTACCAATTGGCTTCCCTTTCAGCAATTAAACTGCATCAAACTTTATCTAGAGCATCTCATCATGTGCCAGAAGAACCCAAAGAAACAGAAGCAAAGAACAAGCTGATTGAGAACTGAAATGAGCCTGTGATAACAGTGGCTAGACTAGAGCTGTGCTTGCTGATCAGGTACATGGGAGTGCTTTTAAAGGAGATGACAGTTACAGGAGGAAGCTGATACCTGTAAAAGTGATGAGATGCTGTCAAATAGAAACATCCCTGTGTAGTCCATTCTGAAACTTTCAGATGGGCTGTCAAGTGGTTCTATTAAATGTGAACTCCTACATTAAACTAAACCCATTGTTTGATAGCTGTTGCTTAGAACAGTGTTAAAACAGACATTCTTTGGTCAGTATGCTAGTAAGTAATAAATCAAGTAGCAAGAGAATTAGTGAAAGGTCATAGCATGACTCGGATGTGAGTGACAGTGACAGCTTTAGGGAAAGCTCTGGTATAACACAGTTGATGTGTAAGAACGCTGCTGGGAGTCTAAAAGTTTTGTTATACCTCTCTTTGTAGGTCTTTATCTTGGATATTCCTTAGGAGGGTATAATCATGATCAAGAACAGATGGTACAATTGATGCTTTTATGTGCTGTCTTTGGCAGGCCGAGAGTAAACTCTGACAGTTGGGGTTGGTGAAGAGCCCCATTAGAAACACACTGTGTTAACAATTAGACTAAGTCAGTGAAGAGGCATATTATGAATGAAGGGAGAGATTCTAAACTGGGTGTTCAAAAAAAAGAATATGTTGCTACATATTATGCCTAGTCATGAATCTGTGTGTTTTACATATGCTGTACATTTTATGACCACATGTAAGGCTGATTGTTAAGTCTGCTGTGGTTTTGTTTTGTTTTCTGAGACAGAGTTTCTCTGTGTAGCCTTTGGCTGTCCTGGACTCAGGGCAAGGCTGGCCTCAAACTCACAGAGACCTGCCTATGTCTGCCTCCCAAGGGTGCTGGGATTTCAAGCTTGTGCCACCACCTCTGGCTTTGCTTTAATTGAGGGTGATGGTTGGGCACTTGAATCCCAGTCAGACAGTCAAAGATACTGTCTGTAGTTCCTGGGAAGCAGTAGGAACCTGGAGCCTCCTGTCTATAGTACACTATGTAGCTGTGCTATAGTATTCAAGCCATACTATTTTTAAATTTTTTTCTGCTAATGACACTTTTCAGCCCAAGGAACTTTACTACTATGTTAGGAAATTAGTCAGATTGAGATAGTCCCTGCAAATCCCGTAATGCACTTGTGCTTAGCACAAATTGCCGTTGCTGGTAACAGTGAGATGCTTCATCAGTCAGTGTTCTAGATTATAAAAGAATAGTAAAGCATTTAATAAGATACAAGGAAAAAAACCACAAAATAAGGGGGCTTGTCTTAGCTGTCATCCTTTTTGCATGATGCCCATGAAGAAAAGGATAAATTAATACAGTGGTCATGAATGGTAGTATACTTTGCTGCATTTTGAATGTGTAAATTGAGACTAGAACTCTAAATAGATTTTTTCTTTTTAAGAACTCGGTGTGTCACGGGGATTGTAGGTAGGATGTATAGTATGCGGAGGATTAGTATGTACATATGTATATATGTATGTAAGTATATTAAGTGTTTAGGGCATGTGCCATAGCGTAAGTGTGCCGGTCAGAGGACAGCCACAAGTGTCTGTTCTCATTTTCTTTGTTTGGCATTGTATAAAGCCAGGCTAACTGCCTGTACATTTCTAAGAGTCTCCTGTCTCCTCCTCTCTTGTGTAAGAGAGCTGGGATTGCAGGTGCATGGTGCTGTGTCTGGTTTTTTGTGGGTTCTAGGGTCTAAACCAAGGTCCTCATGAGCTGATGGCAAATCCTTTACTCACTGAGCCCCAGTAATCA
>CM053753.1:5416344-5479338 GCA_028658305.1 Pachyuromys duprasi | reverse complement strand
TTTTTTTTTTCTCTCTCTCTTTTTAAAATGAGTTTCCATATCTATATCTTTTTATATTTATTAACTTAATCACTTTACAGTCTTATCCTAGCCCCTCTCTCCCAGCCCTACCCTCACACCACTTCTCCCTCCCACTCCTTCTCAGGGAAGAAGAGGCCCCCAAGGGGTATCATCCCACCCAGGCACTTCAAAGTCACAGCAAGACTAAGCACATCCTCTCCCACTGAGGCCAGACAAGGCAGTCAGCTCAGGGAAAGGGACTCAAAGGCAGACAACAGAGTCAGAGACAACCCCTACGCCCATTGTTAGGGGGCCCACATGATGACCAAGCTACAGATCTGTAACATCTGTGTAGGAGGTCTAGGTCCAGTCCATTCATGCTTTTTGGTTGATGGTTCAGTCTCTGAACCTCACGGACCCAAGTAGTTCGCTCTGTCGGTCTTCTTGCTGGTGACCTTGACCCTCCCAGCTCATCTGTCCTTCCTACCACTCTTCCGCAAAACTCCCCAAGGTTGGCCTTTTGTTTGGGTGTGTACCTCTGCATCTGTTTATATCAGCTGCTGGATGAAGCCTCTTAGAAGACAGTTATGCTAGGCTCCTTTCTGCATGCATAGCAGAGTTGTCATTAATAATGTCAGGGGTTTGCTCTGTCCTTTGGGGTAGGTCTCAGTTGGGGCCAGTTTGCTGTTCCCTCAATCTCTATGCTGTCTTTATCCCAGCACTTCTGGTGGGCAAGACAAATTTGGATCTAAGGTGTTATGGGTAGGTTGGTGTCTACCCCTCTATCCTAGGAGTCTCACCTAGGGCCATCGCTATAGACTCCTGGGAGCCTCCACTGTTCCAGACATGCCCTTCACCGATTTCCGTTCTCTCTGCCAGTCCTTTCTCTGCCTACTGCTCTCCTCACACTTGCTCCCCACCCATTATCCTCCCCACGCCCTCTCCCAGCCAGATCCTGCCCTCCATCTCCTTCACTTGTCTATTTTATTTCTTCCTCTGAGTGAAATTCAAGGATCTTCACTTGGGCCCTTTTGGCTTCTTTGGGTCTGTGGACTGTAGCATGGTTATCCTTTGGTTTATGGCTAATACCCGTTTATAAGTGAGTACATACCATGCATGTCTTTCTGGGTCTGGGTTACCTCACTGAGGATGATCGTCTCAAGTTCTATCCATTTGCTTTCAAATTGCATGATGTTTTTGTTTTTAATAGCTGAGTAGTATTTGTTGTGTAAATGTACCACATTTTCTTTGTTTATTCTTTACTTGAGAGCCATCTAGGTTGTTTCCAGTTTCTGGCTATTATGAATAGAGCATAATTATGACTGAGCATAATTTCCTTGTGGTATGGTAGAGCAACTTTTGGGTATATACCCAGGAGTGGTATAGCTGGGTCTTGGGGTAGAACTACTCCCAATTTTCTTAGATTTTACCTCCAGATTGATTTCCATAGTGGTTGTACAAGTTTACACTCCCACCAGCAAAAGAGGAGTGTTCTCCTTTCTCCACACCTTCACTAGCATGCGCTGTCACTTGAGTTTTTTGATCTTAGCCATTCTGATTGGTATAAGATGGAATCTCAGAGTCAATTTGATTTTCCTGATGATTGAGGACATTGAACATTTCTTTAAGTGTTTCTTGGTCATTAGAGATTCCTCTGTCGAGAATTCTTGGTTTAGCTTTGTACCTCATTTTTTAATTGGATCATTTGGTTTGTTGGTGTTTAATTTCTTGAGTTCTTTATACATTTTGGATATTGGCCCTCTATTGGATATAGGGTTGGTGAAGGCCTGTTCCTAGTTTGAGAGCTGCCATTTTGTCCTATTGACAGTGTCCTTTGCCTTACAGAAGCTTTTCAGTTTCATGAGGTCCCATTAATTAATTGTTGATCTTAGAGCCTGAGCTGTTAGTGTTCTGTTTAGGAAGTTGTCTCTGTGGCAATGCATTCCAGACTATTCCTTACTTTCTCTTCTATTAGATTTAGTATATCCAGTTTTATGTTGAGCTCTTTGATCCAGTTAGACTTCAGTTTTGTTCAGGGTGATAAGTATGGATCTCTTTGCATTCTTCTACATGCAGATATCCAGTTAGAAGACATCCATATGTTGAAGATGCTTTCTTTTTTCCATTTGGCTTTCCATTTGGTTTTGGCTTCTTTGTCATAAATCAAGTCTGTAGGTGGTGTGAGTTTATTTCTTGGTCTTTGATTTGATTCCATTGATCTACTGTTGTCTTTTTATGTCAATACCATATGGGTTTACTACTATTGCTTCGTAATACTGCTTGAACTCAAGGATCATGATACCTCCAGAAGTTCTTTTGTTGTCGAGGATTATTTTAGATATCCTGTGTTTTATATTTTTCCATATGAAGTTGAGGATTGCTCTTTACAGTGTTGGAATTTTGATGGGAATTGCATTGAATCTGTAGATTTATTTTGGTAAAAATGGCCATTTTTACTATGTTAATCCTGCCGATCCATGGACATGGGAGAGCTTTCCACCTTCTTCAGTTTCTGTCTTCAAAGACTTGATGTTCTTGCCATACAAGTCTTTCACTTGTTTAGTTAAAGTTTCACCAAGATATTTTATATTATTTGTGGCTGTTGTGAAGGATTTTGTTTCCCTAATTTCTTTCTCAGCTCTTTTATCAGTTATATAAAGGAGGGCTACTGGTTTTGTTTTTTTATTGCTGTTTTGTTTTTTGTGCGTGTTAATTTTGTATTCAACCGCTTTGCTGAAGGTGTTTATCAGCTGTAGTAGTTCCCTGGTAGAATTATTGGGATCACATATGTATACTCTATCATTGTGAATAATGATACTTTGATTTCTTCCTTTCCCATTTGTACCCCCTTGATTTCCTTTAGTTGCTTTATTCCTCTAAGTAGAACTTCAAGTATTATATTTAACAGATATCGAGAGAGTGGGTAGTCTTGCCTTGTCTCTGAATTTAGTGGTATTGTTTTAAGTTCCTTTAATTGCTTTAATTTGATGTTGGCTATCGACTTGCTGTATGTTGCCTTTACTATGTATTAGGTATGTGCCTTGTATCCCAGGTCTCTCCAATATTTTTAACATTAAGGGGTATTGTATTTTGTCAAGAATTCTTAGTTTAGCTTTGTACCTCATCTAATGAGATGATCATGTGGATTTTTTTTTTTTTTGTCTTTCAATTTGTTTATATAGTGGATTACATTGATGGATTTTCAGATACTGAACCGTCTCTGCCTCCCTGGGATGAAGCCTACTTGATGGTGGATGATACCTTTGATGTGTTCTTGGATTCGGTTTGCTAGTACTTTGAGTATTTTTGCATTAGTGTTCATAAAGGAGATCAGTTTGAAAATTTACTTTTTGTTTGAGTCTGGTGTAGGTATCAGGGCGACTGTGGTTTCATAGAATGAGTTTGGCAGTGTACCTTCTGTTTCTCTTTTATGGATCTATTTGAAGAGTATTGGTGTTAGCTCTTCTTTGAAGGTCTGGTTGAATTTTGCACTAAAACCATCTGGCCCTAGTTTTTTGTTTTTGTCTTTTGGTTTTGTTGTTGTTGTTTTTGTTTTCTTTTTGTTAGGAGACTTTTAATGACTGCTCCTATTTTCTTAGGGGTTACAGGACTATTTAAATAGTTTACCTGATCTGTATTTAACTTTGGTAAATGGTATCTATCTAGAAATTCACCCATTTCATTTAGATTTTCCAGTTTTGTGGAGTATAGGACTTGGAAATGAGACCTAATGATGCTTTTGACTATCTCAGTGTCTTGCTATGTCCCCCCTTTTTATTTCTACTTTGTTAATTCAGATACCGTCTCTCTGCCTTTTAGTTAGTTTGGGTAAGTTTTGATTTACTCAAAGAACCAACTCTTGGTTTTGTTGATTTTTTTGTTTTCTCTTTGTTTCTATTTTATTGATTTTAGCCCAGAGTTTGATTACTTACTGTCATCCACTACTCTTAGGTGTGTTGGCTTCTTTTTGTTCTAGAGCTTTTAGCTGTGCTATTAAGTCACTAGTATGAGATCTCTCCAGTTTCTTCATGAAGGCACTTAGTGTTATGAACTGCTTTCATTGTGTCCCATAAGTTTGGGTATGATGTCCCCTCATTTTCATTGAATTCTAGAAAGTCTTCAATTCCTTTTTTTTTTTTTTTTATTTTAATTTCCTCCCAGACCCAGTGGTCACTGAGTAGAGAGTTGTTCTGTTTTCATGAGTTAGTAAGCTTTCTGTTGTTTCTGTTGTTGTTGAGTTCCAGCTTTAATCCATGGTTGTCTGCTAAGATACAGGGAGTTATTTAAATTTTCTTGCTTTGTGGCTCACTATATAGTCAATTTTGGAGAAGGTTCTGTAAGCTGCTTAGAAGAAGGTATATTCTTTTGTGTCTAGGTGAGATGTACTATAGATGTCCGTTAAGTCCATTTCATTCATAATGTCAGTTAGTTTCATTATTTCTCTGTTAAGTTTCTGTCTTGATCTGTCCATTGGTGAGTGTGGGGTATTGAAGTCTCCCATTATTAATGAGTGGGGATTGATGTGTGATTTGAGCTTTAATAATCTTTCTTTTATGTATGTGGGTGCCCTTGTATATGGAGCATAGATGTTCAGAATTCAGATGTGGATTTTTTTCCTTTGATGAGTATGAAGTGTCCTTAAAAGTATGGAATGCTTCATGAATCCGTGTGTCATCTTCACACAGGGCCCTTGCTAATGTTCTCTGTATTGTTCCAATTTATGTGCTACCAAAGGGAGCATGGAGTTATTTTTTTTTTTTTTTATCTCTGAACAACTGCTTAAAAAAAAAGGTATGCACAGCTTAAAATCTTAAGAAAATAAGGTGATATTGTGAGAAGATGAGTGGATGCATGGGTAGTAGATAAAGTGATTATTAGGAGGGAGGGAGCTACTGAGTTCAGATTGCAAGAATCTGCATAACCCCTGGACACTGTAGACTATGTCTGTAATCCTGGTGATCCTAAAGTGAGTTAGGCCCAGAAGAATCCCTGGAATATCACAAGCTAACTAGTCTACAACAATGCCTTTTCTCAAAGTGGAAGGCAAGGACTGACACTCGGGTTTTTCTCTAATCTATATGTGTGACTGGCACACGTGTGCTTGTACTCACAAGAGAACACACATAATACAAGTACAAATTACATATCATATACACCCTCAAAAGTAAAGGTTAGAAAGCTTGTGTATTTTCAAACGTAACAGTTCTTAACCTGTGGGTTTTGACCCCTTTGGGAGTCGAATGACCCTTTCACATGGGTTGCCTAAGACCAAATATTTACATTATGATTTCATAACCGTAGCATAATTACAGTTATGAATTAGGAATGAAATTAACTTTATGGTCGGGGGGGTCACCACAATCTTAGGAACTGTACTAAAGGGTTGTAGCAGTGGGAAGGCTGGGAACTACTACTCTACTGCTTACTTTGAGTTAACGGGCAAGAAGATGCTACCTACAGAAAAGAAGGACACTGGTATAATGAGAGGAGAACACTGAAAGGACAAACCAAAAGTTATAGTCAGTTATGCTATAACCCAACATATATTCTTTAAAAATTACTGCATTGTACAAACTATGCAATAAAAACCACACACAAAAGCTTCAAGGATGAGAAAAGATAGAACCCAATGAGAATGGTCGCATCATGTGACATAATGTTAAATGGTTGAACAAAGTATATAAATACTAACTAAAAAAAACAGACATTTCTCTGTGACTAGGTATAAAAAGTGCTGCTGTGTTTGAATGGTTGGGAAGTGGACCAGAAGATGAAATATTAGATATGGGTGGGTGCAGTGTATAATATTCATGATGAACTGAAGTGGATGGTGGCTATTAGAAGGGTGTGCATTTTATATATTCCCATATCACTACTTCAGCCAGATGTAGCTTTCTACATCCATCCCCTATTTGTTCTTTTAAAATATTTCTCAGCATCTGCTTTGGTATACTGCTAGGTAAAGTCTTTCAGAGTCTCTCAGTGGTAGGCTCCTGTCCTGTTTCTTGTTTTCTCCTTCTTCCAATGTCCTTCCCCTTTGTCAACGCAGATGCTGACACTCATAACCAAACTTTGGGCAGAGTGCAGGGAATCTTATGAAAGAAGAGGTATTTAGTAAGACCTGGAGAGTACAGGAGCTCCACAAGGAGAGTAACAGAACCAAAATATCTGGGCTCAGGGCTATTTTCTGTGTCTCCAACCAAGGTACATTCATGGATATAACCTAGAACTCCGCTCAGATGTAGCCCATGGAAGCTCAGTATCCATTTGGGTTCCCTAGTAATGGGAACAGAGGCTGTCTCTGACATGAACTTAGTAGCTGGCTCTTTGACCCTGAGGGAGGAGCACCCTTGCCAGGACACAGAGGAAGACATTGCAGCCAATCCTGATGAGACCTGATAAGCTAGGGACGGATGGAAGGGGAGGTGGACCTCCCCTATTGGTGGGCTTGGAGAGGGGCATGGAAGGAGATGAAGGAGAGAGGGTGGAGTGGGAGGGAATGAGGGAAGGGATTTCATCTGGGATGCAAAGCGAATAAAATGTAATTAATGTAAAAAAAGTAAAATTAAAAAATATTTCTAATAACTTTTTAAAGTTTTAGTCATGCATAGTTACTTTGATTCTATTCACCCCTATTCCTCCCTGTAATGCCTTCCAAATCTGCTTTCTCGCTTCTTCCCAATTTTGTGTTCACTTCTTTTTTTTAATATCCCACTAATTGCAGTTGGTGCTACACATACACTGGTGTGGGGCCATTCAGTGGAGCATTAATGAAGGACAGCAGCCACATCCTTATGAAGAACTCTCTTCCTCCTCCAGAAGCCATCAACCGTCAATAGTTGCTCAGCTCCCGAGCCTTCTCCTTCCTCTCATGCTCTAGTGCTAGCTGGTTTGATTTTGAGAATATCTTGTGCAGACAACCACAGCTTATTCATGAGTGCAGTGGTCTTCTTACATCCATGTGACACTTATTTGGTGTGTTTCCACCAACCTCTGGCTCATTTTTTTGTTTGTTTGTTTGTTTGTTTTGTTTTAAGTTACAGTTTATTCACTTTGTATCCCAGCTCTAGCCCTTTCCACCATTACCTCTCAATCCCATCCTCCCTCCTCTTCTTCTCCTATGCTCCTCCCCCAGTCCCCTTTCATCTGACCCCAGTCTATCAGGTCTCATCAGGACTGGCTTCTTTGTCTTCCTTTGTGAACTGGTAAGGCTGCTCCCCCCTCAGGTGGAGGTGATCAAAGAGCCAGCCCATGAGTTCATGTCAGAGACAGTCCCTGTTCCTATTATTGAGGAACTCTCTTTGACACTGAGCTGCTATGGGCTACTTCTGTGCAGGGGTTCTAAGTTATCTCCATGCATGATCGTTGTGTGGAGTATCAGTCTTAGAAAAGACCCCTGTGTCCAGATTTTTTGGTTCTGTTACTTTCCTTGTGGAACTCCTGTTCCCTCCAGGTCTTTCTATCTCCCCCTTCTTTCATAAGGTTCCCTGCTCTCTGCCCAAAGTTTGGTTAAGAGGCTCAGCATCTGCTTTGATACACTGCTGGGTAGAGTCTTTCAAGGGCCTCTGTGGTAGGCTCCTGTCCTGTTTTCTGTTCTCTTCCTCTTCCGATTCCCGTCCTGTTTGCCTTTCTGAGTGAGGATTGAGCATCTTACCCACGGTCCTCATTCTTGGTTAGCTTCTTTAGGTATACAGATTTTAGTATGATTATCCTATATTATATGTCTAATATCCACTTATAAGTGAGTATATACCATTTGTGTCTTTCTACTTCTGTGATAATCTCACTTAGGATGATCTTTTCTAGATCCCACCAATTGCCTGAAATATTCATGATTTCTTTGTTTTTAATTGCTGAGTGGTATTCCATTGTGTAAATGTACCACAATTTCTGTATCCGTTTTTCAACTGTGGGACATCTGGATTTTTTCCAGCTTCTGGCTATTATAAATAAAGCTGCTATGAACATGGTTGAGCAAATGTCCTTGTTGTGTACTTGAGCATCTTTTGGATACATGCCTGGAAGTAAAAGCTGGGTCTTGAGGAAGCAACCTCTGGCTCTTACAGTCGCTCCAGCTCCCTCTTCCTTGACGGTCAGTTCGCCTTGAAAAGACGAAATATATGGATGTTCTATTGTGGTTACAGACAGCGTATTCTCTGCAACTTATTGCTTTATTATGAATGTCTGGTTTTAATTTCTGTTCACTTCTAGAAGTTTTTATGATGTCTGAGAACTGTACTACTCAATAGCGATGCTGATTTAGAGAATACTTTAATACAATGTCCATTTACCAAAATAAAAGTAGTAGGTCCTTCTCCCCCAGCACTTGGGCCTATGAGCTCCTATGATGGCTATTCTTGGTTGTCAACCTGACTGTATCTGAGTGACTTACAATCCAGAAATGAATGTGGGAAGACAACAGGCCTTTCATTTGGATTTTGAGGCAGGAAGACACACCTTTAATCTGGGCCACACCCTCTGCTGGAAGACTATAAGGACAGTGGAAAATGGAAGGTTTTGGTTTTTGCCTACTTGCCCTCCCCTTGCTAACACATCTATTCCTTTACTGTCATTGGATCCTACATCTTTGGAATTCCAGTCTATACAGAAGACCAGATAAGTGAGACAACCAGCCTTGTGGACTGGACTGAGCAGCTACTAGATTCTTGGCTTTACCATTCTTGGCTTTACCATTCACAGCTAGCCATTGTTGGATTCGTTGGACTATATCCTATAAGTCATTCCAATAAATTATCTTCATACACACATATGTGTATATAATATACATACATAACATACATATCTATGTATGTGTGTGTACTGTGTTAGTCACTGCTGTAGCTGACAGGATTCATAGCTGGTTAAGACTATTGATGAGAAGTTTACCCCAGAAGCCTGCATTGCAACTTCCAGAACTAAGAAGCTTCATCTTCAGGATCAAAGTAATTTCTCCATGTTCCATAGTCAAAGTGTATGTTGGATACATACAAAATGTATGGTGTCCTTCACAAGGGTCCTCCCAGTCAGTTCTAGTAGGCAACCAGGAGCAATGGCAATAGTATGTTGTTGGGTGTATTTTTTTTTTTTGGAGGGGGGTTGTCTTCTGGATACCTCTTACCAAAAACTCATCACTTCATACATATTGCATGCAAACAGATGTATGTGAAATGTATGCAAAATGCAAAATTTTGTTACAGTTACTACTACATAGTATACTAATGGCTTTGGAAGAAATTTACATTCTAAAAGTGATGATTATGGTAGCAATGAAGTGGATGGGTCATTTTACCTAAACATTTGATACTAAGAGAGAAAGTACATTGCACATGCTAATTAACATTCTTAGTTTAAAAAGTAGAAAGATAAAACCAAATCAAGACTACATTGACTAGTCTGAGCACTTTGATTTAGAAACCGATTCCCTGAGTGGGCATCACTATCGTACCATTATAAAATTGTAAACAAAAAATAAAGAAGTAACTTGACCTAACTTATATTGGGGACCTGAATTATGTACATTTTCTGTAAGACACCTGTTTGACAGAATATGATACCTAGTATATGAAAAAAACCTTAAAATTCTAGTGGGGGTTTTCGACTCTATACCACTGACCTGGTGTTCCTCCCTCACTGTGTTGAATCAAACAGGTGGACAAACTGCATTGTGTGAAGCTATAAAGTTGACAGACCTGCTGGTGTTTTACTTCTCTGTTGCTGTGATAAAACCCTATGAGCAAAAGCAGTCTAAGAAAGGGCTTATTTTTGAGCTGAGTGATAGTGGTACACACCTTTAATCCCAGCACTCAGGAGGCAGAGGCAGGTGGATCTACAGGCCAGCCTGGTCTACTGAGTAAAGTTAGGACAGTCAGGATAGATGGAGAAACCCAGTCTTGAAAAACAAACTTATGATTAGTTCCATAGCATTAAGTCCATGAGGGTTGGGGGTAGGCTTGGCATCTGGGGCAGCAAGCTGAGAGCTCACATCTTGAACTGCAGGCAGTAAGAAGAGAGGCCGAACTGCAAGTAGGGCGAGGTCTTAAGCTCTCAAAGCATACCACCAACCCAACGCACCTACCCCCAGACCACCCACCCCTCGAAGCTGCTAGGCATTTGCTTCCTCAAGTGCGGACACACCTCCTACAAACACACACTCCCCCAAACAATAGCATCAACTGTGACCAAGTGTTCAAATACCCTTTCAAACTACAACACTTGGGAGTTGGGAAACCTCTTTGAGGATTTGGCCTCCGTTTGGTTAGCATAGCGTCATATCTGTGGGCATCTTCTTGATTGCTAGGTGATGTAGGAGGGCCCAGCTCGGCCCACTGTGAGTGATGCCAACCCTGAGCAGTAAACCTGACCTTTAGGAAAGTTGGAGCAAACCAAGAGAAGCAAGAGGAGAAAGCAGTGTTCTTCCTCCGTGGTCTCTGCTTTAGTTCCTTCCTCCAGTGTCCTGTCTTGAATTATTGAATAGGCTTTCCTTGCTGATAATCTGTAACTTGTAAACCAAATAATCCCTTTCCTTTTCTCCCGACGTTTTTTTTTTTTTGGTCAATCTTTTATCCCAGCAACAGAAAGCAAACTAGCATATGTGGGTTACCATAGATAGCCATTTTAATGTCGTATGTGACAAGCTTATTTATACTATTGCTTCAAGGATATATTGCTTTGGAAATAGTTGTCAGCTGAGAGTCATGCTGCTTCACCCAGGAGCTCATTTGGAAATGATGGGGGTGGGAAAGGTTAAGTTGTCTGGAGCAGATTGGCACTGCCAATGATTAAGTGGTAGAGATCAAGGATGATAAGTGTCTAGAAACACTTATGGATGGCTGTCCTGAGATAACAGGAATGCCCTCTGGAGAAATTTGTCAAACTAAGGAAGAATGGAAAGTAGCAAAATTGGAAATAGTGGCAAAATTCAGACTTACCTAAGTAACTTACATTAAAATGTTGATTTACAAATAAAACAGCAACAGAACGGGCTTGAGAGATGCCTTGGAGGCTAAAAGCATGTTTTTTTTTGTTTGTTTGTTTTTGTTGTTTGTTTGGTTTTGCTCTTGCAGAGAACCCAGGTTCCTAATTCCAGCTTCAGGGGCTCTTCTAACCTCCACTGGACATCATGTGGTACACAAACACACATATGGGCAGAACACTCATATATAAAATAGACCTAAATTTTTTTTTTAAATCTCTTTGTTATGAGACTTTGAGTAAGAAGGATAAAAGTTGCTTTTAATAGAAGTTTGGAAAACACCAAAATCTTGTAGTAGCAGTAAGCCCTATTTTATAAACCCTATCTATAGTTCCTTATTGACATGTGTCTTAGCCTGAGTAGATTTTAACTCGTTTAGCCATGATTAATGGTTGTTAGAGCATTAGCCTGCTCTACCACAGCCTCTCAGACTAGGCTGCAAATACCTCACACCGAGAAGGAAGCTTACAGAACTCGGGGTACTGTAGATATGCCTCAGAGCAGATCCATTACAATCTGAGGGAGAGAGATAGAAGCTGTTTTGTTTTTTGTTTTGTTTTGTTTTTTCCTGCTGCCTAATTTTTTTTAAAGAAGTCAATTTATTGGACCATTTTCTTACATCATTATACTTCAGAGGAACTACTCTTCCCCATTCTGTTTTTTGATACATTCCATTACCTTCTTTTGTTTTTTCTTCCTCATTCCTGTAGACTTCCTCCCATCTCATAGTCTTCTTTCTACTTTGTGTATGTTTCAAATCTACAGTCTACAAGTGAGAGGAAACAACAATCCATTTTCTTCAAATAAACACAATTTTATTTATGTGGTTGAATAAAATTTCTCTCTGAATGTGCTACATTTTCACTGTCCACCAATCAGATGGTGAACAACTGCACTAGTTTTATATCTTGGCTGGTGTGTATAGTTATAATAAACAAGGATGTACAAGTATCTCTGCAGTGTGCTGACTTAGAATCCATGCATGTATACCCTGGAGTAGTCACGGCAAAGTCCTGTGGGAGTTTTATCTTCAGTGATTTGAGAAACCTCCTGACTTCTGAAGAGACTCTCACATTTTCCACTCTATGTGTAAGGGTTTCTTTTTTTCCATATCCTTGTCAGCATTTGTTATCCTTTCATCTTATTTATTTATTTGCTTATTTGTTTGTTTATTTATTTGAGTTTAGATCTCATGTGTCCTGGGCTTCCTTGATCTGCCTTTCCAGTGTAGGATTACAGGTGTTCTCCTCTAAACCCTTTGCCTGAGGTTCTGGGCATGGAGTCTAGGACTTCCAATGCATTTAGGCATTGAGCTACATTTCCTTTGTTTTCTTGACAGCCATTCTTACTAGCGCAACATTAAAGCTTAGTTAATTGCAAAAATAAAAGCATTATAAATTGTATTTTCTTGCTGGCTAATGTTGTTGAGCACTTTTCCAAATATTTATCTACTAGTTATGCTTCCTTGGAGAACTATCTGTGCAGTCCTTAGGTTCCACTGTTTATTGAATGATCAGCTGGTTCTGTTGGTATTTAGGTTCTAGAGTTCTTTATAATTCTAGATGTTGATCCTCTCTGATACATAATTGCCAGGTACTTTCTCCCATTCTCTCCACAGTCTCTTTACATTGATGATTGCTCCAGTGTTGTACAGAAGTAATTAAATTTTACGCAATCCCACTATCAGCACTTGCTGTTGTTTCTTTACTGTTAAAATCTGTCTCAGGAAGTCTTTGCTTATACTTTGCAGTATTTCTTCTAGCAGTTTCAGAGTTTAAGGTCTTTTGTTTGTTTGTTTGTTTGTTTTGGGTGTTTTGAGATAGGGTTTCTCTGTGTAGCCTTGGACGTTCTGGACTCAGTTTGTAGAACAGGCTGGCCTCAAACTCACAGAGATCCACCTGCCTCTGCCTACCAGAGTGCTAGGATTACAGAAATGTGCCACTACACCTGGCCTTTAAAGTCTTAAATTAAGATCTATTTTGAATTGATTTTTGTGTGTGTAAGAGAAGCGCTGTGAGCTGGTTTCATTGTTTTGCATGCGTCTGTGTCGTTTTCTTACTCTTATTCCAGGGATGGCTTTGACACCTTTGTCAAAGATTAGGTGTCTGTGGCTGTGTGGTCAGAGTTCTGTGTCCTCCCTTCTATCTCATTGGTCCATGCGTCTGTTTGTGCCCGTGCCATGCTGGCTTTGTTCCTGTGGCTCTGTACTAAAAGTGGAGATCAGTTCCAGTGAGCGCCAGCATCGCGTTTTTCATAGGATTGCTCTTTTGAACAAATTCTAAGATATATCACACATGTGTTAAACCTGGTAGATTCCCTCCTTATTGATTCCTCTAATAAAATTTATTTTCTCCTGTTTCATTATTGAGATTGTCCTTTTGTATGTACAGAATTTTCAGTTAATTGTTGCACTGGTGACTTGGGAGTCATGAGTTGCTATAGCTAATCTGGAAGTCATGTGTTTGTTCCTCAGATTGTTTTGTTGAATAGCAAATTCACTTGTCAGTGCTTTCTCAAATTTTGAAACATGTTATGTGAGGGGCAGGAAAGAAGGCTCAGCAGTTAGATGCTCTTGCTGTTCCTCCAGAGGCCAAGCATCACCCCAGCACCATACTGGCTAGCTCATAATCCCCTGCCACTTGCAGACATCTGCACATGTGGCAGACACATAAACGAAAAGAAACGTGTTGCTCCCTGCCTTTCTGGTTTTGGGAGTAGCTGATGAGAGATAGAATATTGTTTTGGTGTATTTGCTTTGTTGGCATTTTCCTCTTAATACTGGTTGTTTCCTTTGTTGCATTATATTTTTTAACATATTGATCATAATATTTTGTGGGAGAGTTTATTTTGTGATCATGATCATGTCTGTTTAGGCTCTAAATATTATTGTGCTTGGAAGTCAGTGTCTTTTCCAAGGTGTAGGAAATTTTCACTAATTTCATTTAATATATTCTGTGTGTTTTTAGTTCCTGTTGTGGTTCTTTTCTGTACAATGGATTCTTAGAGGTGATCTCTTTTTTATATCCAGATGTTTTAGACGTGTGGTCATCCTAGTTTATGGGGTTTTTTTTCTTTATCATTTAGATGTAGTATCTTGTCAGCCATAGCTTTCCTGGTGTTTGTTTGTTTTTTTTTTCTTCTATTATAGTCAAGTTCATTGTGATGTTTTACACTGTTTTTTTTTTTTTCATTTCCAGCATTTCTATTTTTTTCAGTTGCCATAAGTTAATTACATCTTCTTTTCTGATACTGCTATTTCTCTCATCCATTTTGTTGATCTTTTCTTCTTTGCCAAGGACATCCCTTTCTAGGTCCTGAAGTTATTTGCATGTATCACTCATTTGCTGGTGTCCTCTGTGAGGTCAGTGATCATTTTCCTAATACACTTGACATTTTCTAACACTGCCCATCTCAGTACTTTTAATTCAGTAATTGATTATTAACTTTAGATGTGTTTTGTTAACTTGCTTTTTTATGTTTCTTGTGTTTTTATATTGTGGATTACAGAACTGTTTCTTGGTTTGGAAAGCCCTTATTCATAGATCTTCATCCTAAGTGGCCTATTGAGAACTTTCCCAGTAATACTCGGAGACAGAAAAAAAAAAGTCACACCAAGTTTACACAACAACATCTTTAATTTCCACATTATCTAGTTGCCACTGTATTCAGTCTCACATGGCTTTGAACTTGACATAGCTGAGGCTGTCCTTGTTCAACCCTTGATCTTTCTGTGTTCACCTCTCCCAAGTCTGGGTTTACAGCTATATATCACCATTCTCAGCCTCATTAGAGTTTTGAAAGCTCTGTGAATCATTTCAGTGTAGTCAGAGTTGAGAGCCATGGGCCACTGTCATTTGGAAACACTTGTTACCAGAGGAAGAGCTGTAGCAGTCTCAGTAAAGCTAGCTGAAGACTGACTGTCTTGTGGACAAGAGACAAGGCCCCTGGGAGTCTTGTCTACCTTGGGCAGCTGGCAAAAGTATAAACGTATCTTCCCAGTTGCTACTAAAAAGTGCTAAAACAGGCGGCCACATGTTCAAAGCATTTGGGAATAACAAAAAGAACTACTTTTTGACTGGTTTCTTTGACTTTTTAAAAATTAATTACATAGTTTTACAGTGCTAGCAGTTGACATCAGAACTTCAAACATGCTACAAGTAGACTGAATTGTCTTGTTTTTGATGTGCATGTGTCTGTCTGTGTGTGGTGGTAATCGGGCATTGTGCAGTTAGAACTGGTGTAGCCATCAGCTCAGTCTGTCTTTCAGCTTTCCTGAGTATAAACACCAAGCACCACTATTCCAAGCTAAGAAAACTAAATTTAGAACAAGGTAATATAGGTACCAAACAGAGGAAAAGATTAAACTGGAATTACTTCAGGGTTACATTCCTTGCACACACACGTTTCAGATGATGGGGCTGGGGTAAGGGCAGAATAAGGAGGCACTTTTCAGATGGCTCTCAGTTTATCCTCTTCACTTGGTTGTAGCCCCCATGGCACTGATTTGGAGAATTTGAATTTTCTGTCAGTAGCATCATTTGTCATGGTGTGAACCTGGCTCTGAAGTACATGATAGACTACGGAACTTCACCGAGAGGTTCTCAACTATGAAAAACGATTTGGAAATGAGCTTTTTAAATGGTGCGTGTAGTCATTGATTCTAACACAATTAATATTTTAAGTATCCATACGGTTTTCCATATTTTGATAATAATGGTTTGCAAGTGTTGTAAAACCTTAAATTAGGACAATGTGTGATTGTAAATTCTGAGATCAAGGCTGCTAGTAAACTACCCACAATGTCCTCAGACAGCATTACCAATGACTGGTGTGTTTCTTATGGTAGGATTGTCAGTAACTCTTGATTTATAGTAGTTTGCATCTACTCTCAGAAAGCCTTATTCTCAGGTAGTTAGATTTATTCTGCATTACACCTTTGTAGTCTGTACTTACCCGTAAATTATTTCCTGGTTTCAAAAGAAGAAAAGAAACGGGCCTACCTCTTGGTGGTATTTCTGTGTTGAGCCTTTGACACCGTAATGTTGTGAAGCAGGTATGCCATCTCTAGTCAGTTGAGATTATTTTTAAAAGGTGGGAGGGGCCTGGAATGATTGATTGGAAAAGTGTGTCAGATTCCTAGGAAATGATAAGAGTCCTAGAAACAGTCTTGTTTGGCATCATAGTTTGTTTCTTGCAATTTTTTATTTTAAGAGTCAGAAGATGAAGGCATACCAGTCAGTGTCAGATAGCAGAACTCTGCAAATGAGCTAAGTTTTTTTTTCCTGTGTGTGAATTGCTGTGTCCAAGATCCACAAGGTACTTTGCTCATGTTTAAAAGGTTATTTTATTTCTCAATGGGTTTATGTGGCAAACCTCTTTATATGTTGATAGATTGGAAACAAAATGACTGGTTTCTAGAACTTGGTTTGTGGGATCAGTGTAAGACCTTTCTTAAATTGTTGGATTTGCCATCCAGTGGTGGTACACACCTCAGTCCCAGTACTCAGGAGACAGCGGCAGGAGGATCTCTTTTGAATTCCAGGCCACTCTTGGCTGTAGAGTGAGTTTCAGATAGAGAAACTCTGTCTTGAAAAACAAAACAAAGAAACCTTCAGGATTTAATGATTCATATTTTAACAGAAATGTGTTGCTTGATTTCAGGGAGCTGTCAGCATTCCACTGAGGTTTGCCTGAAACTTTTTGTTTGTTTCTGTTTTCTGTTTCAGAAAGAAGACATAGCTCATCTAGCAAGCCTTCCTTGGCTGTCCCTCACACTTCAGTATTTTCCCTCTTCCCTTCTCTGTCCAAAAGCAAAGGCGGCAGTGCCAGTGGAGGCAGCCGGCCTTCCAGTGGAGGGGTCCTTTGTGCATCCTCATCAAGCTCCAAGCTAATCAAATTGCCCAAAGAGAAACTGCAGCTCAGGGGGAACACCAAGCCCATGCTTCCCGTGCAGCAGACTAAAGTCCCCCATGCTAGAGTGTAAGTATGGCCACATGGGTGTGTAAGGCTTACCTGCTAGGATGAGTCCTGTGTGGGTGCCATCCAAGAGTGCCTGTGAATCATGGTAAAGCATTCACTGGGGAGTTCAAGTACCCTTAGGTCTTTCTGTTTTCCTACCTTGAATTGGTGGCTGTTCAGGTCAGTTATCACAATAATAATGCTGGTCATATTTAGTGATCCTT
This sequence comes from Pachyuromys duprasi, assembly GCA_028658305.1. Lineage (NCBI taxonomy): Eukaryota > Metazoa > Chordata > Mammalia > Rodentia > Muridae > Pachyuromys > Pachyuromys duprasi. The sequence goes on along the minus strand of CM053753.1, from coordinate 5,462,184 downwards.
TTCTGTATGACTTATTGAAAATGAGCTATATTTGTCTGTGATGTCATGTATTGACCCTGTGGAATATGTAATGTTATTCCTTTTTTCACATGGGTAAAGGAAGCATAAGTTGAGATGCTTTATTGAGAAGGTCTTTAAGTCATATAGGTCTAGGTTCAAATCCTACTTCTGTTTTCTTCCTGGAGGCACTAAATCTCTTCGTAGTGTAAAGCATCAGCCACTATAGGGTTGGAAGTAGTTTGGTGTCTGCCAGGCACCTAACTTACGTACATTCAACCATTGGAGTCAGCAAATGAGTGACCATTGGGATCCCTGCTGCCTCTGTTGTTAATAATAGAGATAAGAGAAAGTAAAGAGCCCCAGTGGCCATGGACAAACAGGGTTTCCTACCAGCTTAGGTTTTAAGTCACAGCAGTGAGGAGAAAAGACTGGAAGAAGTTCTCACTTGCCGGTATGGCTTTGACAAGCTTCTTGGGTGGGTCTGGAGCTGGGAGCTTTCTTGAGGTCACTGTACTCTGATAGAAGCCTATCTGTATCTTGCTTTGTCGTGATATGTCTCACCCTGGTGGCAGTTAGAGTTTCTTTGGCCTGCTTCCCTTTAGAGGATGGGATATGCTATATATTCCATTCCCAACGTCTAATACTTGATTATCTCAGAAAACAATTGAGACCTGCCAACTGCAAGAGGCCAGAATAGTTTGTAGTAGCTTTTTTGCTGTCAGGCTGTACCAGGGCCAGCTTGTCACTGCAGTTTGTTCTGGTTGCTGAGCCCCAAGCCCCTGCTCATGGAGAAGAGCACAGGAACACTAGGGTTTGCAAACACTTATCCAAACTTCTATAGTCGAGTGAAGGCTTAGAAGGGGGACCAAGTGAATTATTAGGGTTTTACTGACATCATTTTTACCCAGCAAAGTGAGTGTCAGTAAAACCGTAAGAGACATTGCTTTGTCAGTTGCACAGGTCTTCCTGCTCACCAACCATCTGCCAGTTGCATCTATCCTAAGCTCATATCATTAGGAGCCTGTGCTCAGGGACTAGAGAACCATAAGGTAATGCCTCCTGTGCTGATTCAAGTCTTTCTTGTGGGCAGAAGCAGAGCAATGTCTGAGGATGTTAGTCATTGTGAGTTTTCAGAAGGCTCCGCTGGCATGAACTCATGTTTTAATCATTTCTTTTTGTTAAAGTGATGGTTCTTGTAAGGGATTCTCCCAAGATTCTGTGGCATCATCTTGGTTCTTCTAGAACTCTATGTTTTGCCTCTTATAAAAACTGCATTGACAATTGGGTCTGAGTTTCCCATAGGTCCATAGGGAAATGTTTCTTAAAGAATACACACAGGTCAATTTTATCTACTGTGCTTTTAGTCAAAAGGGCTGTGAACTCTGCTAGCCTTTCTTAGTGGTTCATACAAAATGTACAAGGCCTTCCCAGAGCCTATGCATACTCTGGTAAATCTAGGCTTTTCTCCCATCCCTCTGGAGTAACACTGCACGTATTTATTCATTCTAACCTCCCCTGCAACAGCATGACACCCTCTGTGAAGGTGGAAAAGATGCATCCGAAGATGGATGGCACACTACTGAAATCCACAGTGGGGCCAGCCTGTCCTGCTCCTGTGAGTTCTGCAGTCAAGCCTGGCCTTAACTGCCCCTCAATACCAAAGCCAACCTTGCCTTCACCTGGACAGATTCTGAATGGCAAAGGGCTTCCTGCAACACCTACTCTGGAAAAGAAATCTGAAGATAGTTCCAATAACAGGAAATTTTTAAATAAGAGATTATCAGGTACTATCACAGTTCTCTCTTAAAGCTTCTGTGTGTAGAAAGTTAAGTATGCGCAGATTGTAAATGAAAGGCCTTCTTAAAGCTGATGGACTTGAGTTGTGAGGAGAGGTGCCTTTAGGGTGGATCTGCCTTTGTTTACGCTTAGTTATAAAGAACGTAATTGCCTTTGTTGAACACACTCAGGTGCTGTAATGAAAATTTGTTCCCCATAATTTTTCTGAATATAAATACTCTTATGCAGAGTAAATAAGTAAATACTTTTCTAGGCATCTGAGAGTAGTTGTAGCCTTCAGTGAGGATAATGTTTATTGCAGAGCTCACATCTCATCTGCAGTGCATTCATTAATAATATGACGCATCTTACTACAGCTAGAATTTGTCTACCTTGAGGTTCTTCTTATTTAAAAAATGAAGATAGTGTTGTGTGCACCCACTGCAGTAATGTTTGTGTGCTTCTGACAGAAAGAGAGTTTGATCCTGACATCCACTGTGGGGTCATTGATCTGGATACCAAGAAGCCCTGCACCAGGTCTTTGACTTGCAAGGTAGGTGCCTTCTGAAGGCAGAAATGAAGGCTGCTGTGAACAGGGTCGTTAGTACCATACCATTCCCACAGCTCTCTGACCCATGTGGGGCCAGTGCTCTCTGGCTCCCCTAGGTTGTGACAAAAAATCCTCAGTTTGACAAAACATCATATAAGTTACCATAACTTGTACCTGTGAGAGAGGCTTTGCTTCTGTTTTTTAATTAATTTATTTTGTTGTGTATGTCTTTGTGTATGAGCACCACAGCACACACACAGAGGTCCAAGGACATCTTGCAGGAGTCAGATATTTTTCCCGCCATCACTTTTTAAGTATCCTTACTGCTGTTTACTTGGTTCTTTATTTTCTCTTTCCCGGTCTTTCCTAAGGATGTTGTAGCTCATGTGAGGTCAGATGATAACTTGTACATGTTGGCCACCATTTGGCTTCTGGGTATCAAACTCTGGTCATCAGGGCTGGGTCCCTTCTATACTATCTTATTGGCCCAGGTAATTTTTATTTTAATTCAGATTTAAGCTGTGATCATTGTGAATAGTGTTTTGCTGCAGTGGGACTGAGAAATAGTTCTTCCTGCTCAGCTTGCTCGTGAGCGGCTGGGCTCGGGCGCCCTCCTGAGCACGGGATTGCGGGTGTGCAGCCGCCATTGTCACCTCACGAGGGCGTGCAGAAGCTCTGAGAAATCTGAAAGCTTTGAATGTCTAAACTTAAAAAATAAAATCTTAAGCCATTTTCTCCTAGGGAAAAATATGTTCATGGATATTCTGATACTTGCTTTCCATCTTGGGTAGGTGGATACCTTTGACATGAGTCCAGATCCATCTTCACATCTCGTATGCCTCAGAACTACCTGTTCTTGCCTTTCATGGAGTATTAGTTACTAGGTGTATGTTGCTGTTAGTTTTTTTTAAGATAGCCACTTGAGTCTGTTACAGTCTGAGCTGTGATTAAATGTGCTTGTGAAATCAGTCTTTACCTGTACTCCACATCGTGGTAATAACTGTGTCTCCTCTCTGCCCTTCCCGCCTACGTGGCTCTTTTTAACATGGGTTGCCAAGAAACGTGTTGCCAATAATTACTTATCTAAGAAGTACTTTTAGATAAGTACTTAAAGCAGCTGGTCGATCCAGATTCTTTCTTTTTGAAATTGTGTTGTGGTCAGGTCACTTGACCATGTACATCTTCTTAGTATTTTTAAGTGTAGACTCCAATATTGTTACCTGTAGGCATTCTGTTGTTCAGTATACATCTGGAACTTACTCATCTTAACTGAAGTTCTGTCTGCTGATACATAACTTTACTTCCCTCTTGTTCCCATGACCTGAGTAACTACTATTCTACTCTTTGAGTTTTCTGAGTTTGAATGTTTTATATTTCACGTATCAGGGAATCATGAAGTCAGTATATTTCTGTGACTAGTTTCTTTCAGCTTACATTGGAAGAAATTCAGTATTTCTTTCTGCTGAAAGGCTAAATATCCCTTTGCAAACATATACCATATTTCCTTTATCCCCCTCATCTGTCGATGGGCTTTTAGCTCATTTCCGTCTCTTTGTAAATAACACCTTGATGGACATGGCATGCTGAAATCTCTGCAAGGCCTCAATTTCAGTTATTTTTATAACTACCCAGATTGCCTGAGGGTGTCTAGTACAGGCTGCAGGGAGTTTTGTTCTGTTCTTCCTGTGTCTTCCTTGATAGGTGACCTACTTTTTTATATATACATGCCATCTTCCTTTTTCAGACAGTATATGTGTTAAGGATGTTATTGCTTTTGGTATTGTGGTTCTAAACTTTTTGTCACATTATTTTTTATCTTGAGCCCCGATTGGCCGTTAGCTCACTGTGAGACTGTTGTGTATTATAGCCAAGAGTGTATTTGCTGCTGTTGATTCACATCAGTGGCCTGTTGTCTGCCTCACTTTCCTCTTCTCACTGGTGCATTGGTCATACAGCCTGCTAATATGACTCTATGTAAGGGAATGTGTTAGCTTTTGATCTTCTTCTTACCTGGATCTTGTACCAGATACCTTTCTGTTGCATACAACTGTGAGCTCAGGCCTTATTTGAAGACTGACAAGATACAGGGCTTAGTACAGTTAACGCATGTTTTCTACCCTTGTGGACCTTACAGTCTGATGCAGGAAACAAAGATTTAGTTAATAATGACTCATAAGTGTAATTACCACTATATAATATATTGCTACTGATGGTTTATGGACAAGAAAGAGGCTTGAGTTAGAAAAGGCCTATAGTGTGAGGTTTGAAGGCCTCATGGCCACAGAAATGTGGATGAAGCTGGATTCTGATTTATGTAGGCAGAGAAGGGTCAGGAAATAGGAGTGAAGGCCCTATGGTGTCATAGGACCTCAGACTAGAGCCTGAAAGATACCCAGGAAGCTGAACAGAAATTGGGAAAGGCAGGTGGTGTGTGTACTCCCAGCAACAGAGGGCAGCAAGCAAGATTTTTTGAGCATGTGAAGTTCCTCCGATCCAGCCTACATGGTCCTCTTTCTTTCTGTCTGAAGCAATCTTAGCAGAGTTGCAGTTGTCATAGGTGGAAGGTGGTCATCAGATTTCTATCTGGAATATGCTTCAAAACTCCATGGAAATCCTATAGAGCTGGGACAATATCATCTTCTTCGTTTGGCTTTACCATACTAAGCAATAAGTGATGGCCAAATATTAGTAGATACTGGTACACCACCCTAGGGAGACAGACATTACTAGTATCTGTGCATTCATTCTTTTTATGCATTGGTGGGCCATTGTTTTTATATGCTTCTTAAAATTGTTTTTGTGCCTAGTTGTTTTGTATGCATTATGTCTACCCCACGTGTTTGCAGTGTCCGTAGAGTCTAGAAGAGGGTGTCAAATCCCCTGGGACTGGAGTTTCAGATAGTTGTGAGCTACTAGATGGATGCTAGGAATAGAGCCAGAATCCTCTGGAAGAACAGCCAATGCCCTTTACCTCTGAGCCAATTCTCCAGCATAGGTCTTTTTCTGTGTTTTTTGTTTGAAGTTGTACAACGTGACAAATATTCTTCTAGATCCTGGCACAATAATGAGCAGAATAGAGTTCCTTATCTTCACTTAAGTTGCTTTCTTGTAAATGTATTACATATTACCAGAAAATCAGAAAAAATTGGGAAATTCATCTGTGCCAGGTTAAATCTTGGGCAAACTTAGTTTGCAGTGTGTCTGCTCAAGAGATTTGCACCTAGTTACCTGAGCTCCTGTAAAAGTTTAAGGCATAATATAAAGTTTAAGGAAAACTATAGGCTTCTTGAATTTGTTGGTACCATGGTCTATAGACCTTTACATTACTATGTCAATCTAAATGCAAGGAGTCATGACTACACATACATAAACTGTCAATTTTGGAATTCTGTAACCTAAAAGAAAGCATTTAGATTAATTCACTGTATTCATAAAAAGTCAATGGGACTGTTGTAGTAATAGAGTCAGGGAGATTGCTGTTTGTCACTTGTATACAGACCCAAATGGCAGTAGTATTAGAAGTAGACTGAAGAAGGGAACTAGGGTATACAGAATGATTTTTACAGTGTTTAGACTTGACAGTTGGTGAGATTGGCTTAACTCTGATCAAGTTTCTCTCCTGATGGGAGTAGCCTTGGGCTTTGGGTGAGTACTTTCAAAGGTGGCAAAGGCTGAGAGTGTTTACTGTTAGGAGTATGTACTGCCCTTTCAGAAGACTGAAGTTTACTTCCTAGCACCTACCTTGGGTGGCTTTCAGCTTTCTGTAATTTGAGTTTCAAACTTTCTGGCTTCCTCAAGGCATTGCATTCACATGCAGGTACTCACATATAGACACACATAAATATACATGATTGAAAATAAAATTGGTGTTTAAAAATATCAGTGATTATCATTTGGTGTGTGATGCTTTCTTGTAAGAAGTGATCAAGAGTTGCCTATGTTAGTTGGCTTTTTTTAAAGCCAGAAGTGCCACACTGTCAATATGCCCATTTCCTACTCCAGAAATCAGAGAGTTCTAGTTTTCCTGCATTTCTGTCTCTTCTTCGTCGTCGTTTTTTGGATTTTTTTCCTTTCCACCTTGTGTCTGTTCTTTCTCTCGCGTCTTTCTGAGTGGTCAGACTGTCTCTACAACACGATGTATAAACTCCCTTTCTTCTGTCCACCTCACGTCATTAGAATAGAGACAAGCAGTCGCATTTAACTTTTGTCCTCGGTTACGGAAAGAGTACTTTACAGTATGTGTTTTCAATTAGTATTCAGAATTTTAAATCATCTTGTTTTTATTTAAATGAAATTCGTAAGAGCCTGGATAAATGAATTGCTCTAATGGTGGCACAAAACGTGAGTCTTGGCCCTTTGTTCTGTCGGATACTCATTTCTATCCCAGGTACTACAACTAGATTATGTGTGATTCTAGCCTTACTGAAGAGAGAAGATTTCCATTTAGTAAATGTGGAGATATCTCATCTTTGCAAAGCTCTAGGTTACTTTTTATGGAAAGAAGTTTGGGAATATACAACATATTAAATTTGTTACTGAGATTGCTTTGTTTCTGTGTTATTTATGTGTATGTGTGTCTTATAGACACATTCCTTAACCCAGCGGAGAGCTGTTCAGGGTAGAAGAAAACGATTTGATGTGTTACTAGCAGAGCACAAAAACAAAGCCAGGGAAAAGGAATCAATTCGCCATCTGGACTCTCAGCAACCACCACATCCTCTCAGGGACCCGCATCCCACCCCTCCTAGGACGCCGCAGGAGCCACACCTTCCTTCAGAATCAAAGCCTTTCTTAGCTAGTAAATCGAAACCTCACATCCCCAGTCTTCCAAGGTAAGCCAGGCCCCAGTTCTGTCCCTTGCCTTTGTGGAATAGGTGTATAGAGAGCATGCATCCTGTATATCCCGTCACCTCTCGTGCCTCTGTGCTGCCAAGAATCTGATCTGCATCACTGTCACGATGGAGTTGATATTTTGTAAATTGGGTTTTACTATAAAAACTGTTGAATCTTCAATGAATTTTGACCAGGATTCATGTTCATAGATGGAAACACTAATAAAGGTAGAGTTGCCTGCCCTATGGTGGTTCTCTGCCAGGTTTCTCTTAACCCTGCTAAGCAGAGCTGAGATTGGGCCTTGCCTTTGGGTTCCTAGTAAGAATGTTTCAGATGGCTTTGGCCATTTATTTCTTGGTTTTTTGTTTGTTTGTTTTTGTTTGTTTTTTTCTAGTTGTAGTGAGAAAGCTTGTGGAAAAGTGTTTAATTTTAATAGCATCTGTTTATCACATTCACTCATTTGGGTCTTTGTCTTGAGCAAAAGTAGGCATTTTAGCAGCATAGAAAGCAGTGGGTGAGAGTGCTTAGACAAGAATTTACTGTGCACATAACTTCAGAGACAGTGATGCGAGAATATGCTGGCTTAAGCTTTTAAACAAGTTGAAATAAACAACTTTGGACCCACAGGGGGTCGGGAAGGGGAGGATTGGAGTGTGAGGAACTTCAGAGTGGCTGGTTGGAAGTTGGCCACAGGGCTTCCGTTGGTATGCCAGCCCCTGGCTGCTGCTGCGTACTTTCACCCTCTTGTTTCTGACCACTGGGCTGACTGTATTAAGGTAGAAGTTACTCCTTCAAGATAACCAAAGTGTATGCATGGATGTGTCAGGAGGAGCCCAACACGAGCCCTGTAGTTTAGAAGCAAGGCAGTAGAGAGTGGTCAGTGGAGACTTCCAAAACCATAGTCAGGTCTCACATCAAGATTTCTTGGTGTGTCCCTTCTTTGACCTCTTCTCAATGAAAGTTTCTCATCTGAAAAGTAAGATTTATTTGGAAACCACGAGGCCACCATAGATATAAGAGGAAAATATTACCTTTAGGTAATGGTGTTTACACTGACCTTGTGACATAGTAATGTTACCTCATTATCGACTCCTGTCCCTTTAGGTTGTTCTAGAGTACTTTGCCAATTAACTTATTCATTACAGTATAAATCAGATACTGTTAAGATGTTGAGAAATATAAGAACAGTCACTGAAAGAATCCTCTTACGTTCCATATGCTCCTCTTCTTTGGGAAGAGTGGAAGGGGTACTTGGACACCAGCTGGCTGGAAGAAAAGACTAGTTAAAAGCTGCCTTTGGTTTTTTTTCTGGCAGACACTCACTTAGAATAGTGAGGCTAAGGAGATCTGTATATGTGTGCACATGCCGTCCTCCACCTGAGTCAGCATATTGCCCAGGGGCTGGTGGACCCTGCCCTCTCCATCTGCAGGTTTAGGTATGTGTCTGAGTGAAGGTTGCTGATGAGCACAGCAGGTTGTCTATACTGTTCTGATCTGTGCTGTCCTGTGTACACATTCAGGCCTCCAGGCTGCCCTGCTCAGCAAGGAGGGAGTGCCCCCATTGACCCTCCTCCAGGCCACGAGTCTCCACACCCTCCCTTGCCTGCTACTGAGCCAGCTTCTCGGTTATCCAGTGAGGAGGGTGAAGGCGATGACAAAGAAGAGTCTGTTGAAAAACTGGACTGTCATTATTCAGGTCATCATCCTCAGCCAGCATCGGTAAGTTCTGCATCCACTTGCAGTGGCCTTCCCAGTGAATGGACCTGGCACTCAAGGGGGTGGCAGAGACCTTGCCGTGGCTGTCTATGTAGCTAGCACCTCAGCATGCTCTGTACTCGATCGGGAGCCCTCTCATATATTTCCTTCTCTCTTCCCCAAAATCCAGTGCTAGGCAGTGCTGCTATTGTATTTCATCATTTCTCATTCTTGGGGCATCTCAGCTCTATCTTTTCTTCAGTATCTTTCCTGAATGTGAAAGAGCCCTGGCCTCTGTGCTGGCAGCAGGAGTGACATGCATGTGCGCGGTGCTCTCTTTCAGTTTTGCACATTTGGGAGCCGGCAGATTGGAAGAGGTTACTATGTGTTTGACTCCAGGTGGAACCGGCTTCGCTGTGCCCTAAACCTCATGGTAGAGAAGCATTTGAATGCACAGCTTTGGAAGTAAGTACCTTTTGTTGGGAGGGCAGGGAGGGAGCTGACCTACCCCAATGATGTGTTTTCTTGATGACCTCAAGTTCTGTTTTATGACATGCTTATCTAAATGGGGGGAGGGGATGGCTTCCTAAAGGAATAAAGTGTCTACTCTTTCAGCAACTATGTCTTGTTCTGGATGCAGGGTCTTAACTTGGAAGAACCACATCTTATAGTTAGGCATGTAGGAAGACAAAGATCAGTCAACAAACAGAAATGAGACTACAGCTTATCAGAGAGATATTGGGGGAAAGAAAAGGAATGGCCACTGACACCTGCTGGGAACTGGCTGTGTGCTAGGGACTGTTAACTGCTAACTGTGGAATTTTCACAGGTCTTCACTGTGTGACTATAATTATCCTTTTATAATTTTTTTTATTATTTTTTTATTAATGGAACTGACAAAAAATGGCCACACAGCAAGCTAGTGGTGGCAGTTTGTTTGCAAACAGAGTTGAGACGGGAAATAATAGGCTGTGGGTCTCAAAGCTTTTCCATGATGAATTGGTCTGGAAGAACTGTCGCGAGGGTGTGAGCAGTATTGTGTTTCAGGAGGAGAAACCAGATGTATGAAGGTACCTAGTCAGAAGAGGTGATGACTTGTTTGAGAAACAGCAAGAAAGAGAGTGAGCATATGACAAGACCCCAGAGCCCGGGAGGGCCTGGCAGCATTGATATTGTTGGGTACAGTGATAAACTGGTCATGAGCTTGGATTTGCATCTTTACATCTTAGAGTTGGCGGGGGGGGGTTGTTGTTGTGCTGGGATTGAATGCAGGGTCTTGGGCAGACCAGCTAAGCACTCTATCACTTAACAATATCACCTGCCCTTGAATCATTTGTATTGTATCATGTATGCTAATGTTTACTAAAGAGATTATAAAAATTTGACCCAAAAACTTAATTCAGCATTTCAAGTAAGCTTATTTTCATACACAACGCTTCTCAGAGACGTTTGCTGTCAAAGCAGAGATATTTTTTTATACTGAAGAGCATTACTAAAACTCTGTCCCAGGAATGTTGTTTAAAAGAATATTTTGGGAAGACTTGTGTTCAGTGGGATAATTTTTTACAGGGGACTCTCAAGTCATCCCTGTCCATTCAGGGTCTACCATGTGGTTATAATTGGCTAGGACCCTTTGAATGGATGAAAGTGAGGCTGTTTGCTTTCATGGCTTGGATTTCTGGAAATCAGGTACAAATGGAGGGACCTTAGTCCTTAGTCAAAAAGTCTTTGTCCATGACTGTTGATAGGTCCTGGATTTGTACAGTTGGTAAATAGATTGGTAACTTCACATTGGTAAGTGGTCTGCAGCCAGCAGTGGAGAGAGATGGCTTATGTGCACAGCTTTGAGCATCTCTGAAAAAGCACATTTCTGAGGTTGATTTGGCCCTCTGCTCTGGCAGGCTCTGTCAAGGATGACCCCTCGTTATTTAGTTTTCCTATCCATTAGCATGAACTCTGGTTTATCTATTCACAGTAGCTACTTTCTTTTAACCCCAGGCTGCCCTCCTGATTTTGTAGCTTCCGAATTTTGGGTGCTGGGATTTTAGGGAGGGACATCATGCCTGGTTTTATGTGCTGTCGATCAAACCCACACCTCCATGTGTGCTCAGCAAGCTCTCTACCAGCTGAGCCACATACATCCCTAGCTCCATGACCTCTGCTCTTAAAAGTCAGTGCAGGGGAACGTGTGGTTGAGTGACAAGCTAATGCAACAGGCTTGCAGTAGATAGGAATGTGGATTGGGATCCAGCTACAAGTGTTCCCCCCAAAGCAGAGGTACTATAAATTGATTTCCAGGCAACCTTTTCTCACAACCTTTAATTTACTGGGTGAGCTTACCACTTCTCACCCAGACAGGAACTGCACAGAGGGCCTCTGTGAGACACTGTAGGGTATTGTCACTGTGTTCCAGGTCCTATCAGACTGGCTTAGCAGAAACTCTTTCCCTGTGGAAAGAGCTCTAAGCATCACTCTTGTCCTCTTACCCTTTGGTTGCTTATTGTAATAAATGGGTGTCAGTCGAGACAGAAATGAGTGCTCTGCAGCTCCTGAACAGTGCTAGAGTTTGACCAGCCCTTTCCCTGGAGCATTGCTGTGACTCAAAGGCCAAACTGCTGCTCTGGGAAGGGCTTGGGACGTCACTCTAAGGTATTTCTACAGCTCTGGGGTGTCAGTCTTCCTGTCTTCACATCTGTGCGTGTGTGTTTGCATACCTTTGTCTAGCTTATTAGAGCTTTCAAAAGAGAAAGCAGTTATATTCTTTCAAGAGGTTCACATGGTGCCTGTGGAGACCTTTTTCTTTCTTTTTTTAATTTAATTTTTAATTTATTAAACTTTATTCACTTCACATCCCAGCTGTAGACCCCTCCCTGATGCCTTCCCAATCCTGCTCTCCCTCCCTCATCTCATCCCATCCTCCTCCCCCAGTCCACTGATAGGGGAGGTTCTCCTCCCCTTCCATCTGACCCTAGCCTACCAGGTCTCATCAGGACTGTCTGCATTGTCTTCCTCTGTGGCCTGGTATAACTGGTCCCCGCCTAAGGGGGAGATGATCAAAGAGCCAGCCATTGAGTTCACGTCAGAGACAGCCCCTGTTCCCATTATTAGGGAACCCACTTGGAAACTGAGCTGCCATGTGCAGCATCTGTGTAGGGGTTCTGGGTTATCTCCATGCATGGTCCTTGGTTGGAGTGTCAGTCTCAGAAAAGACACGTGGGCCCAGAAGTTAAACAGCAACAAATCAAGTAATCCAATTAAAAAATGGGGTACAGAGCTAAACAGAGAATTCTCAATAGAGAAATATCGAATGGCAGAGAAACACTTAAATGTTTAATGTCCTTAGTCATCAGGGAAATGCAAATCAAAATGACCCTGAGATTTCACCTTACACCCATCAGAATGGCTAAGATCAAAAACTCAAGTGACAACACATGCTGGAGAGGATGTGGAGAAAGGGGAACCCCCCTGCATTGTTGGGAATGTAGACTTGAACAACCTCTTTGGAAATCAATCTGGCTCTTTCTGAGATAATTAGAAATAGTGCTACCTAAGGATCCAGCTATACCACTCCTAAGCATATATCCAAAAGATGCTCAAGTATACAAGAGACCTTTTTCTTTTCCCAGGATTTCAAAAAGCATGATCTTTGAATCCCAGTCTCACGAGCCACCTAGTGGCCATAGTCAGGTACTGTATCCAGTGAGCAGGTACCTGTTCAGAGACACATTCTGCTGAAGTTGTCTGGGTTGAGGCCTGGGAATTCACATTTCTAACAAACCTCTCAAGTAATATCAGTGCACCTCACAAGTATAGATCCAGGCTTCTCAGTGTGCGCTCCACATCAGAGTCTGCTGGAACGATTTGAAAACTGACTGATATATGTTCTCTCTGAAGTTTCTTGTGTCATAAGTATGGTTGTGGCTTAAGGTCTGTAAGTGCTTATAATGTGCAGCCACGTGAAAAAGCAGAAGTGCAGTGTGCATTTTAAAGTAGTAACAAATACTTTGAAGTCACATGACAGCATTTCAGGCCATATCTGTCCCTTGAATGTGGAGGAAACTGAGCCCCGTGGGGCTGTGACGAAAACTCGCAGGGCCAGTCCATCCAGGCTGTTGTTTTTGTTTCTGTTTAACAGGCACAGGCCTCATGTTGCTCAAAATGGTCTCATCCCTCAACTCAAGGGATGTCATCTTCCAGCCTCCCGAGTAGTTGGGGCCATGGGCATGCACCCCTGTGCTCAGCTGTTGTCATCTGAGTTTAGTGATGTTATCAGGCTTATTGGGTTTTCTTGGGTTTTTTTTGTTTTATTGTTTTTTTTTTTTAATGCTGAAACATTTTTAAAACTCAGTGAAAATAAAAGGGGGCACCCTTGTGTTTGAGTCTACAAAGAGATTTCTCATCCCCTACTGAGTACTTTGCCCACACATTACAAAGTACTTTGTTATAACATCTTATGCAGTGTCCCAGCCATTAGTCACAACCTGCTTTTGCTTAAGTAACTTATTCTTGCCTGAATTTCCTCAGCATCTGAATACTGTATTCCAGGCCTTATGGATAAAATGGTACATAAGCTGGATTACAACATCTGAAAAGGAGTAAGTGATTTACAGTCAAATATTAAAGTGACCTCCAGTCTTACAAAATTCACAGCAGGGGATTTTAGAGAGACATAAGCAAGGCATGGTGGTCAGGGCAGACTTCTAAAGAAGTGACAAATTGAAACTAAAGAAGTCAGAACTAACTATAGTAGCCCAGACAGAGAACATGCAGGAGTTCTTACATTGTGGCATGTGCGTAGAGCAGAAGAAAGACTGCTTGCTAAGGGTCAGCAGCAAGACCCCTTATAAAGCTAGAGCTGTAACAGCAGGGAAGACCCAGGAAGCATAAGGAATTGGAAAGAAAAATATGTCAGAATTGGGTTTGTGTTTTGGATTGATCTTTGTGATAAGGGAGGGTATGTTTCTCAGTGCCGAAAATAAAGGGGTATCCATCTGTAGCCATTCATGCCAGTTATGGTTATGGTAAGCATTTGTGGCCAGCTATAGTAATTATCACCATGGTATCTCCTTTTTACAGGAAAATCCCACCAGTGTCCTGTACCACATCACCTGTTTCTGCCCGTGTTCCTCACCGGACAAATTCTGTGCCGACATCACAAGGTGGGATCAGCTATTTTGCATCAACCACTGTCTCTACATCCCCAGTTCTGCTACCGTCCACCTGCATCTCCCCAAACAGCAAATCGGTACCAGCTCATGGAACCACTCTAAATGCACAGCCTGCTGTTTCTGGGGCGATGGATCCTGTGTGCAGTATGCAATCCAGACAAGTATCTGCTTCATCCTCATCCCCCTCCACACCATCCGGCCTCTCTGCTGTCCCCTCCTCCCCTGTGTCCAGAAAACCTCAGAAATTGAAACCTAGCAAGTCTATAAGGCCCAAGGAGTCTTCTGGTAATAGCACTAACTGTCACAATGCCAGTAGCAGTACCAGTGGTGGCTCAGGAAAGAAACGCAAAAACAGTTCCCCACTGTTAGTTCACTCTTCCTCCTCCTCGTCCTCCTCCTCGTCGTCTCATTCCGTGGACTCTTTCAGGAAAAACTGTGTGGCTCACTCTGGGACTCCATATCTATCAACAGCAGCATCTTCCCACAGCATTGGCCTCAACTGTGTGACAAATAAAGCACACTCGGTGGCCCTCCGGCATGAGCAGGCAGGAAGGGGCCCCCCGGGAGCGAGCCCCGCAGAGCCCATCAAGAGGATGAGTGTGGTGGTGAATAGCAGTGACTCCACTCTTTCTCTCGGCCCGTTCATTCACCAGCCCAGTGAGCTGCCTGTCAGTCCACAGGGCGGTTTTTCACACTCGCACACTCCTCTAGACAAACTCATAGGAAAGAAAAGAAAGTGTTCTCCAGGCTCTAGCAATGTCGGCAACAGTGGCAGCAAACCTACAAAGGTTTCCAGATTGCCAGCTATGAACAACGTCCACATGAAACACACAGGCACCATCCCAGGGGCACAAGGACTGACGAACAATTCCATCCTTCATCAGGTAGGAAGTGGACTCTGATTTCTGGAAGTGTCTGTTACCTCTTTCTTGGGGACTTTTGCCAGCTCTGAAAAGTGTGGTTGGGTTGGTTTGTTTGCCTCTAATGGATGCCTAGTTTTCATGGTAATCTTTAACAAAGGAGAGTCCATGTCCATGTGAAGGGAAAAATCTCTACAGAATGTCTGAAGCCTTTAAAGATGTCTCTAAGTAGAGAAACCAAACATGCATTTAGCATCCAGAGGGAAGCACCAAGCATGTCAGCAGAGTTGGAATTAGAGGGGGTTCCCTTTGCAAATGTGGAGAGCTGGTACCCTGATGCTGCCAGGGAGGAAAGCGGGGAGCATTTTCAGTCTGCATAGCGATCTGAGTGTGTTCCCATGAAGAAAGCCAGGCTGAAAGCAAAGTGATCTAGCAAGTAATGGCTTAAGACCTTTAAAAAAGAGCTTGGAATGTTTTTCATCATGAGCAGTTTCATATATTCTGGTTAAATATTCTCTTCTCCCTGTTCTCACAGGAGGCAGGATTCAGTATTGACAAAGCTGAAGCCTGAAGCTGCTACATGTTCATACTTTAAGAAGAGATGTATTATGCATCCCGTTAGAAGGCAGTGGCTCACAGGGTTCAGAGTGCTTGTGACTTGCGTGTACTGAATCTTGCCAATCTTGCTGGTTTCTCCTGACTGCCTCTCATGTAGCTCTTTCTTCCAGCTTCTTTTGCCCTAACTTCCAGCTCATCTCTCATCTTGTTATTTCATTCATCAGGATATCTTCTCTCCTTGCTTACGAACAGGAATTGCAGCAGCAACACCCCAGAGCCCTGACTTAAAAAGTGAGGCTCTCTTTTATGTTATTTTTCCTTTTCCTCATCTTCAGAACCTAACTGCTTAGGGCTTATGCAGAAAATGCCAAGGTAGTCTCTAATGCAATTTACTTTTCTTCAGTATTTGTGTGAATTGATAATGTCAAAGTTATTGGGGAAAATAATACTTAAATCAAAGTAGCTGCTTAAGTTTGGCATTTTTGAGCACTTGGAGTACTTGGGCAAATGTGAACTTTTTAAAACTTATTTTGTAATTGCTCATATAGTTATGATTCATGTGGCAGAAATACAAACACAGCAAGAAATAATACACTCATCCTTCAGAACTCCCTGAGTGGGTATCGTGGGGCCTAGGACTGCTGCAGAAGAGGTTGTCATACCCACCCACATTTGTAGCATATTCCACACTGTCTTCATTTAGACTGTTAGACTTGTGTAGACTTTTCTCTTACCCACAAGTAACTAATGGCAGAGATAAAGGTAGAGGTGGACATTGGAGGCAGCAGGGGCTAGCAGTGCTTTTTGGAAGATCTTGGGGTGGAGTATGGATCCACTAATATGGAGCAGCTGTTCCCTATTTTGTCATAGTTTAAAGAGCAATTGCAGAGCTAAGCTTGCATGTGAATTGCTTCTCTACCTCCTTTTAAAGTCTGCTACAGCGTACATACTTGTTGGACAAATTGGGTTACGATCTGTCAGTTTTTGCTTTGCCTTTATCTTGGGGCTGGGGGTTGTTCTCTAGGAAGACCCAGACACTCTAGGTTTGTACTCTAAATCAATTTCAACTCAAGATTATGCTATAGAAAGACTTCCTCTGTTGAGGATGGTTTTGTTTTGTTTTTGTTGTTTTTAATTATACTTCACAAATCTTAGGGACCCTGTGGCTTGCAATAAGAGGACATATGTGAACCTTACAAAGTGGTTTTTTCCAGCTTTATCTGACTGTGTGGGACCCACCTTACACTGCATACAAACCTCAGAGGAACTCTTGACATATGAAAGCACTTAAAAAAATACAGAGAAACCCTGTCTCGAAAAACAAACAAAAGAACACTATATTCTTAAAACTGGGCATATTGACATGCCTTAAGTCCAAGCATTCTGGGATTAGAGGCAGACAGTTCTCCGAGTTCAGTGCCAGCCTGGTCTACATAGCAAGCTTCAGGACAGCCAGGGCTGCACAGAACAAAAGGAAAAGAATGAATGAATGAGTGAGTGAGTGAGTGAGTGAATGGCACTGTCTCTAGAGATTTAGAAGTCCTTCCGTGGCTGCTTCTTGTGGAGAATGCTTTTAAAACAGTGCTGCTTGGCTTGGCTACTCTTTGAACAGAGAAGTGAAATGGGAAGCCCGAGACATAGCAGTGAGTAGCCCCTCTCTCATCCCCAAATATGCTCTTGGTTTCTTGACTTTAATTTACCCTATTGGGAAGGCCAGGTTCCCTCCCTGTGCTGTGGGCAGTGCCTTGGGTGTAAGCTGCCACACCTCTGTGTTAGCACATCTAGTTCTGTTCTGAATTTACAACTTAGAATACCTTCAAGGACACAAACAGAAAAAGGAAACTTAGATTAGAAGGCAAACATGAGATCTGGAAACCAAGGCAGTAGTCTCTTGTTGCTGGTTTTCTGAAGTGAGTCTTCACAAAGCTTGAGGCTGGTCCTGTGATGGTTCTCCCCGGCCCCAGCAGGTCTGTGCAACATTAGTATGGGGTATCCTTATGTAGGCTTGGGAGCACATTCAGCCACTTACTTACCTCTTTCCTCACTCCTCTTTTTTGAAAGCCAAAGGCACGTCCCTGACAGCTGACAATACCACTGGAAGGAATAATCCAGACATTTTTGAAGACAAGTTACACCTCTACTCAGCACTCTGGACTCCACGATGCCTTTGAGTCTCTTTTTACAAACTCGTGTGGGCCTTCAGGGTAGCCTGTGGCTGTTTGACAAGGATTTCCCGAAGCTGTGTCTGCAGCAGTGAGTACTCAGAAAGGACACTGGATCAAGTTCAACCACCGGATTGCTCCTCAGTGTTAAAAGTGGTCTGGACTGCTTGCTACCAATCTGTGAGAAGTTTTTGTTTGTGTTTTGTTTTTGTTTGTGTTTTTTACCTTGCAGCATATCATGGAGCCACTCTTGAAGTAGATTGGCTGGGCAAAGAATGTTCTGGCAAGAGCGTTACTGTAGACTCTTCCCTCCTTCTCTGCCAGAGGTTTTTTGAACACATCCTCAGCTGTAGGTCACTCTCTAGCAGGTAGGCACCTGCACTGGAGACTGGAGACCTTCCAAAGAAAGGGGAGCGAGTTGCATCCTGAGTAGCCTCCTGGCTTTAGTTTTTTTATAGCAGTGTTCAGGAATAGAATACTGATGTTGGTCAATGTGTCATGGCATAGTAGCTCAGCCCTTTTCTAGTAATTTGGTATAAGAAGCTTATCAAGTTCTTCAAACTGAACAACTGGTTTAAAGCTGCTGATGCCCGGATATTAAGTTTAAAGGATCTCAGAAGCTTAGTTTTCATGGTACAAAAGCATGTGTGATAAAAAGAGAGAAAGAAAGAGGAAGAATGAAGAAAAGAAAGATGGAAAGAGAGACAAGGAAAACTAGTTTGGTGATGAAAAAAGCCAGTTGGGACACTGGATTCGGGGAGGTGAAAAAAAATCATAAAAGTGAAGCAAAACTTGCAGGATTTCCAAAGAGACTCATTCTTTTTAGTGCTTTCATGTTGAGCAGCGCATCAGATTGGGTTGATTGTCTTACTCAGTCTGCTTTTTAAGGTTTGCCTTTTTAAAAGTTATTATACTGTCCTTAAATACTTCCAAGGCATTACTCCCATTTCCTCTTCGAATATTGTTTCTGCTTCCAGCCGCGCTGTCTTGTGTCTGTGTCACGGCTTCCCTTCATTAGAGATGTTTATTTGGGTGCAGGTGGTGGGAGGACCTTGTGGAGGTGGCGTTGTGGAGTTGAAGTGTCTACTCATGCACACCCACCTTTCTTGTGGTAGTAACAGCCATCTTCTTTCAGTGAGGTTAAAAGCCCTTTTAAGATTTCTCAATACCCCACTCCCAAAGAATGTTTAATGTGTTAAAGCATTGCTTGAAAATATTTCTACCAGTGAATTTGGGGGTTCCTGCACAGACAACCAAGTCCTCCAACTTAGGAAGAGTACAACACAGTGGCCACAAGAGCGCAGCCCCCCACAGCCCTGAGCCGTGTCCTGGTCAGGGTCTGGGCAGAGCCCAGACAGCGCAGCCTTTCCCCTACAATTCTTTGGTTACACACTTGAGTTTCAGGGAATTTCAGTCAACAACAGGTAGAATGAATAAATACTTGGTTACCAGCCTAATAATGTGAATTGCTACACTTACTCTTATTATGTAAGAACACAAAGACTTTATGCAGATACTTTAACTATAAATTAATGTAAAATGTTGAATTTTTTAAGGAAGGGAAAACAGAATCTTATTCACGTCTTATGCAATCAGTCAGCGAATGTTTTAAAGATAATAGAAGAGCTATAAGGAGAGAATACAGATGGGCCAGTGTGGTGAAGTTAGGGATCAGTCTGATTGTTCCATCCCAGTGGTGGGAAGGAGGTGAGGGAATCATAATTTACATAGTAATTACTTGGTGACAAGTGCAATGGGGTGTGGGTAGAATTTATTTTCAGAGCCAAGGGGACTTGATGGTTATAAATTAAGTTGCTTTTAGAGATGGAATTTATAGACAGGTCATGTTGTTCCGAAAGATGTGAATAGGAGCCACAATAGGAAGTTTATTCAGAATAAAGTAGCTACTTAGATTAATGAGTATTATAATTTGATTTCTTAGACTGGGGTTTTAATTGAACTTCATTATATCTCCGGGTAATACACAGAGCCTCGGGATTAGGAAAAGCCATTTTGGATTCTGCCTGCCACAAACAGACATACCCTAAACAGTGCTACTAAAGTTTAGACTGTTCAAATATTTTATTTTCTCTGACAACTACTTTTTATGATGATGAACAATTAAGACCATTTAAAATATGGGAGTACAAATATTTTTTTTAATTAGATTAACTTGGAAAAAACCAAATTTACAGTGTGTGGGTTGTTTCTAGACAGACTTTGGTGTCAATTTAAAACCAAGATAATTTTTTATATTCTTTCCAATAGAATTCATGACAGCTTCTGCAGTTTTCTTAAACTATAAAAAAAAAGTGCTGCAATGATGAACAAAGAATTATTAAAAAAAAAAACCTACTTTTGTATCTTTATTTTGGAATTTCTTGTCCTATTATAAATATGGAAGTATCCCTATTTCAGAAGACATATTTTGTTAAAAATGAATTGTACATATTTAAATATGTATTTTTGCACAGGTCTTTTTTTCTGATATCCTGTTTTGGTACAATTGAGATCATCTAGTATTTATTTATTAATTAATGAAAATAAATACCTTTTTATAATTTGAAGTGTTTCACTGCCAAGCCAATAGTTTAGAACCTGCCTCCTTTACAGTTAAGGGAGGCCTCTATTCTGTGAAGGTCTCTGTCCTCTCAGTGTCTCGGGAGTGATTCACACAGATGAAGTGAGCATGGCTTCTCAGCTGCCCGATTTCCAGATAGATTACATGGAACTAAGTGACACATTGCTTTTCTTTGTTTAGTTGTGTGTGTGTGTGTATGTATGTATGTATGTATAATAACACTCTGAGCACACCTGTGTTATTAGTATGTGATGTGGTTTAAAACTAATGGGCAGAACAAAGCTGAAAGTGCCTGAACCTGTTCAAGCTCAGACAGAGATACTCTTTAAAGACTTGAATGCTGAGTTGACCTTCTGGAGTTTTGCTTTTTCCACCTAAATATGATTTCTAAAGTTTTAGGGGAGAAGTTAAAAGCCACCAAGGCTGGTAATTTTTATAAGGTATTTTAAAATTAAGACCTTTTTGTTCACAGTAATTTAACTGGCAATGGACTGCCCAGTGCCACCAAGGGTTATAAACTGTTGTCAGCCAGCAGCTGTTTGTTATTCCCTCATTAAATACAGACTTTAAGGTAGGATATTTAAAATATTTTGTATTAAAAAATACAAGAAGTACCTCTGAGAACATTGAAAAATGTTTAATTTGAGAAAATATATAACTTATAAAGGCAGCTGTCTTCCTGTAAGAGTTCTGTTGCCAAGGGATTTCTTAATGTCTCCATTCTGTCCTGGGTTGGGGAAAAGTTGGGCTTTGAAAAATGATTGTTAAAAGTTTCACTGTTTAAAAAAAATAATCATTTTTACATCTTATGTAAAACATTTTACCTTTTCAGATTACTTAAGTGAGCACTACATACTGTCAGTGTGAATGCAGGGCCTTGAAAGAATTTTGCTTTTTTTTTTTTTTTTTTGAGCTTGGTTTTTAAAGCAATCTCCTGTGTTAAATGTGTGAATAGTTTGATAAATGTGTACACATAATCAAGAGCATCTCAGCTGGACTTTGTGTTGGCTGCTGTATAGAAATGAACAAATGTCAAGGGATAGAAAATTACTTTGGATATTTAAAAGAGAAGAAATATATAGTCTATTTGTTTTGTAACAAGTTTCTGTAAATAAAATAATTTATACTATTTATAAGAAAAAGTTGTGTTTTGCTTTATGAAAAGTTAGTTTGTTGAACAAAGATGTTACTAAACGGGCAATAAAATTAGGACTTTTCAATAAAATAAGGTTGGCTGCATGAAATATTTCACATGTTTCTGCCTTGTCTAGTACTTTCACCATCAGCTTTACATCAGACACCCTTCGCTTTAGCCTTCCTCCAGTATAGGCTGAATTCTCTAGACCTTACAGTGTTCCCATCCTTGGACAGAAAGCTCTGCCTTTGATGAAATCCATCCCTGTATGAACAGTGTTGTATCCTGACCTGAACCTGCATGTGTGAGGGAAATGGAGAAATTAGTACAAAGACAACATTCTACTTAAAGTTTTCTTGTTTGTGAATTTGATGCATATAGTTAAGTTTGCAATCTAGATTTTTACCTGCTAGAGAGGTTTTAAATCTGGAGCTCAGTTTTTTTTTTATTCCCTTCCCCTTACTAGCCATACAAATGCATTTTAGTTGTAGTCAGAGGACAACCTAATTGTATCATTCTAAATTTTGTTGTTGTTGTTATTGTTGCTTAAATTGGAAGTAACTCATTTGTGCATGAGTTAGCCAAGCTAGGCTGACCCCTCAGTGCCTCATGAACTTTCTAGTTCCTTCTCTGGTAAGTTAGTAAGATGATCCAGTGACAAATTTCCCTATAGAAAAATTACTGTGTCAAAGAAAAAGCTCAACTGCCCAATCCTTCCTTTGCAGGTCATCTGACCCTGGGTGTCACAAAGCATCTTAAGGGGCAGTTAAGTTTTTAGATTTTCCTACAGAAATGCATTCTGCAAAGAAGGCACAAACAGGATACAGGTGTGAGGAATATGGGAGATTGTTCCTGAAACTTGCTGCACAGGAGGCACTGATGGAGATGCCATGAGCCTTTAGCCTCACGAATGTAAAGAACAAGCTCAGACTGACTTAGAGGTCACTATTAAGGCCCAGAGACACTTCTTGGGTCTGTGCATCTGGCCACTTAGGTTTTTGCAGCAGTCTGGAAGTCAAAGGCATGCTGGACTCTTTCCTATTTCCTGCATTGTCAGACTCTTCAAACATGTCTTTACTCCTTCCAGTTCCCAATCAAAAGGCTGTTCCTGAGACAGCAAGGTGGCCCAGTGGGGACAGACAGTTATTGCCAAACCTGAAGACCCGAGTTTGATCCCCATAATATACATTGTAGATTTAGTCCTCCAAAATTGTCAACCACACATGCACCACAGCATGTATGCATGCATGTTCTTACACACAAACACACACTCAATGTAATAAATTTTCAAAAGCAGTCTCTTAAACCACCTTCTCTTCTTCCAGTCTCTATTAAGAATGTCTCGATGTTCGTTCTTGTTGCTTCAAGCAGTTCACTAAGTTAGACATTGATCTTATAAAGCTAGTTATTGGTCCTTGTTACTGTCATGTAACACAGCTAAAGCTCCTAGATCAAAGTGGAAACTTAATTTCATGATTCCCCATTAGTCAAAGTAGAGTTTTTTTCTAGGAGGAGGAGACTTAACTACTATGAATAATTTCTTTTCTGAAGAGAGAATAGATGGGAATTTGGACTAAAAGTGGCTTGCAAGGCTGCTGCAAAGGTCCAGGAAAGCACTTGCTGGATTTCTAAACCTGCCAAGGGCAGGAGGAAAAATAATTGTAGAAATCTTTCAAAGACCTTGAGGTTTATTTAGTTCTGTTCATCTGATTTCTAGCTTGGCCAAGCCTACCAACTGATGAGCTTTAGGTGAAATGTGTAACCTTCTACAGAGAAGGAAGTGCACAGCAAACTGAAGTTGCAGCAGGAAACAAGAATACTCCTCAGGTGGCTGCTGTCTGGATGGAACTATAAAGTAGAAACAGTTGTCTAAGGCATGGAAATGGCTGAATGTACCTGGGAAAAATAGACAGCATTGCTACATCTGGCTTATTTTGCTTTTAAGATCATACTTTAATATGCCATATATTTAACATTCATCTTTTCAACTTTGTACTAGTCTGCCTTCTGCTTATTTTTCCTCCTTTTCCATCTTGTGAAGGGCCCTTAACTAAGCTAGAAAAAACAAGGTCGATCAATTAAAGCTACCATAGATAAATGTTAAGAATTACATGGCTAAATGTTCCTGGTACAGGCTGCTGACATCACATCTTCACAGGTGCAATACAAGAAAGGCAGACTCATTTGCCAGAATGGGTCAGGCAATATGCTGTATCTAGAATCTGGGCATGAAGAATATATACAACTTGGCTTGACAGTGAACAGAGTTAATGTATACTCACATTTGCTAGAGAAATTAGGCATGATTGCTTAACATTCTTTCAGTGTTTAGATAGTGGCCTTAGGGTTTTTGTTGGTTTTTTTCCTTAGAACACATCTGAAGGGACCCATGCAATTTGTGGGTGACCAGCATGCAACTTTGTGGCATCAGAAAACCTCCCTTGCTTTCCCAGCTTTAGTTTTCTGTAGGACACAGGACCATGAACTCAGAAATTCCTTTCAGCGAAATCAGTTTTCAAATTTAAAGGCCAAAAGATAATATGAAAATTGAAAATTACCAGTCTGTGCAATCTTACCTTCATAGCAAATTTAAAGCTTTAGGTCTAAAACTATTGGTCAGTTTTGTGTCATTGATCTAGAATACTTAGTTCAGCCATACAGTAGTATGATAGTGGTTTCTGCTGACACTTCATAGAAGCATGTTTCTAAGTATACTAAGTACACTACAAACCTTAGTGTAAAATGAACCTCATGAAGAACATTACAGCTCACTTTCTACAGATAACGAAATAGAATCAAAGATTTTTCTCTAGTGATTTCTTTAGGTGTCAGTGGCCAGTACTGAGGGATCTGGGCCTAGAATTGGCCTTGTCTAATTAAGATGTGCAGTGGAACTGTTTCATGTCTTACGGCCATGTTTCAAAGGAGATGTCAGGGTCTACAGAGATATGGCTCAGCGAAGGTTAAAACCCACTTCCTACTTTTCCAGAGGACTCAATCTTGGTTCCCAGAACTTACAACCACCTGTTAACTACAATTCCAGGGGAATCTAGTATTGGCCTCCTAAGGGCAGTCCACATACTTGTGACATACACTCATACATATATACAATCTTAAAAAATGAGATGTTCGACTCTAATTTTCAGCTCTAAGCCAACACTTGGAATTTGTAACTAGCCTTAGACTCGTTACATAAAACAAGGCCTCCAGTTTTGTATTATAAATTATATATGCATATGGTAAAACAAAATAATGTTAACAGTTATTTTCATAGAACTTTCTTACATTGTTCTATGCAGTGGATAATTTTAAGGTAGTAATGAGTATTACTTTTCATGAAGAGATGGAAAGCACTGATTTCTTCCCCTCAAGGTTGGGTTCTGCTAATTGTAGGTAAGTTAACACTGAGCACTTTTAGCAAAGAAGAGTGTGGGCAAGGCATTCTCTTATCTTAAAAGCCATAGTTGTGATCACAGCAGGCCAAGTTGACTTCTAGTGCAAGCTAGGGGAAAAAAAAAAAAAACCACCTGATTTTTTAAAAAGCCTGGTATTTCAATCTTACTTTTTCAGTCAGTACACAGAATTCTAACTTTTTAAAAAAGATTTATTATGTATACAATGTTGTCTGCACGCCAGAAGAGGGCACCAGATCTCATTATAGATGGCTTGAGCCACCATGTGGTTGCTAGGAATTGAACTCAGGACCTCTGGAAGAGCAGCCAGTGCTCTTAACTTCTGAACCATCTCTCCAGCTCCCCAGAATTCTAATTTTAAACGAACCTGCTAAGTTTTTTCCTTTTATTTTTTCCTCAAATACTTTTTTACATATATAATTTTATTTCTTTTTTGTTTTTTCCTGCATAATGTCTAAAGGTGGAATTGGAGTTACAGACAGGTGCAAGCTGCAATGCCAGTGCAGCGAATTCATTCGGGGTCCTCAGGAATAGCAGCCAGTGTTTTGAACTGCTCAGCCATCTCTTCGGCCACCACCCCAACCCCCAGTATATATCCTGATTAAGGTTTCCTCCTCATTATTCCCAGTTCCTCCTTCCCTCCCCAGAGTCACTTCCCTTTCCCTCATTAGAAAACAGGTTTCTAAGAGACAATGAAATCTAAGACAGCAAAAAACAAAAGGAATAGAGCCCAAGGCAGAAAAATGAGACCCACTCGTTTACCCACTCAAGAATCCCATAAAAACACTACCCTGAAAACCATCACATATACGGGGAGGACAGGACAGAACCAATGCAGGCCAGGTGCTTGCTGCCCGAGTTGCTTCCTGAGCTTTGTTTATGTTGATTTAGAGGACCTCATTCTCCTGGTGTTCTTCATCCCCTCTGGTTCATTCACTCTTTCTGCCAGCTCTCCCAATGAGTTTCTAAACCTTAAACGGCAGGACTTTGATGTAGACATCCCACTTAGGGCTAAGGAACATAGTAAGTTCTTAAAGAGACTGCACTCAGTGACTGAGAGTTCTTTCATTACTGAACGGATTTTTTAAATTTAGTATTAGCCAAAAGGCCAAGAAGCAATAAATCAGGTAAAGAAATGCACTTTTGAAATCCTTAACTTGGTATTTTTAAGTGTTTTAGGAATAACTACAAATAGCCTCCTTCCTACCCACCACCTACAAGAAACTCCTTTCAAATCCTAGCCTGGCTATACATATTACCCTTCCTACATACCAGTGTCTACTCTGAGCACATCATCCGACTTCAAAGATAATGCTTCTAATATTTTGGCATGGAGTATTTTTTTACACTCTGGATCTCCGATTTCCCATCCCACTGTGATTCAGTTACAGTAGTTTTTCATAGCGAAATGAATTATTACCAATTTTCAGTCAGGAGAGATGTGTTTTCATTAATGTATTAACAGGTCATTTCTATGAATAAATGTGTTCTTAAAACAACAGAAACTCCCTCCTTTAGCTTTTATGGTAAAACTCATAATTTAAGGTATCAATCTTTGACTGATTTCCTCATACTCCCTTCCCTGTGTCACTAATTTAGCAAATCTTGCTGCCTCTACCTTGTAAGCACTCAACTGAACACACAACGGCATAACAAAACACTTAACTCCAGCCTGGGTCAGTTTTTAGTTTCCCCAATGCTCCCCAGTGTCCCACACCTTAAGCACAAATGTGCATAGCCTCTGCACTCCTGTAGCTCAAAGATAGTTCCCCCTTCACAGCCCATATCCCTTTTATATGCTTTTGTATCTTCAAAGCACTGACTCCTAGCTTAGAAGGCACAACTTCCGTTTACCTCGTGATCACCATGCTTCTTTCAAAATAAATACTCATATTGCTATTTCTACAGGATTTTGAGGATCTGTGTTGTCATATTCTGTAATCTAGTTCATGCCAACTTCCTAGAGAGGAAGACTGCAAGAAAACTCTACTATTAATTTTCTTTTCATATTAAACTGTGGAGCTGTGGTTTAGAGTACCAGTAATTGTGTACTCTAAAACCAAGAGATAATGGGTTTATGCCCTCTCCCTAACTTACTAATAAACAGAATCCTAGTGACCAAGTCTGACTAGAGCCTTCACATTATGGGCCCCAGAGCTAGGCAAAAAGACAACAGTTTTCATTAATAATTCATGTGGCATTAGTGGACCCAGTACTTAATGACATCTATGTTTAAGAAAAAATTAAATAGAAAGAAACAATGTCATATTTATTTGATGCTGTTGAAGTGGGCACACAGTGGGGAAAGTTAGGAAAGCTTCAAGTAACACCTGTAAGGGAAAACATTTCTAAGTGGTTTTACATGTTAATTACTCTAGATAATTTCTGAACCCGGTTTAGCAGCAAGTCTCCTTTCTTGATGGTTTCTTGGTACTGCCAGTTCTTGCTATCAGGCCTATAAATAAAGGGAAGAAATGAATTATTTAGCAGCCCCAGGACTCCATGACAAGAGCTGACCTACTTGTATACAGACGCACATAAACTAAACCCATAATCAGCAATAACAAATGATGGCTAATAAGAATACCTGTTGGTTTCTACTATTTCATTTACTTTATCGATTTTGCAGTGTAGTCTTCCAGCAGCAATGAACCTGGACAGTTCCCTTATTCAGAAAAAAGAAAACAATACACTGTTAGTTTCAGAAAACACTCAAAAAAAACCAGCCCTATCTTACAGGTCAGATCTCATTTTCCCCAAGCCTCAACTGTCACATACACAGCAGTCACATCCCCGATTTGTTGCAGCTGTGAGTCATCTTCTAGAATAACCCTGGCCCTAGAAGTTATCAGAATACCACAAGTATAGTTAATAAGTGCTCAGAGGAAAGCCTGAGACAGGAATAAACTTCTAGAATCAACAACTCCAACTCCTGAAGTAACAAATACCTGGACTGCAAAAGGCCCCTCTTTTCCAACCCTTTCGAGTTTCCTCCCCTCATTTCCTTATGCTGTCCCAGAACACAAATGAAAAACAAAACCTGCTTTGATGCCAGCCACTTTTCCACGTGACTTAAAAACCACTACAGCAGCTCTTAAAGCCACAGTCACTTCAGTGCATCACCTGTAAACAACCGGCTCATCTGGCACTTCCCCTTAGTCCTAGTGAAGGCTTTCAGAAACTAAAGGAACAGCAACTGTGACCTCAGTTTTCAGTATGCTGTGGCAGGGTGATTGCTTTCAGGAGTCCGTGCCAGCCCTGGCTACAGAACAAGACTGACCCACAGAGACACACAATAGTTTAGTTGCAAAGTCAAACAAGAAAACAGGTCTAGTTCTTGGGCTCATGAAACTTTCACCAGCCACTCCTGCCTGACACAACCTTCAATGGCAATCAAAGCTGGGCTTAAGAGCAGATGACTTCAGAAGTAAAACTAAAGGAAAACATGGGATACTGCCCTTCTGGGCTGTTCAGGGTCAGTTGGAAAGCTAAAATAAATGACTTCCTCAATAGAGGCTGCAGTTATTTATGGTCTATACATTTCAGTGAAGGTAAAACGTTACCCTAGAGCAACTCCCAAAACAAGTACTAGTAAGATCTTAGGGATGTCTGAAACTTGCCTGGAAGTGATGTGTAAACAAGTCATTGTACAATTTAGAATGTCTTTGAATTTTTTTTATAATGAAAAAATATATGCTACATAAGCAAATAATCAGGTTAAATGAAAAGCAACTTAATTTTAGCCATCATTTTCCATTCTGGACTGTGAACAAATCATCAACATTTACCACAGTTAAACTGTGTGCTGCTGAACAGTCCATGTGTTATCTAGGTTCCCTCACTATTTAAAACACATGATGTAACCATGTTGCTCTCATGGTAAAAACCCTCTAGAGACATCTCATAGCATGTAAATTCAAAATCCAAGCTCTACACTATAAACTGTAAGGTCCCAAGTCAACTGCTATACCTCAACTATGGCACAGTCATGGTGGAATTTAGTTTTTTAGTTCCTGCCAGTATTTAAGCTGTGCCCATCTTTAAGCTGTTTTTGCTATTTTTCTTTTTCTGCAAATAAAGATTTTTACATGGCTGGCATTTCTCATGTCAAAGCAAACTTTACCTCCTCAGGCATGCCATATCTAAGGTAGACAGTTCCTCCTATGCTATATACATTCCTGCATTGTTAACTTGAACAAAAGTGCATGAAGACACACAGTACCAAACATCAATAGCTCAGGATTTGTTCAATCAGATTCAATATTCAGTCCCACATTTTCTCACCAACCTGAAGAAAATAACTCCAGCATTATCAGAGGAAATGCCACCAAGTATAAAATATAAACGAGATCTGGGCAGCATTGTGAGCATTGTGAGCACAGTGCAGCCCTGATGAACTGGTGCCATTACTCAAGTAGCGCACTTTCCATGCCTTGCTTTTCTCATCTCACTGAAAACTGTATCCCAAAGAAGGCAGGAAAAGACAGATGCTACTGTTAAAATAACACTTAAGAATTTTTCTTCCTTAAAATTGAGGGAAGCAGTGTAAATTCAGAAAATGTAGTAGACAGTTTAGATGCATATAGTTAAACTTACTGGTCAATGAATTCCACACCCACACCAAATGCTTCTGCCATATAGCCAAGGGTTAATGATCTATATGATTCCAGCAGCTGGCTGTAAGCATGAATCCTCATTTCTCTTACGTAGTATCGGTAATGAGGTGCAAAAAGCCAATCCTTTTTCATTTCCTGTTCCACGACCGCTACAATAAATAAAGTCACAAAACAAGCAATAAAGGGTAATGAAACCTATTATAAAAAATGTAAAGTTTGAGAACAATTTTAAACTACAAGGCTTGTTTATCAGTACATGTAAGTTGGTAACAAAAACTGAGTAACATCTATACAGGATATTAATGAGCAATCCATAGGAATATAAATTGTCTTTGTACTAATTTCTTCATTTCCCTCACATGCAGGTTCGGGTCAGGATACAACACTGTTCATACAGGGATGGATTTCACCAAAGGCAGAGCTTTTTGTCCAAGGATGGACATATGACCAGTAAAATTCCCTTTTTCTTCTTAAACTGCCTTAAGTTTTACTAAAATGTGGATATGGATTCTTTCAAATACTATAAAATGAAAAGCATAAATAATCTGCACATAAACTGGCACAATGTTTCTAGGGACAGTCGGTCAAAATGTACTGACACTTAATCAAAACTCCATCTCTTTCTTAAGTGAGTGGGACAGCAATGGCGCCTACATGCTTAAACAGGATGGCGTTACACGTTGTGTGGAATTCACAGATTGTCTACTAGTAGACCATAACCTCAGGGACATGGGGCACTTGGGGAGCCCTTTACCATCTGGAAGATCTGAGGAAATTCACATGCTGAACACTGTATACTTAGTCCATGCAAGCCTTATAACCACTTGGTTGCAACTGCCCACTGACCATGTTATTGATCAGTAACATGAAAAGCATCTTCACACTACTGTAAAGAAAAAAGCAAGCTGGAAAGCAGCATATGAAATGTGCCCACAATATGCAGTATTTTATGAATGATATCCAGAAACTTGGTAATGACTATTGCCTGAGAAGAAAAACTTGCCAACACCACGTTTGTGTGTTATAGGACCCTGTTAAGAAGCTGTCTAGTATATATCTAACTTCTAATTACTAAATTAAGTACCTGAAAGGATTATGTAAATAAAGGTGTGTGGTTTTGGGAGAGGGTGAGATACAACGCTTTTCACTTGTTTATACTCAATTTCTAGGGAGAAAAAAAAAAAACACACACACACAGCACCTGGCAGAGGATTATACTTCCCAATTCAGCTGAAGTGTTTTAAACACATTGGTCTATGAATACTTAGAGAATCAATCTCACAAAACCCAACAAGCCTTATGTCACTCTTGAGAGCCAATAAAAGAAATCTATTGTCCTGTGCATTTAAAACACTTGTGAAGTGTACAATTTATTAAATCTAAAATCTTTCACCCAGAGCTATTTGAATAAAAGGCTGATAGTAAAAAATGGGGTGAGCAGGAAAAGCTGAATATCTACCACTGAAAAGCTACCAAAGCCATTAATTTAATTTCACGAAGAAGATAGAACACTTCCTACAAAAATAGCAGCATTTGTTATCCTGTTTTCCACAAAGACCTCTTTAAGCAAATAACCTTTGAATCTGCAGCATATGCAGGAGCATGCACAGCAGTGCATGTTAGGGGGAATCATGAGGATACCTTCTATCATCTTAGTAATTTAGTCACCAGTAGCAAACCAAATGGCCAGGAGGGAGTACCTTCCCCCTGAAAGAAGCAAATTGGTATCCACTGGGCTCTGTAAACAACCTGTGAAGGAACACAAGCATTTCCCACAGATTACGTTTTCAATCCAGACTTAGCTATTACATTAAAAAAAAAAAAGTCCTTGAATGCAGTGATGATTTAGTTAATCTCGGTCAAAAGGAACTCAGAATTCCCTACATCCTTCACCTTATACCTAGTACTAAACTATCTGCTCACATTTGCTTTATTCTTTAAGACTAAACCTCAGGTCAGACAAACTCCCACATTAAAGGGCAGACAACAAATGGTTTTAGGCTTTGCTAACCACATAGCTCTTTCTCATACACTCTTTTTCTATTCGTTTAAATGCCGCTTTTAAAAACAAAACAAAACATATCAGGCCAGTGAGATAGCCAGGTAAAGGCATCTACTACCAAGCCTAATGACCCCGAGTTCAATCCCCGAGGACCCACATGATGGAAGGGAAGCAACCCCTGAAAACATCAAACATGCGCACATCATTCTTCTATTTGGGCATATATATATATATATATATATATATATATATATATATATATGTAAATATATATATGTAAATATATATGTAAATATATATATATTTACTTATTTATAAAAATAAATAAAAGGAAAAAAATCAAGTTTGCTGACCTTCCTCTAAGCAAAACAGGCAGAAAATAACTAAAGATCTGCAGTTATCAAGCCAGTGCATCTCTTACAGGTGAAGATCCAGCTGTGCTTTTTTACCCACAGGATCAGAAGATGAAGACAAAGACAATCCTTACCTAACGACTGGAAGAAAACTGAGTAACGGCATTCATAGAGAGAAAACAGATACTGCCGAACTGCCGGAAGACTGTGTAACACTTCAAGAATCTCTGCTCCTTTAATGACCTGGGCATTAAAACAAATAATAATAAAGAATCAAACACTTTAATGATTTTTGTGTTTTAAATTTTGTGTTTTAAAATTAGGAAAGCATGAAATAGTCTTGAAAGGGGTATTAAAGGTTTCACTCTACCTTTTCCCTGAGATCTGGTCTTTCTAAGGCAATCATACTGACGTACACAGTGTAAGTCACAAATGTCTTGTAATCCATGAGCTCATAGGACGTAAATGTAGAAACTGTATCAAGAAAGAGCTCTGCTGCTTGTTTGAAGTCACGGATAGCCACACAATACAGACCTTGATACACTTTCAGCCTGTTTCGCCTGTCCCAGTCTCCGCCTTCTTCTATTAGGCTAGCAAATAACACAAAAGAAACACAGAACGCTAATTCTTAAAGTTTAAAAAAAAACTTAAATGAAGTATTTCATTCAGTAAATACATCAACTATTTGACCAAACTCCATAGTTGGAAGCAAAACAAAATGGGGAAACGTGGGATTACCAACTTCTAATACAGCCCAGGGTCATACACACTACTACATGTACCTTTTGGCCTTTTCTGTGTTTCGAGTGATGAGGTCATTATCCATATAAAAGAGGCCGATCCTTAAGAGATAGAATACAATATCTAGTCGGTGACCCAGGGCCACAGTCTTATCATATGTCTTTCGAAAGGCAGTCAGAGCTCCCTCCTGTCAAATTCAAGACCAAAGGGGAGAAAAGCACACAATTTAGCAAAGCCATCATCTTCCTAAATTTTCCTGAAAGAGTCATTGGGGAAATAGAAAGTAGACCTAAAATGAGATGGCGATGAAAGGGTCATTGCTGTACTTGGGGTGAAGAGCAAGGGGGTTCCTTCAGCTGAAGAAAGGGCAGACATCACCCCAGGGTATATTTCACTCTGAAAACATATGATGTGTCTCTGCCTTTAGCAACTACAGTATTTCTAAATAAGTTCACTATAAATTACTGATCATTTTAAGAGACTTATCTCACTAATTATTAAAATTTGACATGATCCTGCTGATTTACAAGAACACACATAAAAATCACATGTTTCTACTTGGTGTTTTTCAGAGCATGACTGGCTAAGTCTGTTTCACAATTAATCACACTTCATAAATGTATAAAAGGGACTGTCAGAATAGCAGTGGGTGTCCCTACTACCCAGACTATTCCTCACTAGGGAACCAAGGATCGGGGGATAAACAGATGACTGCAAGTTTGCAGAGTGAAGCTAAAATGCAGGTAAATTTATGCCATCCTGTACCAAGGACAAAGGCAACCATGAGAGCACATTAAAAGGACAGCGAGAGCCAGGCGAGGCGGCACACACTGCGATCCCAATCGGACTCTAAAGAACACCAAGTGTAACATGTGATTTTTATCCATGTTCTTGTAAATCAGCAGGATCACTCAAAAAATTTTAATAATCAGTGACATGAGTCTCTTAAACCGTACTACTTTTCGATTTTTTCTATATTTCCAAATTTTTAGAATGATGAAGTAATAAATATAAAATTTTTAAAACATGTTTTAAATTAAAATTCAATTGTTTACGCCCTTCCTTTGGGCTAGCAGGTTCTAAACTCTTTACCTCTATATTTAATCAACATTAGGTAGAAAACTGAAGCTGCAGTAAATACTACTCAGGCTAGAAGTATAGCCCAAGCAAACTGATCCAAGAGCTCACATTTTAAATCTTAAAACCATGTCATCCTACATCTAAATACTGAAGAATGAATCCTACATTAGAATTATGTAGAATAAGTAGCCATACACAGAAAAATAAATGTTTTGTTTCATGTTCACTCATGGACTAATCAGTATCCTGAAGAAACACTAACTTACACTAATGATGGGCAAGCCTTTAAATCCTAGCATTCCAGAGGCAGAGGCATATGTGACTTGGAGGCTAGCCTAGTCTACAGAGCTAGTTCCAAGACAGCGAGGGCTGTACGGAGAAACCCTGCCTCAAAACAAAAACAAAAACAAACCAAAAAAACACTAGCATATGTACAGAGGGAGACATATGAACACATTTTTCACCACATTAATTTGTTAAAGAAAAATCAGCTTCTCCAGCTGATTAAAGCCAAAGCAGCTGAAACAATATGTGTATCTTGTAAGAGCTGAAGAGACACCCTAGTCAGGTGGTAGATCAGGCAGCAGTGAACAGTGTTAAGAGGTCTCTCAGATGAAAGGAAGATGAGGACTCCTGGAGCATACAAGGATGCCAAACACATAAAAGTGTTCACTCCTCATTTCTACAAGACATGCACACACACGTACACAACTGTACAATGAGGCCGCTCTCTCTCAAGGTATAGGATAAAGGAATGCCAAACAACTGCAATCCTTGAATGGTAAATATTACTAGTGTCTATCTTTTCAGATTGATTTTATGTCTGAGTGTATTGCTTGTCCGTATCTATGAATGTCTGTGCACAATGTGCTTGCCTGGTGGGTGCCAGCCGAGGTCGGAGGAGGGAGTTAATCCCCCAGAACTGGAATTAAGGAAGGCTATAAGCTGTTATATGGATGCTGGGACTCAACCAATGCTCTCAACTCGAGCCGTCACTGCAGTTCCTTAATGTAAATCTTTAAAATGTACAACAAATGCTTTCCAACCAATTAAGTGAACTACTGAGAATGACCCCAATGTTGTAAAACAGAGTGAGCAAAACCTCTGGTTGTACCCTTGTTTTGTTCTAGAGATTTATTTTTATTATTTTCAAGGTATGTCTGGGGTATGCGAACATGAGCCCAGGTGTCCTTGGAGGCTAAAGGCATCAGATACCTTGGAGCTGGAGTTTTGAACCTTTTGATGTGGGCACTGAGAACTCAATGCAGGTCCTCTCCAACATGACCAGCAGCATTCACTCTAGCACCACCGAGCCATCTCTAGTTCCATGTGCACTTAATTATTAACACAGAAGTGAGGATCACACACACCTGGCTACTGTTAAGCATGGAATCAGGTGCTGAAACATTATCATGTATTTACTACTTCTGTACTGCCGATTCAGTACAGGTAAACAATACTATTTTTCTACTTTAAAATAATTCATTTATTCAGTGAGATATTACCCATTTGCACTAGTCCCCAACATCAGTCTGTACCTCCAGATAGGAGACAGCATCTCCACTGACCCTGTGGCCAATCCATAGAGGAGTGTCTCCAGTGCCCGTCACCTATCCAGAGGGGTGTCTCCACTGACCTTGTCACCTATCAAACAGAGGTACTCTGCTTTGGCCATCATTGCATCTCGAATTTCACTTTCTCCCAGATTCTTCTCTGCATCCTCTAACTCCTCATCCAAGCGTTTCAACTCTTCTTCATTTGCCTTCTTCATTTTACTGAGGAGATCCATGTCCATCTGCCAGTCGAGGGATTTACACAAGGCTTCATAATAAGGAGCCATATCTAAAAGCCATAAATCACGCACCATGAGGCCGCCTGTTAGTGTCTGCTTGCTAGACAACCCCCCCTTCCAGTGCCCCCGAAAGGTCAGTCAGCACGCGCCTACCAACCGTGGGCCTGGGAAAACAGCGCTAAGATTCTCCAGGTGGGAGGCCTGCTTGAGAACCAATCTTAGCAGGGCTGATCTTTCTACTAAGGCCGCAGGGGGAGTTTGCTCCAGTTCCAAACGAGTCCTCTTGTCAGAGGACGGACACATAATCGACATGTACCGCTAAGGACAGAAGCCAAATCTCCCTAGGTAGGGAGCGAGACACTGACAGGCACGGTGTCAAGACAAAAGCCGCGGAGCCTTTGCTGGGAGAGACAAGCACCTGAGGCTTTTCCCGAGCAGCCCGCGGCGGGGAAGGTCCCACTGAGACAAGCCCCTCTCGGCTCCAGGAGGACTCCCTAAGGTTCCCCAGAAAGCCCCCATGGGAGACGCCCAGTCAGGCACCCGGACCGCCCGGCCTAGGCCGCTGACTCGGCGCTGGCGAGCCTCACTGTTTTCCCGGACGGCCGCCATCAGCTCCTCGCGCACCGCCACATCCCCGCGGTGCTCGGGCAGGCTCAGCAGAAAGCGCAGCTGCGCGATGCGCAGGTCGGGGTTCTTGGGCAGACCCTCTTCCTCTAGATTTTCCAGCGGCATGGCAACTGCAGACCAGCGACCCTCAGGAACTGAGCACCTTCCTGGACCACCACCGGAAGGAGGAGGAGTCCTGCGAAGGTGCCCGTGGCCGCCAGCCTGACTTCCGGTCGCGTCTCCGTCTTCGCCGCCTGCAGCGTCCCCTGCTGGACACAGCCAGCAGCACCAGGCGCGGTCTGAGCTTTTTATTTTAGGTGCCTCTGAGGTCAGAGACGGACCCAACTTTAATTTCTTAAATCGCCTCTCTTCCTTTTTAGGTATTTTACTTCTGTTACACTTGCAATGGTTAGGGTCTGGAAATCCTCTAACAAGTTGAAAATATAATACAAATGACACAACAAATGAGCGAAACAATAAAAACAGTTACTTTTCCAGAGTCGTCTTTATTTCATCCTCTCGAGGCGAAGATGAAACTTTTTTTTTCCTTGTGATTGGATCTTTGTTTTTAATTTTCAGGTTTTTTTCTTTTTTATTAATCACAGTTTATTCACTTTGTATCCCAGCTGTAGACTCCTCCCTTATCCCCTCCCAATTTCACCCTCCCTTTTCCCATGCTCCTCCCCCAGTCGGCTGATAGGGGAGGTCCTCCTCCCCTTCCATCTGACCCTAGCCTATCAGCTCTCATCACGACTGGCTGTATTGTCTTCCTCTGTTGCCTAGTAAGGCTGTACCCCCCTGAGAGGAAGGTGATCAAAGAGTAGGCCAATCAGTTTATGTCAGAGTTAGTCCCTGTTCCCATTGCTATGGAACCCACTTGCATACTGAGCTGTCATGGGCTTCATCTGTGCAGGGGTTCTAGGTTATCTCCATGCCTGGTACTGGGTTGGATTATCAGTCTCAGGGAAGACCCCTGTGCTCAGATTTTTTGGTTCTGTTGCTCTCCTTGTGGAGCTCCTGTCCCCTACTGATCTTCCTATCTCCCCCTTCTTTCATAAAATTTTCAGCACTCTGCCCAGAGTTTGGGTATGAGTCTCAGCATCTGCTTTGATATTCTGCAGGGTAAAGTCTTTCAGAGGCCCTTTGTGGTAGGCTCCTGTCCTGTTCCCTGTTGTCTCCATCTTCCGATGCCTATCCTGTTTGCCTTTCTGAGTGAGGATTGATCATCCCGTTTCTCAGACAATTAGGAGATACAGCTGTACCACTCCTAGGCATATATCCAAAAGATGATCAAGTACACAACAAGGACATTTGCTCAAACATGTTTCTAGCAGCTTTATTCATAACAGCCAGAATCTGGAAACAACCCAGATGACCCTCAACGGAGGAATGGATACAGAAATTGTGGTACATTTACACATTGGAATACTACTCAGCAATTAAAAACAAGGAAATCATGAAATTTGCAGGCAAATGGTGGGAACTAGAAAAGATCATCCTGAGTGAGGTATCCCAGAAGCAGAAAGACACACATGGTATATGCTCACTCATAAGTGGATATTAGACATATAATATTGGATAAACATACTAAAATCTGTATACCTAAAGAAGTTAAGCAAGAAGGAGGACCCTGGGTAAGACGATAGGATGAAATGCTATTGGCACACATTGTAGGTAAGCAAATTGGGACATAAAGAGATTTGAGGCATCGCTCAGCTAAGATTACATAACATATTTTCTTTACCTTTAAAACCAGTCTTTACTGTTCTGAGAAAAGGAACCCCATATTTCCTAGTTTTAACTCAATGACATTATCTTCAAAAAAAAACCTTTACACTGTTTATTTTTGTGTGTACATGTTGGGATAGTCTTCAGAATGAGCAATGGTTACATAAAACCCTACTGTGGCATTTGAATGAAGAATGTCCCACTGAGGCACGGTTCTGTCGTCCCCATTGGTAGCATATTTGGACATTAACCTTTAGCACATCTGTGAAGTGCCTCACTGGGGATAGGCTCTGAGAGTCTCTGACCTCACCCCATTTCCAGTGCGTTCTCTGTTCTCTGAGTTTGGTTAAAGATGTGGTCTCCTGCCAGCTGCTTTTATGCCTCTCCCCACTATTAGGACTCTTTGAAACTGCAAACCAAATTAAATTCACAAGCTGCTTTGGTCATGGCATTTTATCACGGCAACAACAACAAAAATAATCAATGCAGCCATTGGGTGGATTTACTCTCCCTTACTTTTATTAAGTCCTGAACTGAGATGGCTGTTAGCAGCACTGTTCCAAGATAATCTTACCCATAGAACGTAAAGCCAGGACTTTTGTCTCAAATGTTGGATTCCACATTAAAGCACAGACTTCCAGAAGGCTACCTTTGGACATATGGTGAATTCTTTCTGAGGCAGATCTCCTATGTTGCCCTGAAACACTTTTGGGTCCTGGTGTTTCATGAAGGATGTGTGGCTCCAGGAGCCACACTCTGTGTTGAGTGCAATATGCGTGAATTTTATAAGAGTAGAATTCAAAGATTTGCCGGAATTGGTG
Source organism: Pachyuromys duprasi (assembly GCA_028658305.1). Classification (NCBI taxonomy): domain Eukaryota; kingdom Metazoa; phylum Chordata; class Mammalia; order Rodentia; family Muridae; genus Pachyuromys; species Pachyuromys duprasi. Next base: position 5,423,714 of record CM053753.1, on the reverse strand, counting down.
GTAAGGGCAATCTATTGTATGTTACCAAAATGTTATGACATTATATGGAAACTGATCATCAATCACCACAAGAGAGGCACTGTAGAGACCATCCTTAGACATTCATAAATGGGTATGGTCCAGGAGGAAGTAGAAATTTAAGTCAAGCCCCTTCATGGCTACAGGGATATTGTAAAGATTGGGTTCATACTAGGCATGATATAAAAGTGTGCCTCTGCGTCTGTTAGCCATCACTCTCCAGACACCAGAGTACTCACAGGTTCTTTCTGAGTCCTTCTGACAAGAGAGAAATCAAAGTGCCTTAGGCTAAAGTTGAAAAAACTAGAGTTGGTGAGATGGTTCAGTGGTTAGGAGAACTGGCAGCCCTTCCAGGGATTCTGGGTTCAATTTCTAGGAACCACATGGGGACCCAAGAACATCTATTAAGGGATCTGATACTCTCTTCCGTCATGCAGGGGTACATAGATGCATGTTCATGTGGGTGCTCGCACAGGTGTACATGAAGCCTGGAAGTCCTCATGTGTAGTTCCTTGGGAATCATCAACCAGGCTTTCTTAGACAGTCTGTCACTGGTGTGTAGATCACCAATTAGGTTAAGCTATGTAAGCAAGTGAGCAGCAGAGACCTGCTTGTTTCTGCTTCTTCAATATTAAGCTTACAAGTGTGCACCTTGCTTTCATGTGGGTTCTAGAGATCATACCCAGGTTGCTGTACTTACAAGGCAACTGAGCTATCTCCTTAGTCAGTGGTTAACTTGATTCCTGAGATTTGGGGAGCTGAAATGTATAGCACATGTCCACATATTCCTTAAGCAAGCTTGTTTACACTGTAGCTATTTTATGCTTGCATCTTGCTAAAGTTAAAAAAAATGGCCAAAAAGAGTAAACATGTTGGTGGGATGTTCATTCCCAAGTGTAAGAGATGAGTGAGTACCTTGGTGCTGGGGCCGCTGCTGCCTGGCTCAGCCCCGCTGCTGCCCCAGTGCCTGCCCACAGCACACTCCTCGTTCCTTTGCCGTCCTGGTCCAGGACAGCAAGCCGCAAGGATCAGCTGGCTGTCAGTCTTCTCATGGTAGGACAGACCCTTCTAGAATGAGATCCCAGTTGTTTGAGTTGGTGCTGTTGACATGGCCTGTGACATCAGTAACTTCAGGACTTGGCTGGTAAACGTATTTCTTGGATTTGAGCATGAAGTGCTTGTAGTTCTTTTCTATTTTAAATATTAACTTCCTATCTTACATACTGTTAGAAAACATTTTTCTCATTCAGTAGGCTGTCTCTTCACTTTGATGATGGTTTCCTTTGGTGTATAAAAGCTTTTCAATTTCATGCAATTATATTTGTCAGTTTGGGGGAATATTTCTTGTGTTGTATTAGTTCTCTGAAAGTCATTGCCTATGTTTTAACTGTTTCCCTTATATGTAGGCTTAGATTTTTTTTTAAATCTGCTTTACTTAGGGTTCTTAAGACGTCTACCTCCCTTCTAGCCCACTGACCACTACTAGAGGTAGGGAAAAAGAAGGTTGTTAAGAAAAGGAGGTTGTAGACCTTTTTAGACGTAGCTCCTTGGGGTGATTCCACTCTGCTTTGTCAGGATACCAGCAGTCCAGTCCAACAGCAAAACCAAACAGCAACACAAATCAGCAGCAGCAGCAGCAGCAGGATCCAGCAGAAACAGCAAAAACTCTGAGTCAGCAGACTCAGCCAGCGCGCCATGAGAAGTTCTCTGGAACGCTTCTCTCTCTCTCTGTGAAGTGTCAAGAATGATGACCAGCAAAGCAACGTAAACCATTGCAAAGTGTAGCAACCCCAAAAATTGTTCTCTCACTGTCCCACTGTCCGTGGGTTTCAATATATCTCCTCTCCTTCCACCCATGGATGTTTTTCTTCTAGCCATGCATATGCTGTGTTCTGAGCTAGTCTCAAGTTTAAAGTGTGTAAAATTCTCCAGATAGAGTCTCTGAAAGGCTGCTTCATTTTTTGAAGGCAGTTAACTGTACTCAATCCAACTCAGTCAGGTCCACCTCCTGAATCACTGGTCAGGCCAACACAGAACTCTGAGAAGACTATTAGTTTGAGTCATTTTGTAAATAATACTCAACAGCATTTTCAGTACGATGTATTCACTATTCACTATTGTCAGAGCAGTAGACCATCAATAACAATAACAATGTCACCACAATCACATGTGATGAGCAAGTGGCAAAAGCCTTCTTTCTTCCTTCTTCAGACTTTATCTAATGTACTATGACCAGGATCTGGGCATAGGATGTCATCACCACAGAGAAGGGGACGAGCGACATTACAACACAGCAGACGTACATCACCATTTCATATACAGTTTTGTCAACACCGGATGCAACTTGGCTTTTGTCCAACAGGCAGGAGTCAAAGCCTGGAACCACACAGAGTTGGTCTAAGAGAATGAGAACGTGGTTTTTATGACTGGGTCCACTCTAAATATTTTTCCCAGCCCTTAATTTACTAGAACAGAAATGATAGTAGATTGTCTCCAAAAAGGGTCACAAATGTAAGGCCAAGTTAATAGTTTTTCACATTTTTTGTATCCAGTAAAAAAAAAACAAAAACACAATCCAGTCCTGTATAGAAAACAAACAAACAAAAACATGTTGTATCCAACATTTCTCTGGAACTGGAAAGAAGGTGGCATTATCCCTCTGGTCACTGACATCTACACCAAGAGTCCAAGAGTCCAAGAATCACAGTGATTTAGAGAAGAACCTGGGGCACAATCGTAGAAACTGCTCTTATATGAACTATTTTTTCTCAACTATCTGCTGCTATGTACCCTAATATAATGAGTAAGAAATACAATAGAACTCTGCTCTGTAATAATTTGGTTTTTGAATTGCCATATTAGTGTTTTTCTTTCCACCTTCAACTTTATATAAAGGAGAATATTTTTTCAATTGCTACTCCAGAAAGAGATGTGTGGGTTTTATAAATTCCATTGTTGAGTATCTGTAGGTATTCCCTGTGGAGCTTTATGATCCATTATCGTTATTCAAATGTTGACATTCACAAGAGTCTCATAAACTCTATCATTGAATAGGCTAAACAATGGCATTAAGTTCACAGGTTCTTGTAAGGTTGCTGAGGGCCGATGTGTAATATTAAGCACACACATTGGATGTACATGAACTGTAATGAGAGAATTCTAAAAGTGAATTATGGCCAATGGAAACAAAGAAGGAGAAAACTGGCGACACTGATGGGACCCTAGCATCATTTATACGTGAAATGCCGTATCAGGTTTATCTCCAACATAACCGCTGCCAATGCTGTCACTTCATGGAAGTGGCTTTTGAAATCGCTGAAGCATTCTCCATATCATTCTTGTTTCATCCCAGACAGGCACAGGTGTTTTAGGTGTCGGTTGTTATTTCCTTTCCACACTGCAGGTCCCTCGGTGTCTTGCTATCACTCTCTTCAAAGCCCCTGCCACGTCTCTGTTCCTCAGACTGTAAATAACAGGATTTAGCAAGGGGGTGAGGATAGTGTAAAAGGCCGAGAAGACTTTGTCTTTCAGTGGGGTATGGTATGATTGGGGAAGCATATAGGTGTACAAGGCAGCCCCATAAAACAGTGTCACCACAATCACGTGTGATGAGCAAGTGGCAAAAGCCTTCTTCCTTCCTTCTTCAGACTTTATCTGATGTACTGTGACCAGGATCTGGGCATAGGATGTCATCACCACAGAGAAGGGGACCAGCAACATTACAACACAGCAGACGTACATCACCATTTCGTATACGGCTTTGTCCCCACAGGCCAGCCTCAACATTGTGGGAGCTTCGCAGAAAAAGTGGTTGATCTTGTGGGACGCACAGAATGGGAGACTCATGGTGATGGGGGTGAGGAGAAAACTGTCCAAAGCCCCACCAAACCAAGAGCTGGCCAAAATAAGCCAGCAGACCCTCCGACTCATGAGGACAGGATAACGGAGAGGATTGCAGATGGCCACATAGCGGTCATAGGCCATAAGTCCCAGCAGGAAGAACTCGGCCCCTACAAAGCCCATGTAGAGAAAGTACTGGGTGGTACAGGCAATAAAGGAGATGGTCCCTTTGCCCACAATGTAGTCAATCAGTATCTTAGGCACGATAGTGGAAATGTACATCATGTCAATGAAGGAGAGGTGGCTGAGGAGGAAGTACATGGGGGTGTGCAGGTGAGGATCGATGTGAATGAGAAAGATCATGACCCCATTAGCCACTATGGCCATGAAGAACGTGGCACATATAACACTGAAAAGGAACCCTGAGGCTCTGTTGTGAGTAAAGAGTCCCACAAAGGTGAAGTCACTGGGGAAAGTTTTGTTTCCGTCCATATGTTTATATCTGAGCTGGAAGCATAAAGAGAGAACAGGAGTTATTGAAAATTACAAAGGTGAGAGGAGTCAGTACAGAGGTGTAAATGAGACCCTTCCCTTTGACCCATTTGTCTAATGTCAAGCATTTTCTGGGAAGTCAATTGCAGCTCCTCTTTTGTCCGTCTCTTCTTGTTGAAGAGTAATCTGAAAGTCAGGGTCCTATGGCCTGAAATTAGAGGATATTTGATTAACAGTAGTTGATTCAATAAAGTTTGGTTATTATTGCATAGTATGTGGGCCTTATGGAGACTTTTCTTGCAGTACAGTCCAATTGCTTAAAATGTATATCCAACAGCAAAATAATTAATATTTTAGATCAATTTTATACAACCAAATAATCAAAACAATATTTGATCAGATTGTGAATTTTCTTTCTAGTTTTAAAATTTGCCACATCTCAGGCTGGAGATAAGTTTGGCTCAGGAGATAAGATGCTCAAAATCAAGCTTCATGACCTGAGTCTGAGTCCTAGGACTCATGACGGAAGATGAGTACTGGATTCTGCAAGCTGCCTTCTGAGGTTCACATGCATGCCATGATACCTCCATCCTGACAGATAAATAAATATAATAATACTTTAAAAAGAAATAGAAAAACTTACCAATTCCACTAGAGATAACCACGGAACTATAGACCCTGCTGAAAGCTATAATTAGCTTCAGTGAATGGGATAATAATATCACTCATCATTGACCATGACTGTTAGTCAATTTCTCATTGATTTACTGCCACATCCTGTCTATGCAGTGACACCTGCGCAGGAACTTTGGTGACACTGCAACCGACATCATGTGCTTTAATGTCTCCTTGGAAGAGAAACACTGAAAGTAGTAACAGAGCATTCACAAAATGCTCAGTATCAGTAACCATCAAGAAAATTCAAAAGAAAACATGATGCAGTATCACCACCAGGTATGATGGCTATTATCAGAAAGATAACACAAGCGCTGATGGCTACCTTCCCGTATGGATTGCAGCACAGTTTTACAGTCCCTGTATAAAACCCACCTAACTATTCAAATACAGATGAGTGGGTAAGGATTCACATACACACACAACAGAATATAGCTCAGACGTAACTGATGAAATGACATTATGTAACTTACACGATTTTTTCATAGGCAGAACCTAAAATTATTGACATCCTGGAAGTTCAGAGTGGAGATATCTAGTAGATAGCAGGGACAAGGAAAGGGTGCAGGGGTGTGGAGGCTGGTTACCTTTGAATAAAAAGTACAGTCGTATACAAAGACTATGTTTGGGGATTCAAATATATGTCAGGAAAAGCACAGTGAACAATAGTTTATTGTATATTTCAAAGGAGTTGGAATCCTCATTACACACACATATGAACAAATGGACAGGGGTGGGTACAGAAGTGATAATGGTAATTTAAAAAAAATTTTGTCACATAGAAATATTGACTTATAACTCTGTACCTAAAATGCATGTAACAAATGCTACATATGTTCTAAGGAGTTTGAGAGGTAGTCAAGAGGTCTAGTAAGAGTGGGAAGGTGAGAAACCAAAAGGTAGAAGTGATGTAGATACAGTACTCATACATAAAATTCTAAAAATAGCCTCGTTAAAATATGCAACAGATACTCATAGACTTTAAAGTAAATGCAGATGTATTCTGAAGCTGATGGTGGGCTGTGCAGGGCAGGGTAAAGTTTAAAGGAACCATGTTCACCTCATCTCAAGTCACTGCAGAGAGTCTTGATTTACATACCTGCCTCGTACTCACTATGGGTTGCCAGGGAAGTGGACCTATGTAACAGTGAAGATGCACCACCTCCATCACCTGCCAAGTGACAGAATGCCACCAATAAGGCAGGACCAGAAACAGATGGAGGGTAGAAGCAGACCACTGGACATAGCAATGATTGGACACCCCAGGATCCAGGGAGGCTATCTTGAGTAACTCCTATGGTCCAACTTCTGCTGGCCTAACCTTACCAAGGCATTTGCTCATACTGCCATGCCTCAGACATTGTCTAAAGGGTTATCATACCTGCTACAATGACCTCCTGGATGCTTCAGCTACTGTGGTTGCTTGGGTGGGAGTCCAGGTGGTGGTAGAGGTGGGTGGGTCTTGTGGTGGCTTGGGAGGGAGTCGGGTGGGAGTATCACATGTCTCTGAGACTTACTAAGTCTCTAAGGACTCCACCCAGACCTCCCTGATAGTTCATAGGAGGTGGGGTTGGTCTTAGCCTCTAGAATCATTTTCTTAAATCAGTCATTTATCATGTTAGCATACACCATAGCCACTCCAGTAAAAGGAAAACTTCTTACTCAAAATGAATGAAATAAAAATGTTTTTTTAAATGAAGATAAAAATTACCCAAATTTCTCTATGCTAATAACAGTTGCAAGAAAATTATTTAAGAATAAAAAAAAATAAACAGTTGAACCACAGACATATTGGTTGAAGGAAATATGTTAGGTTTGTATAAGTATAGCTGGAAATTCCCATAGAGCTAATTGCATGTGTTTATGAGCATGTGTTTATGTGACATGCATGTTATATATAGGTACCATGTATACACATGCATATATAAAGAAATTCTAAAAATGCTAATCAAATATCAATAAATTTGGAAGGCATGCTTTTTAAAAATGTAATTTATTTATTTTTATATTAATCACAGGTTAGGTACTTTGTATCCCAGGCATAGCCCCCTCCCTCATTCCTTCCCACTCTCCCCGTCCCTCCCTCATCTCCTCCCTGCCCCCCTCCAAGTCCACTGATGAGGGAGGACCTCCTCCCCTTCCATCCGACCCTAGTTTATCTTGTCTCTTCAGGGCTGGCTGCAATGTCCTCTTCTGGGATCTAGCCAGGCTGTTACTCCCCTGTGGGGGAGGGTCAAAGAACCAGCCATTGAGTTCATGACAGAAATAGTCCCTGTTCCCCTTACTAGGGTCTCCAGTTGGATACTGAGCAACCATGAGCCACATCTGAGCAGGGGTTCTAGGTT
>CM053753.1:5403335-5416244 GCA_028658305.1 Pachyuromys duprasi | reverse complement strand
TTGTTTTCTCCTACATTCAATGTCCATTCCATTTGTCCATCTAAATGAGCATTGATCATCCCAACCTGGGTCTTCCTTCTTGTTTATCTTCCCTAGGTGTATAGATTTCAGCATGACCTTCCTATCCTATAGGTCTATATAAGTGAGTATATACGATATGTTTCTTTCCGGTTTTAAATAAAACAATATTCCTTCAAGTTTTCTACTTGAGAAAACAACTAAAAATACCCTTAAATTGAAGTTAGAGCTTTTGTCTCTTAATTTGTAAAAAAAAATCAACTAAAACGGATTAAAGATGAATGTAAAAACCTGAAAGTTTGAAGCTACCTGAAGAAAACTTTACTTACAGGATTGGGCTCTCCAGGCATTTAGTGGCCCAGAAAATACAAGTCAAAACAACACACCCATCTAATCAAAAACACTGCTCAGTGAAAGAAGGAACAAAGTGAACAGAGACTACAAAACAAACATGTGGCTTCACAAGCTTTCCACTCACCATACACAGAACAAACACAGAATTCAGAAAAGCAAGTACCAATTCCCCAAATCTTCCAATCAATAAATGACCATATGAAGCAAACAGATAGGTCTCAAAGGCAGTAAAACTGATCAGTTCATACAAACTCTACCAGTTACGAGAGCAAAGCCACAGGATCAGCCTTCGTGCCAATCAATGGTTGAATGGATAGCAAATGTGGTGCATAGGAAGAAACCTCCATTTTTTTTTATCAGTTCTGGGGATGCAGCAGCCCAAGACCTAAGAAAGTGGTCTACCACAATGAGACATTTCCTAGCTTCCACAATGGAGTTTATTCAGCCACAACAAAGACTAGAATCACACAATTTGCAGGAAACAAAGATGGAAATGCAAACCATATTAAGTGAAACGATTCAGACTCAGAAAGGCAAGCACTGAACACTCCCTTCTTCAGATGCGGAGTATATGAGATGAAGAAAAAGAATGGAGGAAGGAACTATTCAAGAAAAGGGATAGGACCAATCGGTGAGGGGAGGGAAAGGAAGGGAGCATTATAAGGATGGTGGATATGACCAGATTACGTTATTAGCATGTTTGAAATTGTCATAATTAAGCTCTTACTATAATTAATACACACCAATAAGAAACAAAATTCTTCTAAGAATAAAATATTCCAAAATTGTTGTTGCATGTAGAAAAGTGTCATTTTATTTATTTATAACCATCCATTACTATAAACCTATCTCACTTACAGATGAATGTTATCTGACCTCAGCAGTTCACCAATAACCACACATATACAGACATGCTTGTACACACTCTATACACCCCATCATATGACAGCAAGTTTGTTTGAACGGTTTCAGCAAAGTGTCAACAGAGCACTTGCATGCTGTAACAGTACAAACAGAAATATCTGGCATATTTACTAAAACTTGAAGAAAAATTATAAAGCTAATGGAATTGCTGTCTTAAATTCCAACAGAAATTCTTCTAGGAAATGTTTACAAAATGATTCTAAACTAAAATCTGAAGAAAAATCTTTTTTTTTTCTGGTAGGATCTAAACACATGACTACAAGCCACAGAACATAACAGAAGTTGGACAACTGAACAACAACAAAAGGCTAAAAATAATTATTGAACTTGCCAAAGAAATTATGCAAAAATCCCCATTAGGATAAGTTGATTTTTTCACATATCTAAGTTACGAATTCATATGATGGATTTTACCATATGTATTTGGAAACAAAATGAAGCTTCATGATGACGAATAAGACTTTTAAATGCTAAAATCTTTAGACCACGTGGCTCAAAAAATAAGAATAAAAATATATATTTAAAGACAATTTTGTGTACTGTTTGAATCTCCTTAGTAAAAGACATATTATTTTAATGACAGAATGTGTGTGTGTGTGTGCATGTGTGTATATACAGACAAGTTCCACATCTCCAAACTATCAATAAAATATTTCTATGCAATAATAGCAAAATGACAAAACATGTGTCTATTTGAATGTATGTATATGTTGTGTATGTGTGTGTTTGTGGGTGAATCACAGCATCATTTATGAGTTTCAAGTTGAGAAAGTAGGTGAAATTATACACTGCTAGTGTGAGCTTAAACAATTTTGTGAGACTGTTTGGAAAACAGTGTGTTAAAGGTCATCTATGCTTTAACAACTTTTAGGAATTTACTCTAAAGCAAAAAGTGCATAGCATAAAGCCACAGATATATGCAAAAATATTAAAGAAAAATGTTGCTATTAGCAGTAAAAATAAACTATAAAAATATTCTAAATAATTTTTCCAGTTAACAAAACTAAACATTGTTCAACCTACATTGAATTTATCAATAATAATGATGGTTTGTTGTTTTGTAGACATGCACATAGTACATCTGGGCAAGAAACGGATCCATAAGTGCATAAAAAAAACAATGATCTGTATTTACAGTAACAAGTTTTAAGTTGAAATAGGAATAAAGGAGCACAAGGCAGAAAGGAGACTCAGGAATTCTACTGAAATGGATAGAGACAGAATAATTAGGAATGTGCTGTCTTATAGCATCCTAAGTAATTTACTTAGCTCTATGCTATTAGCTATACATTTTATGCCTGGAAACCTAATAAAACTAGACTCTGATATTTGCCGGTGACCATGCCAACACTTTCCACTTCTTTGGGGTATATGACTTCAGCTCAAGAGGAATTTGCACTGCCCCTGTCCCCAGGAAACACATTCATCTTTCATCTACAGGTCATATTAATGCCCTGGGTTACTTAGTCCATGTGTGTACATCTCCAAATGCATTGTGTTTGATGATGCAGCCAGCCCTCTTCCAATGGTCTTTGCATCCACAGCCATTAGAAAGTCAATACATTGATCATTTCTAGAATTTAATGACTCAGGCAATCATTTTTCACCCCAATATTCATACTCTTAAATGAGAGAACAAAAGTCTAAAAATGTGAGGATTTACCCTGTTCTTTTCTATGACTTTACATCATAGAAAGGACTAACCCAAGTCTGAAAGAAGGAGACCTTCCGAACACAAAGGAAGCTGACAGTAGCAATCAGAGGCAATGAAAATGTACAAATCATTTTCTCTCTTCTCACTTAATGGAGTACATAAAGCCTGTGTTTTCAGTGCTGTGTGGCTGACGACATCTGACCAACCTACACCACCTTACAGTGGGAGCACTCCTGTTCTCCAGGCTCCTCAGTGTGTCCTGAATGGGTCATCAAAAGCAATAGCTAAAATCTGTCCTTGCCACAGCAACTGTCAGTATGGTGATGTCTGCAAGGGCGATCCGTCCTATGTCCAGGCCAGCCAGTGTGTGGTGAGGTCAGGTTTGCCTCACAGACAGGTGAGTGCTTCCTTTGGAATATAAAGCAGCAGCATGTTTGAGACCTTTCCCATCTTTCTACTGTCATGTTCTATTGCTGCTGACTCTACTCTTATCAGAAATGTATCTGAGTGAGCTAAAAAAAATATTTCTGTGTTTGAGAACTAGGCTTTTGGCTGAAGTTTTTACTGAATCCAAACAATTTATCTCTGCCCCCTGGATGTGTTTTGTCTGTTTCTGCCCAGTCTCTGCAAGGCAAACATCCTCGTTACAGCACGAGAAAATACCTTACTTCCCCGCCCTATCCAATGCACTTATCTTATTTCACCAATGTCTTTGTGTGTCACACTTACAGAAATATTGTGTTAGTTCAAAAAGTACAACTTATCTCAAATAGGCAATCTCTCTTACCAATAGTTCTACCTAGACATAATCCAAGATAGCTATGTGACCTCACCTTCAAGATGAAGGTGGAAAATAACAGTGGATCATCTATAGATATAAGGTAGTTAGAAAGAGGAATATTAATCAAAGCAAAACCAGTTATGACAATCTTCAAAGGAGATATCTTAGAAATTGAAGAGACAAAAGAATTTGTATGTTCTCTCCCTCCATCTCTCCTTCCCTCTCTCTTTCTCTCTCTGTCTCTCTCTTGCATCGAGGAAGGAGAGAGCTACTTAGGCTCTGTGAAGATGGACACTTACCTTAGCCATTGGCTTCTCACTTGATCACTGTATAAAGTTGGGGCCCACAGCACTAGGCAACCAAGGAAAGGAAAGTTTAAATAACTTAGAAAATGACATCATAACAAGCCTGAGATCTCTCATAGGAGAAGTGTCTAAGAATCCAGGAGGTATCAATTAAACTGATCCAGCCTGAAAGCAGACCCTTCCCTCACAAAGTCAGAGAGCAAGGAGGAAATGGGCTCGGAAGCAGGTGACTGGGCCATATTCTCCTCAGCTGCTTCACTTTTAATTAACAGCTTGAGGATAACAGTTTACTAGATGTTTCATCATAAGAATCCTTATGTCTCTCATTTCTCTAGAGTTTAACTTAGTAATATTTGGAATATTTCCAAGAAAAGGAAGCAGTTCATGTCCTCACACAGTCATGTCAGACTCCGGTCTCTAACTCCACCATTTTCCTCTTCTAGGAAGTGGCTTCCCAATCAGCATCATTCATAAACTAAATACAAGTAAGTGAAGATTTCTACAAACTTGAAATGGGTAGCATGATTTTCAAGCAGATGTATGATGCACTTCATGCCCACCCCTTCATGCCCAACCCTCTTGCTCGTCCCTCATACCACACTAGCCTTGCCACTCCTGTTCCCTCTCACACTAGGCCCCTCTACTCCCCTAGACAGTTTCTTTCCAATTTCATGACATCTAAGCACATGATACTTTGTGTGTTTATAAATCTTATGACACACAAATGAGACCCACAAAGACATGACATTTGTCTTTTTGAGAATGACTAAATTCACTTACTGTGGTTATTTGCAGTTGTGTCCATTTTCCTGCAAATGTCATAATTTCATTCTTATTTAAGAGGAAAAATATCTCTCTTACGTACATCCCACTTTTTGAAGACCCATGGCTCTACTCCTGGAGCCAGGGCTGGTTCTTGTACATAGCACTACAGTAAATACTGACAGACAGTTATCTCTGCCACGGGTTAAACACTCAGGTAAACATTCAGGAGAGACGGTTGGGTCATATGGTAGGGCGATTGTTAGCATTCTGAAGAATTTCCATGTTAACACACAGAGTGCCTGGACTAGTTGACACACTCACCAGTAGAGTATAAATTCTCTTTATCCGTATCTTTATTAGCATTCTGTTTTGTTTTCCTAATGAGTGCCATTCTGACTAGAATGTGGAGTCTCAGTATAGTTTTGGTTTGCGTTTTCTGATGGCCAATGAGGTTAATCATTGTTTTCATGAATTAATTGGACACTTGTAGTCATCTTTGAGAAGGTTTTGTTCATTTTCTTAGCCTATTTGTTCATCAATTTAGCAGAAACAATGAGAAACCTTCTAAGAAAACAGATCAGATAAATTTTTGTTAAATAGTTGAACTCAAATAATTCAATTTATAGAAAGTATTGCTATTGAACACTTTTAAGTACACAATCAAAAATTTAAAAAAAACTACCATATATCCTAGAGTTCTCATTTCATAAAGAATATACTATTTTACCCAGAAATAAGCCCACACAACTATGGAAACTTAATTTTTTACAAAGAAGCCAAAACCATACAATGGGAAAAAAAACCCAGTGTCTTCAACAAATGGTACTGGTCTAACTGGATAGCTACATGTAGAAAAATGCAAATAGACCCATATTTATCACCCTTTACAAAATTAAAGTCCAAGTGGATCAAAGACTTCAATATAAAAACCAGATACACCAAATCTGTTAGAAGAAAAAGTGGGGAAGAGCCTTGAATTCATTAGCACAAGAGACAGCTTCCTGAACGGAACACCAACAACACAGGCTCAAGATCTACAATCAATAAATGGGACCTCATGAAACTGAAAAGCTTCTGTAAAGCAAAGGACACTGTTGTCAGAACAAAATGACAGCCTACAGACTGGGAAAAGATCTACACCAACCCTACATCTGACAGAGGACTAATATCCAAAATATATAAAGAAGTGAAAAAGTTAAACACCAATAAACCAAGTAACCAGAGTTAAACAGAGAAGTCGCAACAGAAGAATATCGAATGGCAGCGAAACTCTTAAAGAAATGCTCAATATCCTTGGTCATTCAGGAAATGCAAGTCAAAACAACCCTGAGATTTCACCTTACACCCATCAGAATGGCTAATATCAACAACTCAAGGGATGATGCATGCTGGAAAAGTTGTGGAGAAAGGGGAACCCTCCTCCATCGCTGGTGGGAATGTAACCTTGTACACCACTTTGGAAAACCACTTTGGAAATCAGTCTGGCACTTTCTCAGAAAATTAGGAATAGTGCTACCTAAAGATCCAGGTATATGACTGTTAGGCATAAATCCAAAAGATGCCCCAATATTCAATAAGGACATTTGCTCAGCTATGTTCATAGCAGCTTTATTTGTAATAGCCAGAATCTGTAAACAACCTAGATGTTCCTCAATGGAGGAATGGATACAGAAATTGTGATACATTTACACAATGGAATATGCTCAGCAATTAAAAGCAAGGAAATCATGAAATTTGCAGGCAAATTGTGGGAACTGGAAAAGATCATACTGAATGAGGTAACGGAGAAGCAGAAAGACACATAAGGTATATAGTTACTTATAAGTGGAGATTAGCCTTATAATATAGGATAAACATACTAAAATGTATAGTCCTAAAGAAGCTAAACAACAAGGAAGGTTAGGGAAGATGCTTAATCCTCATTCAGAAGGGCAAATAGGATAGACATCGGAAATAGGAGAAGACAAGGAACAGGACAGGAGCCTTCCACAGAGGACCTCTGAAAGACTCTACCCACCAGGGTATCAAAGGAGATACTGAGACTCATTGCCAAACTTTGGGCAGAGTGCCAGAATCCTTATGGAAGAAGAGGGAGATAGAAAGACCTGGAGGGGACAGGAACTCCACAAGGAGAACAACAGAGCCCAAATACCTGGGCTCAGGGTGGCCTGCAGAGACCGATACTCCAACCAAGGACCATTCATGGAGAAGACCTAGACCCTCTGTTCAGAGGAAACCCACAGACTGCTCAGTTTCCAAGTGTGTTTCCTAGTAAGGGGTACAGAGACTGGCTCTGACATGAACTCAGTGGCTGGCTCTTTGATCACCTCCCTGTGGAGCGGGGTGGGGGTGGGGGTTACAGCCTTGCCAGTCCACAGAGGAAGACAATGCAGCCAGTCCTGATGAGACCTGATAGACTAGGGTCAGATTGAAAGGGAAGAGGTCCTACCCTATCAGTGTACTCTGGGAAGGGCAAGGGGGGAAAGTGGGATGGTGGGTAGGACTGGGAAGAGATGAGGGAGGAGCCTACAGAGGGCATACAAAGTGAATAAATTGTAGTAAATAAAAATTAAATAAAAAGAATATATGATTTTACAAAGTCATCTAAAATTGTTTGCTTATGTATTTTACATATGTAGATATTTTATCTGCATGTATGCTTGCACACCAGAAGAGGACATTGGATCTCATGGGACTTTAGTTATAGACTGTTGTAAGGTACCCTGTGGTGTTAGAAGGGCAACCGGTGCTCTTAACCCCTGACTCATATCCTCAGGCCTACAGAATCTTTTTTTTTAATTTTTAAAGTTAGTAAGTAATTTTATAGTAATTTAAAACTAAGGGAAATCCTTTTCATGTGGGGTTCTATTGCACAAACAAACCTTTGCAGAAGTAAAGTTTTTAAAACATGTGTCAGGAGGGTTTTCATATGCCAGAACTTTTCTCTCCCCTTGGACATAAAAAAGAAATGACATCCATACAGGGTTCACAGTGTCTGTGCAAAACTACACAGCTCTAACCGAAAAGATAAGAGAGAATTTATTTTGAAGCTAAACATAGGTGACTATGGACTGGTAAAGATGTTCCAGCATGGTAGCAATTTGACATTTTTAAAATAATAAAACAGTAATATCATAGATCAAGGAGCACTTTTCAAGTACACTAGTCCAACACTGAATAGGTGGTTAACCCTAAATGAACAAATACCATTATAAGAAAATCAAAACCAAAACCAAAACCAGTAAGCCGGGCAGAGAGAGAAATGAAACTTTTTATCCTCCCGTATCTATCTCCCCAATACTGCATCACAGAGATGTGCCACCATGCCCAATTTTATGCAGTTTTGGGACCTGAACCCAAAACTTTATGCATATTAAGCAAGCATTCACCAACTTACCTATATTTCCAAGTCCCTATAATTAGATACTGAAAAGAAAATTTTGGGAAATGAATAGTAAAATCCTACATATAATAATAGAATCAAGGCAACAAAATAAACTAATGTAAATAAAAATGGTTCATTTGGAAGTCACAAAAATGTCATGTATTTAGTAAAATGTTTAAGTCAGAATACAAGAAAGTTCATATTTTCTTAAATGAGAGGTCATGGATGAGAAAAATTGTTTGATTGCTGATAATTGTTCTAGTTTCAAGATGTAGATGTTTTCAGTTATCTCCTGTTTTGCTGCAATATTATTCACTGAGAATTTCACATGTGTGTATATAACCTGGAACAAGTGTAGAAACCAAAAAAGTAAAAAAACACCATGGGGACAGGAGGAGATTAAAAAGGGTATTAGCAGGGTACAGGTGCTACGAAGAAGGAAATTAAAAACAAACAAACAAAACAAACCCATAAAGTATGCTTGCCTACAATTATGTACAATATATAAGCTTATATACAGTGCACACATGTGTGCATGCACACACACACACACATCTGTTGGGGGTTGTTCTAATGCTGCTTAAGTCATCATGTCTGATTGGCTCATTAAACAGCCTCTACCTGGGAAGAGCAGAATGGGGTAGGTGTGGCAAGGTTCCCTGGGAAGAGAGGAGGAAAGAGGTCACCAGGATGGGTCAGTGTGGAGAAAAAACCATGTGGGCAAGAAGAAAGGACTCCAATAATGGCGGGGAAAGGCCCAGACAAAGAATCAAAGCAAATACCATGGGATTAGGTATGGAAGGTAGACCAGATGAGGAGGATTAAGGTGGATCACATTGGATGGAGGCTGGGAGATGGATGGTGAGGATATTGAAATAGTGTAAGTGAAATATCTGCCCAGCCCAAACTGAATAAGGCAATTATAAATCTAACAAGTATCTGTGTCTTGTTATTTGTGATAGCTGGTTAAATAATACTATTGTGATAATCTTAAGGATAATAATAAATGTTATATAGCCCTACACTCTTTTTAAATTTTAATTTTTAAATTTACTATAACACACATCAGAACAAAGACGTGATTATTTGTTTAATTACAATTTCCACCGAGCATGCAAATAGCTATGAATAAATGGATAAAGATTAAGGCTGTGGGAAAATTGAGCAAAAACTCTTAAGCTGTATCTGCTAAAAGTGGTGGCTGAACTTGTTAAAAAAGTCTTGAAGAAGAAAATAATCCAGATAGCAAGTTTAAAAGTATATTTACTTCTTGAGTTCTTTATATATTCTAGATATTAGCCTTCTGTCAGATATAGGGTTGGTGAAGCTCCTTTCCCAATCTGTTGGCTGCCATTTTGTTCTGACAATAGTGTCCTTTGCTTTACAGAAGTTTTTCAGTTTCATGAGATCCCATTTATTGATTGTTGATCTTAGAGCCTGTGCTGTTAGTGTTCTGTTCAGAAAGTTTCCTCCTGTGCCGGTTGGTTCAAGGCTCTTTCCCACTTTTTCTTCTAACCTATTTAGTGTGTCTGGTTTTATATTGAGGTCTTTGATCCACTTGGACTTTAGTTTTGTGCAGGGTTATAAGTATGGATCTATTTGGATTTTTCTATATGTAGATATCTTGCAGAGTATCAAAGCAGCGACTCAGTCTCATAGCCAAATTTTGGGCAGAGTGCAGGGAATCTTATGAAGGAAGGGTGAGATAGAAATTCCTGGAGGGGACAGAAGCTCCACAAGGAGAGAAAAAAAATTGGGCCCAATGGTCTTTTCTGAGACTGATACTCCAACCAAGGACCATTCATGGAGATAACCTAAAACTCCTGCACAGATGTAGCCCATGGCAGTTCAGTATCCAAGTGGCCTCCATAGTAATGGGGACAGGGACTGTTTCTGACATGAACTAATTGGCCTGCTCTTCGATCACCTCCCTCTCAGGGGGGAGCAGCCTTATCAGGCCACAGAGGAAGACAATGCAGCCAGTCCTGATGAGACCTGATAGACTAGCATCAGATGGAAGGGGAGGAGGACCTCCCCTATCAGTGGACTGGGGGAGGGGCATGGGTGGAGAAGAGGGAGGGAGTGAAGGAGGATTGGGAGGAGACGAGGAAGTTGGGATACAGTTGGGATACACAGTGAATAAACTAATAAAAAAAATCTAAAATAATAATAATAACAAAGTATATTTCCAAGGGTCATTTGCACATGTCTATTCCATTGATTTATGTTATGTGTCTGTTTTTATACTAGTACCATATTGTTTTTATTACCATGGCTCTCTGCAGTATAATATGAAATCAAGTATGGTGATACCGCCTCTAATATTCTTTTTGTCCAGGATTACTTTGTCTTTGTCTTCTGGGCCTCAATACAGATTTTTAGATTGATTTTTATGTCTGTGAAAAGGGCTCTAGTATTTTGAATGAAGTTGTATGGAGTCTGCATATTGCTTTTAGTATTATGGCCAGTTTGCATATTAACTCTTTCAGTCCATAACCATGGGCATTCTTCCATCTTCTGTTGTTTTATTAATTTCTTTCTCAGAAAATTTTTCATTGTATTGATCCATGTGTGTGTGTGTCTTTGTGTGTGTGTATCACAAGCAGGATAGTCACCCTCCTTTTTCAGTAAGTTTGTCATTAGTATTTAGGAAAGTTATTGATTTGCATGTTAATTTCGTATCCTGTAACTTTTCTTAAAGTGTTTTTCACTCCGAGAAACCTTTTCTTCTTTTCCATTTATATCCTTTTAATTTTCTGCTCTGTGGTATTACTTTATGTTGAAGAGGAGGAGGACACTCTTGTTTCTGATATAAATGAAAACATTTTGAATTTTTCTCCACTTAGTATGACGTTGCCAATAGATTTGTTGTACATAGCCTTTATATATATGTTGCACTGTCGCTATCCTCTCTATGACATTTAACATGAAGGGATTCTGGATTTTGTCAAAGATGTTTTCTACAGCTACTGAGATGATCATGTGTTTTCTATCCTTGAGCCTACTCTTGTGATGAATGTTGACCCATTCCTGAACCAGTGGAATAAAATAAACTTGGTTATGATGAATGAAATTTCTGATGTCATATTGAATTTGGTTTGTATTTTATTAATATTTTGCATATACGTTTATTGGGAGTTTGGTCTATAATTTTATTTCTTTTTGATGTATTTATCTGATTTCTTATTGTGGTAATAAAGACCTCACAAAAAGGTTTTGTAAAACTTCCTTTCTTTTCTATTGTATTGAATAATTTGAGTATACTGGTATTAGCTATTCTTAGAAGTTCTTGTATAACTCTGTGGTCAATCTATATTGTTCTTAGTTTTCATTCTTAGTTGGCTGTGATGGCTATTCTTGGTTGTCAAATTGACTACACAAACATAGAGGGCTCGCCTGTGAGGTATTTCTGCTTAATTGAAGTGGGAAGATCTACTTCCAATCCAGATTCTTGAAGCAGGAAGACACACCTTTAATTCAGGTCTCTAATCCAGAGCTAGACTGAGCCACACTTTCTGATGAAAGCCTATATAAGGACATGGAAGAAGGAAGCTTTTTCTCTTTGCCTGCTTGTTTTTGCCTTGTTAGCAAGTCCATTCCATCACTGGCACTAGAACCTACTTCTTTGGGATTTCAGTGTATAATGAATACCAGTGGAGACATCCAGCCTTGTGGACTGAGCAATTACTGAATTCTTGCAGTTTCTACCCATAGCCAGTCATTGTTGGATTAGCTGGCCCACAGCCTGTGAGTCATTCCAATAAATCTTGTTTTTATAAGTATATATAGAGATTAATTACATAAATTCCGTTAATCTAGAGTACCCAACTAATATAGACGTTGGTACCACAAGTGACTCTAGAGCAACAGAAGTATAAGGATGACTCTTTTAATAATCTGGCAAATCTAATTTGCCAACACCTACAGTTATTGAAGCCCCTGCAGTTACTGAAACCTCTCCTGGGAGCTCAGAAATACTAAAAGGCAATGGTGTGAACTATATCACAAACTTAAAGGAGATAAATACATGTGATTATCCTCATTCTCTGATTGTAGGCAGCAACATACTTGTTGAATCTGTATATAAAATGTTTGACAGTTTGTGAAAATGCAGAAAATCATGATGCTGATCAGTTGTTCTTAGCATCTCAGCATAACTTGAAAAAGAATAGGAATATGGTTTGTGACAAAATTAAACAACTTCTAGCAGCTCAGAATACAGTGAAAGAAAACAATAAACTTAGTGATAAAATGGACCAGCTTCAGCTCTGCATAAAGAGTCTAAAAATTTTGAAGTGTCTCCTGAAAGAGAATCATCTTTTCAGCAGCCACAGAGTTCAAGTTGCAGAATATTAAAACTGAAGCCCTCATTATAATGTTGGCTGAATTACAGTGGAAACTCAAGTCCCAGTCTCAGAGGTTGGCAGAGGTTAAAGTAGGGCATTAATTGGATGTGTTACTCTGGCTCATATACCAAGCGACTCAGAAAGTTGCTAGATATGTGGGGGGCATGAAACAGGAGAAAGCCCTTCACCAGGGCCAGGCTGCTTGGCAGGCTGCTCTACACTTGGACCATATGATTCAGTAGACCTGATGGGACTTGAGGTGTCAGTGGCAGATACGGATACTGTTTGGAGGCTTTGGCAGACCCCTATAGGTGAATCACAGAAGAGACTTTTGGAATTCTGGAGCAAGCCTCTACTATCAACTGTAGAAAAAAAAA
>CM053753.1:5384515-5402835 GCA_028658305.1 Pachyuromys duprasi | reverse complement strand
TTCCTGTGTCTCTGCTGAATTAAAATCTCTATTGCTTTTGGGTGTTTCTAGTGGGGCCATGGTGTCCTGATTATTGTTGGGTGAGTTCTTACGCCGATTTCTGGGCATTTGTTTATATATAATCAAGGAGCTGTTTGTGCTTTAAGGCTGAACTTCGGACTGGAACTGTCAATCTCTTGTGTCAGGAGTATTCTTCAAGAAGATCAGGGAGTTCTAGTGGTTTCATAGTGTGTGTTGTTGCCTCAGTTGAACTCTGTTGTGGGATCTGTGTGCCCAGCTTCGTGCTCTGTGCTAGAGGCTGTGAGCACCACAGGCTGGTCTCCCCTCTGGTCTGGAGGTTTGGCTCCTCACTCTGTGCCAGAGGCTGCGTGTGCCCCTTTGATATGTCTGCTGGGGGCGCTGCTCTGGTCAGGAGGCTCCGAACTCTGCCATGGGCTTGCTGCTAAGGGCTCTCTTCTGGACTGGAGCCTTGGCGCCTCCTTCTGGTTCAGGGGCTGTGCACCAAGATCTGAGATGGTATTTCGGTCTGGACCTGATACTATGAGTCCCAATCCGGGGTGGTGGCTGGGTGTGCCTAGGGGTGTGGGTCTGACCGGTGTAGCCTACAGTATCTGGGTGAAACTCAATCTGTCTGAGGTACTGTGTGCCCCAGCCCAAAGTGGCGGCTGCTGGCGCAGAGGGTTGTGGTCCCGCCCAGTGCAGCCTGCGGTATCTGGGTGAAACTCAGTCCATCCGGGGTACTGTGTGTCCCAGCCCAAAGTGGCGGCTGCTGGCGCAGAGGATTGTGGGCCCACCCAGTGCAGCCAGCGGTATCTGGGTAAAACTCAGTCCGTCCGGGGTACTCTGTGCCCCAGACCAAAATGGCAGCTTAGGCGCCCAGCCCGGCTGTGCCCAGCCTGTCACCCTCCGGAGTTTTTCCTGGGAGTATCTGGGTGTCCCTTGGACTTTTCCACTTGATTTCCCCACCATAGGAATTCCGCTCACCTGGCAGTCGCAAACGCTGGTGTTTTAGGTCCGAGATCTCAGTCTCCCGGTCACTGTGCCTACACTACTGTCCTGCTCCTCAGACACAGTGTCCTCCTGGGGCAGTCATCTTGGATCTCTCTCTATTCTAAATTTATAATGCATTTACTATCTATGAGGGATACTTAAATCACATGGGGCATAATTGTGGCCTGGTTAAATATACAATGCAGTTGTGATTTTATGTAGAATAGTTATATTATGTTTAGGAGTTATTATGACCTGGTTATTATTTTCATTTGGAAATTAATCACAACATAAACAGATATGAGTGTGTGTCGAGTTGATAAGGGATAGACTTGTGTTGGCTATCCTTGGTTGTCAACTTGGCTACATCTGTAATTAACTAAAACACAGAAATAGAGGGCACACCTCTGAGATATTTCTGCTCAATTTGAAGTGGGAAGATCTGTTCTAGATATTTGAGGTAGGAGAATATACCTTTAATGCAGATCTTGAGGCTGCAAAACACACCTTTATTTCAGATCTTTAATCCTGCTTTAATCTGAGCCACACTTTCTGATGGAAGCCTATATAAAGAAGGAAGCTTTTGCTCTTTGGTTGCTTGCTCTTTTGTCTTATTAGCAAGTCCAGTCCGTCACTGGCATTAGAACTTACTTCTTTAGGATTTCAGTGTATATGGAAGACCAGCTAAGACATCCAGGCTTGTGGACTAAGCAACTACTGGATTCTTGCCAGCCATTGTTGGATTAGCTGGCCCACAGCCTGCAAGTCATTCTAATAAATATTCTTTCTATATAGAAATTATATATAGAGATTCAATCTATGAGTTCTTTTTCTCTAGAGAACCCTGACTAATATACTGAGAGTTTTTTTTTAACTGCTTTAATGTCAATGCTTGTTATTTATCTTTGTAAAGCATTTCTTCCTCCTCCTCCTCTTCTTTCTTTCTTCTTCTGCATCTTGGTTTAGAAAGAAATTCCTCCATTTCCTTTAAGCTTTCCCACTTAAAATGGGATTTTTTTTTTTAAGCATGACCTAGTAACTTTCTGAATATCATTGTTTTGTCTTATAGTATTTCCCTTTCCATCTATAATTTATTAACTTGCATGATTTTCCCCCCATTCCTTTGGCTAACTTGGCTAGGCTAATTATTTTTAAATTTTACCTATTCAAACAAATATCTCTTCATTAATTATTTGCATTTTTGTTTCTATTTTGTTAATTTATTGCCTCATTTTGATTATATCTTTTTATCTACTGTGTGGAGATTTGGTTTGTTTTAGCTTGTCCAGGATATATATTAACTTCCTTTTCAAGAATGCTCAAATTTTTTGATGAAAGTGCTTAGCTCTAGAAACATTTCTATTAATACTATCTCCATTGTGTCCCACAGAGTTTTCATATACTGGGACTATGTTTTCATTTACTTCTCATAATTTTAGACTTCCTCTTTGGTTTCTTCAAAGACCCATACATCATTTGCTAGTGTATTGTTTATTCTCCATGAGTTTATACACTTTCTGAAGTTCCTATTGCTATTAATATTTAGCTTTATTGCAGTGTGGTCAGGGTGTTATTTTAATCTTCCTATATTTATTGAGACTTTCTTTGTGTCCTATTATGTGATCAAGCCTGGAGAAAGTTCCATGGGCTGTTGAGAAGTATGTGTATTACTTACTGTTTTGATGGAGTATTCTCTAGATGTCTTAGTGTGTGAAACACTGAATTTTTGTGGGCCTTACCTTGTTTAGACAGGGAACATTTTCCTGATGTGCTTTATGAAACTGTGCATTGTAGAACTTCTATGGGCTTATCGACTTTACATTGTGTTAAACTTGGTCCCCTACCTTGGGCCTTCAACGTCTACTTCTGTTTTTGTTGTTGTTTGTTTGTTTTTCTGGAAGTTGTAAAATGTCCTACATCTTCATATCAATGTGTTTTTTAAAGCAAAATATAGTGAAGTATTTTAATGTATCCCTTCAACCATTCTATTTCTTGCTTTTTATTTGTTTGTTTTTGTTTTTTGACACTAAGATTTCCATTTATTCATCATCATTCCTATGGCCATCTCCCAACCCCCTCACTTTTTAAACTAATATTTATTTATTCACTTTACATCCCTATTGAAGCTCCATTCCCTCCTCTCCTCCTGGTCCCACTCGTCCACACTCTTCCCTTTTTCCCCTTCCCCTTCTCCACAGGAAAGAGGACCTGCCTACCAACCCACTCCCCTGAGGCCCTACAAAACCAGGCTACAGAGTCCGTGTCAAAGACAGCCCCCACTCTAATTTCTTGGGTACCCTCATAAAGACCAAGCTGTCCATCGGCTACATATGTATAGTAGGGTTAGGTCCAGTCCATGCTTGCTCTTCGGTTGGTGGTTCAGCTTCTGTGAGTCCCCATGGTCCTTTGTTAGTTGACTCTGTCTTCTTATAGAACTCTTGTCCCCTCCAAGTCCCTCTATCCCCCAGTTCTTCCACAAGACTCCCTGAGTTTTAGCTAATGTTTGACTGTGAGTTTCTGTATCTTCTTTGATAAGCTGCTAGGTGGAGCCTCTCAGAGGACAGATATGCTTGGTTTCTGTCTGCAAGCGTAGCAGAGTATCATTAAATAGTGTCAGGGGTTGGCTCTCTCATATGGGGAGAGTCTCAAGTTGGGCCAGTAATTGTTTTGTCCTTCCCTCAATCTCTGCTCCATCTTATCCCTGCATATCTTGTAGGCAGGGTAAATTTGTGGCCAAAGTTTTTGACCACTTCAGTCTCCATATACCCCTCTGCTAGCAGTCTCAGCTAGAATCACCCATAGCCTCCAGAAGCCTATCCTGTCTCAGGTCTCCAGCTTGTCCCAGCTATCCCCTCATCCATCAGTTTCCCTTCTCTCCCCCAGCCCTCTCACATCGCACATGCTCACTCCCCATCTGATCCTCACCCTCATTCTCCTTTCCAATTACTCTCCAACCCAATTCTCTCTCTTCGTGCATGTCTATTTTATTTTCCCTTCTGAGGGGGTTTCAAGAATCCTCCCTTCGGCTCTCCTTACTACTTAGCTTTTTTTGGTTTGTGGATTGTAGAATGGTTACCCTGAACTATATGGCTAATATCCATTTATAAGTGAGTGCATACCCTGTGTGTTTTTCTGGGTCTGGCTTATCTCACTCTGAATAATATTTTCTGGTTCTATCCATTTGCTTGCAGATTTCACGGTTTCCTTGTTTTTAATAGCTGAATAATATTCCATTGTGTAAATGCACCACAATTTCTTTATCCATTCTTCAGTTGAGGGACATCTAGGTTGTTTCCATATTCTGGCTATTATGAATAAAGCTGCTATGAACATAGTTAAGCAGGTATCCTTGTGGTATGGTAGAGTGTCTTTGGAGTGTATGCCCAGGAGTGGCATAACTGGGTCTTGAGGTAGAGCTATTTCCAATTTTCTGAGAAACTTCTTGACTGATTTCCAAAGTGGTTGTACAGTTTGCACTTCTACCAGCAATGGAGGAGGGTTCCCCTCGCTCCATGTCCTCTCCAGCATGTGTGTCATTTGAGTTTTTGATCTTAGTCATTCTGATGGGTGTAAGATAGAATCTCAGAGTCCTTTTGATTTGTGTTTACCTGATAGCTAAAGCATTTCTTAGAGCATTTCTTTAGATGCTTCTTGGCCATTAGTGATTCCTCTGTTAGTTCTTGGTTTAGCACTATACCCCATTTTTTTAAACTGGATTCTTTGCTGGTGTTTAATTTCTTGAGTTCATTATATTTTGGATATTAGCCCTCTGTCAGATGTAGGGTTGGTGAAGATATTTTCCCAATCTTTAGGCTGCTGTTTTGTCCTATTGACAGTGCCTTTGCCTTAGAGAAGCTTTTCAGTTTCATGAGGTCCCATTTATTTGCCGATTTTAGAGCCTGTGCTGTTGGTGTTCTGTTCAGGAAGTTGTTTCCTGTGCCAATGAGTTCAAGGCTATTCCCCACTTTTTCTTCTATTAGATTTAATGTGTCAGGTTTTATGTTAAGGTCTTTGATCCACTTGGACTTAAGTTTTGTGCAGGGTGATAAATGTGGATCTATTTGCATACTTTACATGTAGACATCTAGTCAGCTTCTTTGTCAAAAATTAAGTGTCCTTAGATATTTGTTCTCTTTAGTATTTTCTTTGACAGATGTATCAATTCCTCCTATTGTATCTTTTACCCCTGAGTTTCTTTCTTCCATTTCTTTTATTCTGTTGGTAATCCTTGAACTACAGACGTAGTTCTTGTTCTCTCTCTTTCCTAGGTTAAATTACTTAAAATAAATATAAACAGATTAGGTTGTACCAGAGCTATTAGGTATCTTTTATTAGTTTTGTTGAAGTTTATTTTTTGTTACTCTCCTGTGTCTTGCTTTGTGTTTAAGTCAGTTACTTGCCTTTAAAAAAATGTACTGCTTAATTTTTCCATTGCAGGTTTTCTCTTCTTTGTCACTTGAGAATAAAGGAATATTTTGAATGCAAAGAGCTATTTCAAAATAGTTGAAGCGTAGCATGAACAGAGAAATAAAATACACACAAAAGAGAATTGATGAACAGATAATGAAAATTGGTAATCTATACAATGGGATACTATTCAACTGTAAAGACAAGGAAAACAATAAAATTTACAGAGAAATGGATGGAACCAGAAAACATTATACTGAATGAGGTCACTCAGTTCCATAAAGACAAACACTGCATGTTTCTTCTTGTGGATCCTAGCTCCAAATATTTAGATGTGAAAATATAACCTGAAGTAGACACAAAAACAAGAAATGTAAAGAAGGAACATGTCATGGAGGGGGGAAGGGCACAAGCCCTAAAGAGAGGACTAATAAGATACAATGGCTTTGACAGTGAAAATAGAAAAAAAAATGGGAGGTGGTATAAGGAAAAAAGGGGGAGTGAGGACAACACGAGGGTGAGGTAAGGAAGGGGGTTCATGGCACTAAGGTTGTCTGAAAAAGCCATAGGGAATTGTATTATTACATCATGTTTGTCTAAAGTTATGTATATGTATATATATATACATGTAAATTTATATACACAGTGTTAAACCACTTAGAAGTAATAACATTTTAACATTTTCCCCAAAATTTTAGACTATTTAGCAAACAACCCCAGTCAGGCATGGAAAACTTCCTTTCAAGCTATTGATCAGGGAATCAAGAGACTCCATAACAAAACAAGCTATTGCCATTGCTCTCAGTGCCTTCCACAAAGAGATGACTATAATGCCAAAAACACTGGACACAGGACTGGAGGAATCAATCTGGATTAGACCTGGAAGTCTTCTTGAGAACTAGCTTTCACAGGATCAGAAGGAGCTATGTAAATTGCCAAGGAATAAAGGCAACTGATAGCTGTAAGCCTATGAACCGCAGCAATGACGAGCATGGCAAGATATTCTGAAAGGTGTAGTAATGACACTTCTATCATGGGGATAACCGGTAGCTACCCAGTTGGACTGAAGGCCTACTCAACAGGAAGGAAATTGTGGTTGACACCGTAAACGTAGCCTGTGGGCTGTGGGCTGTGGTTTGTGGTCTGTAACTGCAAGAGCCCACGACTGCCACTTTCCGAAGCTGTATCATTTCTAACTGCATCATAGGTGATTAGCCTTCCATCCACAGGTAAGTGTACTTCTCACTCCTCATTGAAATAACTTCTTTTGGCAGCAGAATGAGATCACTACAGAAAGCCACAAATGTTCAAATACAGAAATCAGCTGATCATGGGGTTTCTGCATTCTTGTAATACTTTTACAAGAACCTCTATACCTAAGGCTCAGGAAACACTGCCAAAGAGGAGGAAGGATTATAAAAGTCAAAAGGACTAGCACATCTGCTGTTAAAAGGCCTATTTTAAAATATTTATTTATTTTTTATTAATTACAATGTATTCACTTTGTATCCCAGCTGTGGCCCCCTTCCTCAACCCCTCCCACTATCCCTCCCTCTTCTCTTCCATGCCCTCCCCAAGTCCACTGATAGGGGAAGTCCTCCTCCCCTTCCATCTGATCCCAGCCTATATGGTCCCATCTGGACTGGCTGCATTGTCTTTCTCTGTGGTCTGGTAAGGCGGCTCCCTCCTCAGGAGGAAGTGATCAAAGAGCCAGCCACTGAGTTCAGGTCAGAGACAGCCCCTGTTCCCCTTACTAGGGTACACACTTGGATACTGAGCTTCCATGAGCTACATCTGTGCAGGGGTTCTAGTTTATATCCATGCATACTCTTTGGTTGGAGTGTTAGTCTCACAAAAGACCCCTGTGTCCAGATTTTTCGGTTCTGTTGCTCTCCTTGTGGAGCTCCTGTCCCCTCCAGGTTTTCTATCTCCCCCTTCTTTCATAAGATTCCCTGCACTCTGCCCAAAGGTTGGTTATGAGTCTCAGCATCTGCTTTGATACACTGCTGGGTAGAGTCTTTCAGAGGCCCTCTGTGGTAGGCTCCTGTCTTGTTCCCTGTTTTCTCCCTCCTCAGATGTTCATCCCATTTGCGTTTCTGAATGAGGGTTTATCATCTAATTTACATTGCTTCCACCAGCATCCAAAGGTCTCTCTTCTCTGCATCCTTTCAAGTATATGCTGTTATTTACATTCATGGTGATTACCATTCTAATTAGGGGAAGATAGAACTTCACAGTGAACTCAATTTGCATCACTCTGATGGCTAGGGATAGGGTTTTTCAATTTCGTCTTTTGAGAAGTCTCTGTTCATTTCAAAAGCCTATTATTGATTGAATTTTACTAGATTCATTGGTAACTATTCTAACTTAGATAATAATCTTCTGTTGAATGTATAGTTAGTGAACGTTTTCTTCTACTCCTTAGCTGTCTTTTTACTCAATAAATTGTTTCCTTTGCATGTATAACTTTCAAATTTTATGCAATCTTATTTATCATTTATGATCAGAATTTCCTGAGCAATTAGAGTCCTTTTCATAAAGTTCTTTTCTGTGAATATGCTTTGAAGTATTTTCCTATATTTTACTCCAAAAATTTTAGAATTTTAGGTTTTACATGAATGTCAATACATTTTGACTCGAAATCTTTTTGGTACAGGGTGAGAGATATGAGTCTAGTTTCATGAGGATATTCAAATTTTATAACACTTGGATAAAAGGGGCCATTTCTCCCAATTATGGCTTTGTCATCTGTGTCAAAAAACTATCCGGTTCCTGATATATCAGTTTGGTTCTACATTATATTCTGTTTTATTCTGTATATATTCTACATTATATATATGTCTATTTTTGTGTGAAGATTATGTGATTTTATCACTCTTAGTTTAGAATAGAACAAGAATTAATACCTGTAATTTCATTAATTTTAGAATTTAATAATTTAGAATTATTTGTCTGGTTGCTTTTGCTATTTATGCAAAGAAGTTCATTGGCATCTTGATTGGTACTTACTGAAAATATAGATTTCGTTTGACAGCATTGTCATTTTCACAATATTGACTGATGATCCATAAGCATTGGAGGTCTTCCCATTGCCTGGTGTCTTCTTCAATTTTTTTTTCTTTTAGTGTCTTAATATTTCACCATGGAGTTAACTCATGTCTATTTTTACATGTGTTCCAAAGTATGTCATGATTTTGGAGCTTATTTTTAATTGCCTTTTTTCTGTTGTTTTGTTTTGTTTTTGTTTTTTGAGACAGGGTTTCTCTGTGTAGCCTTGGCTGTCCTGGACTTGCTTTATAGACCAGGCTGGCCTGGAATGTACAGTGATCCACCTGCCTCTGCCTCCTGAGTGCTGGGATTAGAGGCACATACCACCATGCTCAGCTTATTTTTAATTTCTACTGATTATTGTATTGGTCTCCTGTCACTTTGCTGAAAGTTTTGGATTATTAGCCTTGACAGAGAAGCTGTCAAGAGAGTGACGTATTAACTGTGTCATGTGGGTTTTTTTGTGGCCCTTATTAAATCTATAAAGAAAAGGAGAAAGCTGAGCAAGGGAAAATACAAAATGTACAGTTTGAGGAGAAAAGTCCAGTGCTAAAGAAGATAAAAAGTTTAAAGGAAACACCAATGCTAAATGGAATAAAGGAAATAGTAACTGCAGGGAATGATTCCACCCAAATAAGCTTCCAACTTGTGAAAGGTAATTAAAGAAACCCTTAAGCGGCCCAAGGGAAGATGCTTGAATCCCATTCAGAAGAGGAAATAAAGTAGAGATCAGAAGTGCATCAAGAGAGAACTGGTAGGGAAAGGAAGGAGGTGTGTTTTCAGAGCAAAAGGACCAGACATCTGTGAAGAAAGAGCAAGTAGGCCAGATGATCCAGTCTCTCAGACTTCCTCAGCTGCTGTTTCCTCAAAAATTGCATCCAGGACAGCTTCGAAGTTGTCCTCAAATGTTCTAGCTTCATAGACTGTTTCAATTAAACCCTGCACTTTCCTATCCCACACAGCCTGGACAGCAAGTGAAACAGACAAATCCTCAATTTTGTTAGGGCTCCAAAACAGCCTTCACCCCAGACAGCAGAGAGTAGGAAGCAATCTCATACCCCTGAGGTGAGGTGGATGGGTTTTGGTCATTCAGTGGGTTATGGATGTTTGTTGTCATTTGGGGGGAGGGTTGATTACAAGTTGTTGTTGGTCTTGGTCAAGGAGGAAACAAAGGAAAGCAGGTTAGATTCAGATCCCTCTCAACAAAACCACACACACACACTCAAAAGCAACAAAACAAAAAAGAAGTGGCACTACTTGAGAAAATCTAGGGGCTGAGTCCTCTTTGGATTAAGTTACTTACTGGGGATCGGCTCTGGAGTTTCAGAAACCCAGGCCAGGCCCAGCGGCTTGCTCTCATTTCCTGGTGCCTGTGGATCCGGATGGATCCGGATGCAGAACTCTTGGTTCGTCCTCCAGAATCATGTGTGCCTGCATGCAGCCAGGCTCCCCACCATGGAAGTAATTGAAAAAGCCTCTGCAACTGTAAGCAAGCTCCAGCACCCAGTTAAATGTTTTCTTTTTTAAAAGTTGCCATGGCCATGTTGTTTCTTCACAATAATAGAACATGAACAATAACATTGTCATTAGTATGTAGGAGTTTACATGGTTGTGTGTGTGTGTGTGGTGTTAATTTTGTGTTATGCCACTTTGCTGAGATTGTTTATCAGCTCTAAGATCCTTTTTAAGTCGTCTTTAGAGTCTCTTATGTAAATAATGACACCATATGCAAAAAGGAGTACTTTGATTTCTTTTCTTATTTTTATCCATTTTATTTGTGTGTGTGTCATATTACTCTAGGTGAAGAATTAAGGTTCTATGTTGAATTAGATTTGAGAGTGGCAGATATTCTTGTCTTGTTCCTGGACTTAGTTGGAAACTGTGAGTTTTTCTTCATTTAGAAGACAGTGGTCATAGGTTTGCCATATATAGCACTTATTACATTGAAATGCATTCCCCTCATCCCTGGCAATTGTATCATATTAGATTTTTGCTCTGTATGTTTTCTGCATTTAGTGAGATGATCATGTGAGTTCTGTCTTTGAATCTGTTTGTGTGATGGGATCATTTATTGATTCATGCCTGTTGAACCATCCCACCTTTCTGGAATTAAAAAAAAACTTAGTCAGATAAATAATCTTTTGTTGTGATATCAAATGTTCTTTGAAGGTATTTTATTGAAGATGTATCTATCTAGGCTCACCACGAAGATCAGTTTTTAGTTTTTTGTTACATCATTATCTTGTTTTGATGTCAATGTGGTAGTTATAAATAGTATTTATTATAAATATAAGGTACTACCTTTATAAAAAGAGTGGAAATCTTCCTGTTTTTGTTTTACGGGATGATTTGAGTAGTGTTGGTTTTAGCTTCCTTTGTTTGGGTTTGTTTGAAGCTCTGTTTGAGCTCTGCAGTGAATCTGTCTTTGTTTGGCTTGCATTGGTTGGTAGAGCATTACTACAGCTTCAGTCTCATTGCTGGGCAATTACTTCATCTTTGTATAATTTTGGAATATTATGCATTGAGATGTCCATATTTTTCGAATTCCAGTTTCATTGAACACAGACTATAAAAGTATGTACTTACAGTTTTCTGAATTTAATTAGTATCTACTTAACATTGCCCTTTTACTTTCTAATTCTATTAATTTGTATTTTCTCTCCTTTTCATTGATTATGAGTTTGTTAATCTCATTTACCCTTCGAAGAAATATCTCTGTTTTTGTTATATAATTTTCTTCATTTTTATTTAATTAATTGCTGCCCTGGTTTTGATTATCTCTTCCCATCTACTGTTTCACATTCTTGAATGTTCTTGAATTTTCTAAAACAATAAGGTTTCCAAAACTTTATGGTTTTGAAAAACCATAACTTAATTTAAAATAATTAATTTGTTGATTTAAGATCTCCTAAAATGTTTGATGTTGACTTTTAATGCAAAAAACCTTTCTGCTTAGGACTGCCTTCATTGTGTCTAATGTATTTTCATATATTGCGTTTTATTATCATTTTGTTCCAGAAATTTAAACTTTTTAAAGCTCTTCTATGACCAACTGTCATTCAGTTGTGTGTTACTCAGTCTCCATGGCATTATTTTCTTTCTATTGTTGTTGATATCTAACCTTATTCTAATGTGGTCATGTAATCAGTTTTGGAGGTTCCATGAGCTGCTTAAGAGAACATGAATTCCTTATTTTGGGGATGAAACGTTCTATAGATGCCTATTAGATTTTTTTGATTTATGAGCCCATTAATTACAATGATTGCTTAAGTTTTGACCAAATTACCTATCTATTGTTGAGAGTGGGACACTGAGGTCCTTCATAATTATGGTTGTAATCACCAGTGCTTACTGAACCGAGGTCTCTTGATATGGTCGGCGGGAATTAAAACCAGGTCCAGTTGGAGGGGTCTCAGCAAGATGGAGCCTAAAACAAGTTTATTGCAAGCAATCAGACTTTTTATATTCTTTTCAGAAACAGGATATAATGGTGATGGCCAGAAAAATACAACTGTAGTTGTTTGGATACAATCACATTTGCAAGCCATACAGGCCAGACAAGATTAATGCCTAAGACTAATTGTTCTACGAAAATTCTATATGCTTTGGTGATTTTAGAGTAGTCAGAGTTACACAGGTGGCTTGCATTCTCTGTTTCCCAAGGGAGTGCCTTGTTTTCTCAGGAACGGAAAGATACACAATGCCCCAGGATTCATGAACTCTCATCTGAAAATCCTATGACACATGCCTGTCAAGGCAGCGAGGCCAGGCCAATTCCATGATTCTTCATACTTCCTACATTTTTATTTTTTAATTTCAGAGTGTGAAAATTAATCTTCAAAGTAGGCATAGAGAAGTAAATTAATCTTAGGGTTATAATGCTTTCCAGTATAACCAATAACAAAATTTGCAGAGACACTCCTTTTTTGTTGTTGTTGTAGGTTGTTTGAGACAGGGTTTCCCTGTGTAGCCTTGGCTGTCCTCGATTTGCTTTGTAAACCAGGCTGACCTCAAACTCACAGAGATTTGCCTACCTCTGACTCCTCTACTGTTGGTATTATAGGTGTATGCCTCTGCACCCAGCTTGTAGAGACACTCTTGTGGATCACAGTTTAGAAGTCCAATTAGAGACAGAAAAATAATGACTAAATATCTTTGCTAGGATTTTAGCAGCAATGGAGGAGGGCAATTCATCTAACTTTGAATGTTGAATAATTTATATTTCAGCACACAAGACCTGAACATCAATACTTAAATTCTTATGTGACCATGATCAGCAGTGGAGCACTGAAGGTCTGAAACTCGACAGAAGCAGGGGTGCTATTCTCTTCTCAGTTAATAAAGTCAAGCACAGGAGGATCTGGCACATAAGCCCGCTATGTCTCAGCAGCTATCAACGCAGTCAACAAAGATGGCAGAGCAAGGAACAGCAGTTCATCTGAGTCAGTGTTGCTAGGCTGACTGTTTGTCTTGGTTTGACAACTCTGTCACCCCATTCTCTTCCTTTCTTCAGGTGTCCCCTCTGCAGATGCTTTGGAACCTCTTTCTACATCTTCCATAGGTCAAGCCAGTTTTTCAGGTATTAACAAAGGCTTTTCAGCACTTTGAAGATAAACAGAAATATAGCCTTGGGTCTGTAAGTCACTGGACTCGGGCCATCCCATTGATTGGGCATAACTCTCTTTAAAGAACTGTGATGTTGCATTGTTTTTGAGGGGACCAAAAATGTTCCACAGCAGTAAGACTAACCTTGCCCAGTTTTTTTTTTTTTTAAATGAAAGCATATAAAATATAAGATAAAGTGTTGTGTGGTGTGGCTATGCTACCTTCCCCCTTTATTTTTAAATAACATTTAAGCTGTTCATTAGCTCTTTCCACAAAAGATTGATCCTGAGGGTTATATGAAATGTGATGTGGGTTACTGCAGACTGTTGACAAAATTCTTGAAAAGGCTTGCTGGTGTTTTCAGGGTCATTGTCAACTTTTACTATTCACAGGGGCCTAAAACAGGCAACGGCTCTGAGTAAAAGGTGAAAACATCTTTAACTGTTTCTCCTGATAAAGGAACAGTGAAAATAAATAGGTGTCCACAATGACATGAACATATTTTAACTTCCCCAAACTATGGACATGAGTAACCTCCATGCACCAAATACAATTTGTCAATAATCTTTGGGGAGTTAGTTACAGCATAAAAGGGAAGAGGCATGATATTAATTTTTATGCATGGAGGGTGTACCTTAACTATCAAGCAAGCCTGCTCTTTAGTTATTGAAAAATGTTTTATCAATATGATGAAGCATTTTGATAATGGTGTTTTAGATTGTAAATTCCAAGGAAAAGAGACACTATGAAACCGAATCTACCTTTGCATTTTCCCCAAAGAAGGAAGATTAGAATGTGATCTAATATGGCCCCAATAAAGTAGATTTTCTTGTGTCTGCAAATTCTGTTAAATTAATTGTAATAAATCATGAATAAAGGTGCCTGATGAAGGGATCCACGCTTTCTAGATGTTCCACTGCCAGGAATGAGCATTGTGAATAGAGCATAAGCTTAGAGGTTGAGGGTGATTTAAATCATCTGTAATTCCATGTGTTGTATAGAAACACCTAGATGAGTGAAAAATCAGTGAAGAATTTCTAGAAATCAGGGCACCCTACCATCTTTTGTGGGATCTACAAATACAGCTTGTGCAGAGGATATTGGCTGAAGCCTGTTACTTTTAGGAAATAAAATATCATGTCTTGATGCACAATAAATAACATTCCTAGAAAGGAAATGACTATCATTTTGAAAAGGATATACAGCAGAAGCCATTGCTAATTCTTCTGAGGTAGTTGACAAAAACAATCCTACTCTTTCATCATAAGAAATGCAAATTTGTACTGGCTTTTGTCCAAATACTTGCTTTGTGTGAAATCTGCCAAGAATTACCAATTCAGCAACCACAAGCCAATACAGAACAATAACTTGCTTTCGGACTCATAGATGTATTTGTTCTGTTGGCCCCCTCATCACAGAGCAAGCCTACGGAGGAGTTACGAGAGGGGATAACTGACGGTGCAGGACCATCACAGGGATCTGAAATATGCCAAAGCTGAGTATTTCTACCTGCACTTTACACATGCTGTAATGCTGCTGATGCAGGCTCAGTCCACTCTCTAGGAGAAGGAGGATCAGGATTCTCCTTAAGAATATGAAATAAAGGTTGCAGTTGTATTGCAGGAATTTTGGACATAGGTCTAACTCAATTTATGGTCCTACCAGTTTTTTTTTAAATCATTTAGCATTTTAAGGTGTCTTTTGAGGAATTTCTCACCTTTTGAGGAATGAGTGCTGAAGGCTTTATGAGCTTTCCTAAAAATAAGATTAAAGAAGTACCTTGATTTTTCTCAGGAATCAATACATAATGGGTTAATTAATTTTTTACTTTAGCAAACAAATCCTTTAGGATTTTATTATTTTTAGCAGAAGGTAGAATATCATTCACATAGCATATAATAAAAGCAAGGGAAAGAATTCTATGGTTCTCGTTAAAGCAGTAGCAACAGACTTTTGACACACAATTGGAGTATTTTCCATTCTTTGAGGCAAAATTTCCATTGATAGGTCTTCAGTTGGTTCAGGTAGGTTAAAAGAAGGTATACTGGAAGAAAATCTTTATAATCTGTAGGATGTAAAGTGTAGAAAGAGTCATTTAAATCAATTAAATAATAGGCCACTCCTGAGGAATAGTAGCAGGTGTTGGAAGGCTTCGTTGTAAAGGTCTCATTAAATTCATGGTGGCATTTGCTCAATGCAGATTTTGTACCAGATGCCATTTTTCTGACTTTTTCTTTGTTGGATGAGTAACAGTAATTGAGACACCATTTGTCCTTAGAGGGCCACATCCAGTATTAGCCCAATATTAGCACAGAGGTGGATGTAGTCATTTCTCCTTTCTCTGAAAAATGATACATGACAGTCAGAGGCGCGGCATTAGCATTCTCACAGGCCAGTCACTTGACAATAATCACCCCTGCGTCTCCATCAACCACCAGGTGACTGATCACCTGCAAAAATAAATTAAAAAATAAACAAATAAACCAAATCTTAATAAGGCTCATCAAGCCCTTGTCTAATTTTAGGAAGTGCCTCTGTCTTTCTTCCAGAATCTGGTGACTTAGAAACACTATGTTTACAGTGCCAAAGCACTTAATTGTCCAGAAGCCTCAGAAGGAAGGGTATGCAACCTGTTGTGGAGCTTCACTATACGTGTCTTCTCCTCCTAACATTTCAAAAGCTATAGGCACATTATTTGGCTGATTTATGTTAGCCTGGTCATGACTTCTTTCTGAATAATTAGTTCTCCTCAGAAAGTGATACCCCTGTTAGAACAAGCTTTTGCTAAAATTCATCAGTCAGGGAGAACAAAACCTTCTCTAAAGAAAGAATCAAGGAGAGACCGTGTAAAAGGAGCAGTTGAGACCCACATTGAGCACAAGCCCGCTTAAGATCCTAAAGAGTCATGAATGAAATGGGTACATAGTTTCTTTTTATTTTTAATTAACTTGTTTTTTTATTAATTAAAATTTATTCATTTTGTATCCCAGCTGTAGCCCCCTACCTTGTCCTCTCCCAATCCCACCCTTCCTCTCTTTTCTCTTCTCATGCCCCTCCCCTAATATACACTGATGGGGCAGGCCTCCTCCCTGCCCTCTGACCCCAGCCTATCAGGTCTCATCAGGACTGGCTGCATTGCCTTCTTCTGTGGCCTGGTAAGACATAAGAAAGCCAAATAAGATATGTTTAAAAAAGTCAAAGCCTACAATTAATTTATTCTCTCATACATTACATTCCAACAGCAATTTCCCCTTTGTGACCTGCAACTTTGCCTGAATGATGGTGTCCTTTGACATACAGAAGATTTTCAGTTTCATGAGGTCCCATTTATTGTTGATCTTAGAGCCTGTGCTAATTAGAGGTGTTCTAATCAGAAAGTCCTTTACCATGCAAATGAATTCAAAACTGTTCTTTACTTTCTATCCTGTCAGATCCAGTGCATCTGGCTTTATTTGGAGTACTTAAATCCATTTGAGGTTGAGTTTTGTGAAGAGTGTAACAAGTAGGTATCTACTTGAGTATCTACATATAGCCATTCTGTTTGACCAGCACAATTTGTTGAAGATACTCTCTTCTTTTCTTTTTTACCATTTTCTATTTCTGGCTTCTTTGTCAAAAAGTAGGTTCCCATTGGTATATGGACTTATATCTGGATCTTCAATTTGATTCCATTGATCAACATGTGTGTTTTTGTTTGTTTGTTTTTAACATGTCTGTTTTTAATGACAATACCAGGCCGTTTTTATTACTATATCTCCATGGTACAGAAATACGTTCTCAAACATGTTCATAGCTGTCTATTCATATTATCCAGAATATTGGGGATGGAGATACCTCCAGAAGTTGTTTTAATATTTAGGATTGTTTTATCTATCCTGGTTATGTTGTGTTTCCATATGAAGCTGAATATTGTCCTTTCAAGTCCTGTGAAGAGTTGTGTTGAAATCTCAATGGGAATTGCATTGAATCTGTAGATTACTTTTGGTAAGATGGCTGTTTTTACTATAGTAATCCTACTGATCCATGAGCATTGGAGATCCTTTCATTTTCTGGTATCTTATTCAATTTCTTTCTTCAATATATTTTTTCTCTTTATTTCTTTATTTTTAAATAATTTACTTATTTTTATATTAATCACAGGTTATGTACATTGTATCCCAGGCGTAGCCCCCTTCCTCATTCCCTCCCACTCTCTCCATCCCTCTCTCATCTCCTCCCTGCCCCTTTCGAAGTCCACTGATAGGGGATGACCTCCTCCCCTTCCATCTGATCTTAGCTTATCATGTTTCTTCAGGGCTGGCTGCAATGTCCTCTTCTGGGATCTAGTTAGGCTGCTCCTCCCTCGGGAGTAGGGGGGGGGGCAAAGAGCCAACCATTGAGTTCATGACATAAATAGTCCCTGTTCCCCTTACTAGGATACCCAGTTGGATACTGAGATACCATGGGCTATATCCGAGCAGGGCTTCTAGGTTATATCCATACATGGTCCTTGGTTGGAGAAACAGTCCTCTACAGAGAGTTCTCTGTTTAGCTCCATACCCCATTTTTTAATTGGATTACTTGATTTCCTTGCTTTTTAACTTCTTGAGTTCTTTATATATACTGGATGTTAGCACTCTGTCAGATATAGGGTTGGTGAAGATCCTTTCCCAGTCTGTAGGCTGTCAATTTGTTTTGATGACAGTGTCTTTTGCTTTACAGAAGCTTTTCAGTTTCATGAGGTCCCATTTATTTATCGTTGATCTTAGAGCCTGTGCTGTTGGTATTCTGTTCAGGAAGTACTCTCCTGTGACGATGAGTTTTAGGGTCTTTCCCACTTTTTCTTCTAACTGATTTAATGTGTCTGGTGTTATGTTGACATCTTTGATCCAGGGTGAAAAGTTCTGTAGACATCTATTAGGTCCATTTGATCTAGGGTCTCTGTAAGTGCCCTTGTTTCCCTGTTTTGCTTCTGACCAGATGATCTGTCCCTTGGTGAAAGTGGAGTGTTGAAGTCTCCCACTATTAGGGTGTTGGGATCAATGTGTGATTTCAGCTTTAATAATGTTTTATTTACAAATGTAGGTGATCTTGTATTTGGGGCATAGATGTTCAAAATTGTGATGTCCTCCTGTTGGAATTTTCCTTTGATGAGAAGGAAGTGCCCTTCCTCATCTTTCTTGATTAATTTTGGTTGAAAGTCTATTTTATTAGATACTAGGATCCCTACCCCAGCTTGTTTTCTGGGTCCATTTGCTTGAAAAACATTTTTCCAGCCCTTTACTCTGAGG
>CM053753.1:5358821-5384015 GCA_028658305.1 Pachyuromys duprasi | reverse complement strand
TAGGTTTAGTGTTTTGACTATGATGTGACGAGAGGTATTTCTTTTCTGGTCTAGTCTATTTGGTGTTCTGTAGGCTTCTTGTGTGTTTATGGACATTTCTTTCTTTAAGTTGGGAAAATTTTCTTCTATGATTTTCTTAAAAATATTTTCTGT
The DNA here is from genome assembly GCA_028658305.1 of Pachyuromys duprasi. Classification (NCBI taxonomy): domain Eukaryota; kingdom Metazoa; phylum Chordata; class Mammalia; order Rodentia; family Muridae; genus Pachyuromys; species Pachyuromys duprasi. The sequence goes on along the minus strand of CM053753.1, from coordinate 5,383,862 downwards.
TCCTTGGAGCCTGGAGTCTTCTTTTTCATCTATTCCTATTATTCTTAGGTTTTGTCTTTTCATGGCGTCCTTGATTTCTTGGATGTTTTGGTTTTGGGACTTTTCCGATTTTATTTTTTCTTTGACTGAGGAATCAATTTCAGCAAGGGTATATTCACCTCCCAAGATTCTCTCTTCCATCTCTTGTATTCTATTGGTGATGCTTACCTTTTTGGTTCCTGATCTTTTCTCTAAGTTCTCTAGTTCCAGGTTTTCCTCTGATTATGTTTTCTTTATAGATTCTAATTCTGTTTTCATGCTTTGTACGATTTCTTTCATCTGATTGAATGTGGCTCCTATTTTTTTGTTTGTTTCCTCTCTGTATGTCTTTAATTGTTCCTCTACATGGGCAGTTATATTCTTCTGTATTTCTTTGAGTGCCTTGTTAATTTCCTCTTTTTGTTCCTCTAGTAACTGCATAAGCATAGCTTTAACATCATTTTCCTGTGTCTCCGCTGAATTAAAATCTCCATTGCTTTTGGGTGTTGCTGGTTGGGCCATGGTGTCTTGATTTTTGTTGGGTGAGATCTTACATCGACCTCTGGCCATTTGTTTATATATAATAAAGGAGCTGTTTGTTCCTTGAAGCTGAACTTCAGACTGAAACTGTCAATCTCTGGAGTCTGTAGCATTCTTCAGGAAGATCAGGGAGTTCCAGTGGTTTGAGAGTGTGTGTTGTTGATTCAGTTGTACCTGTGGGAGGAAAAGCTGCTGGCGCAATATCGTTGTTGCGGGGGCGGGAGGGGGAGTAAATGTGTGTGTGAGTGTGTACGTGTGCATGTGCTTGGAATGTGTCTTGAAGGGGAGTGTTAGGGAATGTATATGCTTGGGCTATGGGGTTTGGGAGCAAGTGCAGGAGGGGATATGGGTGCTAGTGCATTTAGCAAGTGTAGATTTTGGGCACTAAGAACCTGCGCAGGTTTCCTGAATTCCCAGTGGTCTTTAATCTGCGGCGGGCTCTACAGGCTGGACTCTGAGGTCACTGGGTGGTGCTGCGGGCGGGACAGGTACTCTGTTGTGGGCTCTGTGTACCCAGTCCTGTGTTCTGTGCTAGAAGCTACGAGCACCACAGGCTGGTCACCCCTCTGGTCTGGAGGCTTGGCACCTTACTCTGTGCCAGAGGCTGAGTGTCCTGGTTTGAGATGGCAGCTGGGGGTGCCACTTTGGTCTGGAGGCTCCACGCTCTGACATGGGATTGCTGCTAAGGGCTCCGCTCTGGTCTGGAGACTTGGTGCCTCCTTCTGAGCCAGAGGCTGTGCACCCTGGTCTGGGATGGTATCTGGGGGCATGTCAGTCTGGACCTGAGACTGTGTGTCCTGGTCCGGGATGGTGGCTAGTGGCACTGTGGGAGGCTGCGCGTTCAGATCAAGGCTAGCAGATGTGCGCTCACCAGTGCACCCCAGTCTGGGATGGTATCTGAGGGTGCCTCAGTCTGGACCGGATACTATGTGTCCTGGTCCAGGATGGTGACTGGCGGCGCTGCAGGAGGCTGCTTTCTTCAATATCTTAAAGTTTTTATTATACATGTCTTTCATCTGCTTGAATTATTTATATTGTTTTTAAGGTACTTGAACATATTTATAATTGCATGTTTCAAGACTTTGTCTTATGCTTTATCTATATTGAACTTCTCTGGCATTGTACATAGTGTGGTACTGGGTACTTGTGGAAACATTATTATCTTGGATTTTAATGTTTGTGCATTTGCACTGGTGTCTAGACATCTGGGTTTGGCTTTACTAAAGTGATTCTAACTATTGACATCTGGTCTTGTCTTCATTGGGTGGGTATTCAATTTCTTAGTCTCTGCTGTAAGGCTTCTCTGTATCTTAGAAAAGTGTTGTAGATTGGGTTGCCTGGTAAAGAGTGTTTCTGAAGATCAGCAGGTGGCAGAGAGAAATAAATGGGGGCAAGAGAAAAAGTCTGGGTTTGGCTTTAATAAAGACGCAAGGACATCCAAGAGAGGACACTGTGTCTGATGAGCTGGACAGCAGTGACTGCACAGCCACCAACAGATCAAACTCTGGGCCCTAAAACACCAATGACTATTTGTTTCCTAGTTACCACACAGGTCCGTATGCCTGAGACCTGTGGCAAAATCTGAGAAGCCTTTGCCATTTTGGGACCATACCCAAAAAGCTGATGAGGCCTCCTTCAGGAACAACCATCTTTCTGTCAAGTGGTTTCTTCTCACCCAAGGGTTCCAGCAGGCACCAGAAACTAACAGCCAACACCTGAGATAGCCAGACTGGTAGAAGCCATAGTAAAAGCACAACCAACAAAAACCAAAGCAATATGGCATCTCCAAAACCCAGTTAACCAGGGGCAAGTAGCCCTGGAACTGTATCAAGTGAATTTCCAGAAAATGACCTTACATCTATACTTATGAAGAGGATAATGGAGGAAGCAAAAAAAAGTGTAAAATAACAAAAGAAGATAAAATCAAACAGATTATGGGCATCTGTAAAGAAAAAGAGGAAGATAAAGTCAGAGAGATCAGAGCCATTTATAAAGAAACAAAGGAAGATAAAGACAAACAGATTATGGCCATCCATAAAGAAATACAAGGAGATGCAGCAAAACAGTTTGTGGCCTTCAGAGAGGAAATAATTAAATCACTGAAAGAAATAAAAGTAACAGAGGAATGTTCAAACAAACAGGTGAAGGAATTGAAGGAAAAACAAGAAAATACAGTCAGACAGGGGACAGAAATCAACAAAACAGTTCAAGATCTGAAGATAGAACTGAAAAAATTAAAGAAAACACAAATGGAGGAAATAATGGAGACAAAGAACTTAGGGAAGAAAACAGGAACCACAGAGGTAAGCATAACCAACAAACTATAAGAGATGGAAGAAAGAACTCAGGTGTGGATGATACAATGGAAGAAATCAATGTATCTGTCAAAGAAAATGTTAAATCTAAGAATTTCCTGACACAAACCATCCAATAAATCCAAGACAACATGAAAAGACAAAACCCAAGAATAACAGGAATAGAGGAAAAAGAAGATTCCTGTCTTCAAGGCCCAGAATATATTTTCAACAAAATCATAGAAGAAAATTTCCCCAATTTAAAAGAGAGGCCTATTAACATACAAGAGGCCTATAAGACACCTAATAAATTAGACAGGAAAAGAAAATCTTCCTACCACATAATAATCAAAACAGTAAGTATACAGAACAAAGAAAAAATACTAAAACCTGCAAGGGAAAAAGATCAAGTAACATATAATGGCAAACCCATCAGAATCACACCTGACTTCTCAACAGAGACTATGAAAGCCAGAAGAGCCTGGATGGAAATAATGAAGATCCTAAGAGAACACAGTGGTCAGACCAGGCTACTATAACCAGCAAAACTCTCAGTCATTATAGATGGAGAAAACAAGATATTCAATGACAAAAACAAATTTAAACAATACCTACATACAAATCCAGTGTTACAAAAGATACTAGAAGGAAAACACAACCCAAGAGAGCTAACTACCTTCAGGAAAACACAGGAAATAAATAACCACACTACAGCAAAATGAAAAGTAGTCAAACACACAAACACACTACCACAACCAACAGCATAATCAAAGATGATAACAGCCACTGGTGATTAATCTCTCTCAACATCAATGGCCTCAACTCTTCAATAAAAACACATAGACTAACAGAACAGGTGCTTAAACAAGACACAACAATCTCTTGCCTAAAAGTCATAAAGATAGACATTACCTGAGAGTAAAGGGCTGGAAGATGGTTTTCCAAGCAAATGGATCCAAGAAGCAAGCAGGAGTAGCCACTCTAATATCTAATAAAATATACTTTCAATAAAAATTTATCAAAAGAGGTGGGGAAGGTCACTTCATACTCATCAAAGGAAAATTCCACCAGGAATACATCCAATTCTGAACATCTATGTCCAGAATACAACGTTACCCACATTTGTAAAAGAAGCATTAATAAAACTTAAACCACACATAGATCCCTACACATTAATAATGGGAGCCTTCAACACCCCATTCTCAACAAAGGACATGTCAACAAAACAGAAATTAAACAAAGAAGCAATAACTCTAACAGAGGTCATGAATCAAATGGACCTAACAGATATCTACAGAACCTTTCACCCAAACACAAAAGAATTTACCTTCTTCTCAGCACCTCATGGAACCTTCTCCAAAATAGACCATATAGTTGGTCACAAAACAAGCCTCAACAGATACAAGGAGATTGAAATAATCCTTTGTATCCTATCTGATCACCATAGACTAAAACTAGATCTCATCAACAGAAATAGAAAAACCTACACTAACATGGAAAATGAACAACTCACTACTAAATGACAACTTGGTTAGGGGAGAAATAAATAAAGAAATTAAACTCTTCCTAGAATTCAATTAAAATGAAGACACAGCATACCCAAACTTATGAGACACAATGAAAGCAGTGTTAAGGGGAAAGTTCATAGCACTAAGAGCCTTCAAGAAGAAATTCAAAACATTTCATACAAGCAATTTAATGGCTCACTTGAAAGCCCTAGAAAAAGAGCAGAGATACCCAAGAGAAATAGACAACTAGAAATAATCACAAAAGGGATAAAATCAATAAATTAGAAAGAAATAAAACAATTCAAAGAATCAATGAAACCAAGAGCTGGTTCTTTGAGAAAATTAACAAGATAGACAAACCTTTAGCCAAACTAACTAAAAGGCAGAGAGACAATATACAAACCAACAAAATCAGAACTGAAAAGGGGAACATAATGACAGACACGGAGGAAATCCAAATAATCATTATGTCTTACTTCAAAAGCCTGTACACCACAAAATCTAAATAAAATGGACATTTTTCTTGATCAATTCCAATTACCAAAGCTAAATCAAGACCAGGTAAATAAATTAATTAGTCTTATATGCCCTAAGGAAATAGAAGCCGTCATCAAAAGTCTCCCATCCAAAAAAGGCCAGGGCCAGATGGTTTCAGCACAGAATTCTACCAGACTTTCAAAGAAGAGCTAACACCAATACTGTTCAAACTATTCTATAAAATAGAAACAGAAGGAACATTACCAGACTCATTAGTCACCTTGATACCTAAACCTCACAAAGACCCAACTAAGAAAGAGATTTCAGACCACCATCCTCATGAACACTGATGCAAAAATACTCAACAAAATAATTGCAAACAGAATCCAAGAACACATCAAAGATATCATCCACTTTGACCAAGTAGGTTTTATCCCTGGTATGCAGGGGTGGTTCAATATATGGAAATCCATCAATGTAATCCACCATATAAACAAACTGAAAGAAAAAAACAACATGATAATTTCCTTAGATGCTGAAAAAGCATTTGACGAAATCCAATGTCCATTTGTGTTTAAAGTTATGGAGAGATCAAGGATACAAGGCACATACCTAAACATAGTAAAGGCAATATACAGCAAGCCTATAGCCAACATCAAAATAAATGGAGAGAAACTTAAAGCAATCCCATTGAAATCTGGGACAAGGCAAGGCTGCCCACTGTCTCCATATCTCTTCAACATAGTTCTTGAAGTCCTTGTTAGAATAATAAGACAATTAAAGGAGATCAAGGGGATTCAATTTGGAAAGGAAAAAATGTCAGAAGATGGAAAGATTTCCCATGCTTATGGGTTGGCAGGATTAACATAGTTAAACTGGCCATCTTACCAAAAGCAGTCTACAGATTCAATGCAATTCCCATCAAATTACCAACACAATTCTTTACAGGCCTAGAAAGAAAAATTCTCAATTTCATATGGAATAACAAGAAACCCAGAATTGCTAAAACAATCCTCTACAATAAGAGATCTTCTGGTGGTATCGCCATCCCTAATCTCAAGCTGTGCTACAGAGCAACAGTAATAAAATGGCATGGAGCTGGTACAGAAACAGAATGGTAGATCAATGGAATAAAAAGAAGACCCAGAAATAAGCCCATACAATATGGACACCTGGGTTTTGACAAAGGTGCCAAAACCATACAATGGATACAAGATAGCATCTTCAACAAATGTTGCTGGTCTAACTGGATATCTACATGTGGAAAAATGCAAATAGATCCATGCTTATCACCCTGCATGAAACTAAAGTCCAAGTGGATCAAAGACAACATAAAACCACACACACTAAACCTGTTAGGAGAAAAAATGGGGAAGAGCCTTGACAATTCATTGGTACAGGAGACAACTTCCTGAACAGAAAACCAACAACACAGGCTCTAAGATCAACAACCAATAAATGGGACCTCATGAAACTGAAATGCTTCTGTAAAGCAAAAGACACTGTTGTCAGAACAAAATGACAGGCTACAGACTGGGAAAGGATCTTCACCAACCCTGTATCTGACATAGGGCTAATATCCAGAATATATAAAGAACTCAAGGAGTTAAACAGCAACAAATCAAGTAATCCAATTAAAAAATGGGGTACAGAGCTACACAGAGAATTCTCTGTAGAGGAATATCAAATGGCAGAGAAACACTTAAAGAAATGTTCGACATCCTTAGCTATCAGGGAAATGCAAATCAAAATGACCCTGAGATTTCACCTTACACCCATCAAAATGGCTAAGATCAAAAACTCAAGTGAAAAATACATGCTGGAGAGGATGTGGAGAAAGGGAAACCCTCCTCCATTGCTGGTGGGAATGTAAACTTGTACAAATACTTTGGAAATCAATTTTGCACTTTCTCAGACAATAAGGAATAGTGCTTCCTCAAGATCCAGTTATACCACTCCTAGGCATATATCCAAAAGATGCTCAAATATATACAAAAGATATTTCCTCAACCATGTTGATAGCATTATTTGTAATAGCCAGATGATGGAAACAACCCAGATGTCCTTCAGTTGAAGAATGGATATAGAAATTGTGTTACATTTACATAACGGAATACTACTCAGCAATTAAAAAACAAGGAAATTATGAAATTTGCAGGCAAATCATGGGAACTAGAAAAGATCATATTGAGTGAGGTATCCCAGATGCAGAAAGAGACACATGGTATATACTCACTTATAAGTGGATATTAAACATATAATATAGTATAATCATACTAAAATCTGTACACCTGAAGAAGCTAAGCAAGAAGTAGGAACTTGGGTAAGATGATCAATCTTCATTCAGAAAGGCAAATGGGATGGACATTGAAAGAGGAAGAAAACAGGGATCAGGACAGGGGCCTACCAAAGAGGGCTTCTGAAAGACTCTATCCATCATGGTATTAAAGCAGATGCTGATACTCAAAGCCAATCTTTGGACAGAGTTCAGGGAATCTTATGAAAGGGGAAGATAGAAAGACCTGCAGGGGACTGGAGCTCCACAAGGAGAGCAATAAAACCAAAAAATATGGCCACACGGGTCTTTTCTGAGACTGATACTCTAAACAACGACCATTCTTGGATATATCCTAGAACCCCTGCTCATACATAGCCCATGGCAACTCAGTCTCTAAATGGGTTCCCTAGTAATGGGAACAGGGACTGTCTTGGACATGAACTCAGGGGCTGGCTCTTTGATCACCTTCCCCTGAGTGGGGAGCAGCCTTACCAGGCCACAGAGGAAGACAATGCAGCCAGTCCTGATGAGACCTGATAGACTAGGGTCAGAAGGAAGGGGAGGAGGACCTCCTCTATCAGTGGACTGGGGGAGAGGCATGGAGGGAGATGAGGGAAGGAGGGTGGGGTTGAGAGGGAATGACGGAAAGGGCTACAGTTTGGATACAATGTGAATAAATTATAATTAATTTAATTTAAAAACAACAGCAACAACAAAAAGAAAATAAGAGAAAAAAAAGTTAAGGAGATCCTGTCCACAACAGGGGCAGGGGCAGGGTCCCCAGGGAGTTGGAGGGGATTCTGTCAGTAGGTTACAGTAAGGGGTGATAGGAATGAAAGGTGACTGTGGCTCTGAACTAAGAGTTGGAATCTTCTAGGAATGGAGGGAGTGTGGAAGGAGAGGAGTCTGCAAGCAGGCTACGACAGGTCTGGGGATGAGACAGGAGTGGTTGGAATGGAAAATAGGAAGGAAAGTGAAAATCATATATCTGAGCCCAGGTCTAGTGTAGCCACGGGGTTTCAGGTGGAGAGTGCTTCTGGATATATGCAGCTGACACAAAGGAATAAGAATGGGATAAAAGGGAGAGAGGGGAAAGCTATATCCACTAGAATGATTCAGAGAAGTCCACAGGAAATAGAGATAGTATGGGAGGAGAAACACCTGCAAGCAGTCTGCTATGGGCTGGAGATGGAAACGGAGAGATTGTAATGTGGGACAGAAAGCTGTTTTTAATTAGGAAGAAGGGGTTGTCTCTCTCTTTCAGATTTGTGGGCACTATTCTGGAATTAATATTTTGGTGAGGGAGGTAAGTTTTCTTGGCTTTTCATGTTCCTTCTGTTTTTGCTTATGACTTATAAGTCAGAATTTCCGTCATTGGCTGCTGTTACTATTTATGAACTTTTTTATTTTAATAGTACATCTGAAAAGTTGTGGAGGGCCTATGTTGTAGTTTAAAGTAGGATTTTTTTTTGTTTCGTTTTGTCCAGTTTGGTTTGGTTATTTGGTGGTTGTTTCATTTTGTTTGTTTGTTTGTTTTGATAGTTTGGTGTTCAGGAACGGAGCTTTACCTGGAGTCTTTTCTTGAGAACAAACTACTGATGGAAACAATAAACTATCCATTGACAGCTCCTGTCTGGTATCTCTTACATTCTTCCTCCAGTTTCTATAAGTCTGTCTTACTGTGGGGAGCTCATCTGCAATGGGTAGTCTCTTGTTTCTATTCCTGGCTCTAGTTCTGACTCAATCCCAAGGTCCGAATTCTATCTTCAGTTCTGGGTCTGGTTCTTCTTCTGGCACTGGCTCTGACCCATTTGGCTCTGGCTATGACCCTGAATTTTGCTCCAGATTAATCTCTTGTCCAAACTCTAGCTTGATGTCTGCAAATGGCATGCCAAATGGACTCAACTTTTGGAATGATTTTCAGACACTCCTGCATTGAGAATGCTTTGAATTATTGCTCCCTGATCCCTCGGCTAAAGCTGGCCTTGAGTCAGCTAGTGCCATGCAAAGTTCAGTCAGGAAACATTTGGTGCTAATTAATTGGTGGGGTAGCTGAAACTGATTAAACATAGCTATGTGTCACATTGTATTTGGTCTCACTGGAATGCTCAGAAGACACATATGGTAATGAGAGCAAACAGCAGAAATCAGTTGTCTTTGACCTCTCAGGGATGCTCCAATGACTTGTTTAGTGATGGATAAGAGTTCATGGCCCCTGAGGACATGCTCTGAAGAGACACAGAGAAGTGGGAGCTGGGGAACAGACAAGCTTATGGTGTCTGGCAGTCTTATTTGCATTTTTATTTGTTCTTTATTTCAATGATATAGTCTCTGGCAGTCTTACTTGAATTTTTATTGTTTTTTTTTCTCTCAATGGTTTGTTTATAGATCTAAGGAAACATTTTCTCTCTTATTTTACTGTAACTATAATTCACAGAAAACTGGCAGATTAAGCTTTATATAAAGAATTCATTAAGTTTATAAAAGTGTACAAATTGAAAAGAACTTTTATGATCCAGGCTTGACTGGAACATCATATTTGATAATGTTAAAATGTTACTGTCTTCTGGAGTTCTGTCACCAATGACAAAGAGAAGACAAATACTAACCATTGGCCAACTGCCATCAATGAACAGATATACAAACAGAAAATCAACAAAGAAACATTGGTGTTGAGGTAAGTTGCATGTTACAATAGAGAGTTGGTAGTTTTCTACAGGCTGACAGTGAAATTTCTGAAATAAATTAAGAAAATAACCTTGTTAACAAGATTTATGTAAAAACTACATACTATTAACTCAAGCAAGGAAATGGTATAGAACGTTGATGAAAGAAATTAAAATGAATAAAGCCTAATAAAAATATATCCCACGTGTAGGGTTAGGAAGTTAATGTTATGAAAATATTCATCTAGCACAAACAATATATAGCTGAATTATAATATGTAAAATGCTAATACGGTTAATCATATCAATTAATATAAGTCTAAATATTGTATGACATCACAGAGACCCTTCATAGCCAATGAAATCTGTAACTAGTCTTTTAGAAGCTTTTTTAGATGCTTATATCTACAACCCTTCAATACCTTACTCCCTTTGCAACCCCCCAACACTAGGTAGGTTAGAAAGAAAGATAGAGAGGATAGGGGGCATATATCTCTTTAGAGTACTTATTGCTGATTAGGGGCATTGAGTTCCTTTGGGAAAATTTGATATTCAAGGACAGGATACCTAATTTTTTCAATTTGTCTCTGCACACAATCACTTGACAAACGGCAACAAACTGGAGCAGCACGGGAAGCAGCAACCAGCTCTTTGGAATACCTCCTGCCTCTCTCAGGGAGATGGCATTTATACAAGTCCCCAGAATTCCAAACATAAACTATCCTCAGCTGGAAAAATCATGCCCCTGCCATAACACGAGACACATTATAGTTAGCTGCTGTGAACAGTGTGAAGCAGTGCCATATCTCACACCTGGAATTAAGACAAAAACATATTCAAATAACATCTGAGTTTTTTAAGAAAACAAAATTCTCACTACAGAAATCACGAAAAACAAGACATAGACACCTGTTAGATTTATAATGGCCTTATTTACCATGGTCCAGGCAGTTATTTCACTTACACTGTCTCAGTGTCCTCACTATCCATTTTCATCCACCATTCAGTGCCATCCCCCTTAATCCTCCTCAGCTGGTCTTCTATCCATCCATAGCCCGTGGCACTTGCTTGTATTCCTCATCTGGTTCTTTTCACGCCATTATTGGAGCCCTTTCTCTCAGCCCACATGTTTGTTTGTTTTTTTAAATCCACACTAGCCCATTGCGGCACCCTCCTTCCTCCTGTCTTCCTGTCCATCTGTCTCTCTTTATTCTCTCTCCAAGCCCAGGAACCCTAGCCTATTTTTATACCCTATTTTCCCTTGCCCAGGTATAGGCTGTTTAATTAGCCAATCAGGTAGGTTTACACAACATAGTCAGGTGTACCCAGATCTTGAGGGCTAGCAACATGTATCAGACTAACTTACAAAAACCTCATGGAATGATGAGGTTGACATGGTAGGAAGAAAATAAGAGCAGAGGGTAAGAATAATAAAAATATTGCCAGGCATGGTGGTGCATGCCTTTAATCCAAGCACTTGAAAGATAGGCAAGTGAATCTCTGTGAGTTCAAGGCTAGCCTGGTTTACAAAGTGAGTTCCAAGACAGCCAGAGCTGCTTACAGAGAAGCCTGTCTTGAAAACAAAACAAAAGAATAATAAAAACGCAAAATACACACATATGAAACTGATAAAGAATAAATTTAAATAAATAAAAATCAAACTACTTTGAGATTTATGCCAGTAAAATGGCAATTATCAAGTTGTCAGTTGACAACTAATGATGGTGAAGAAGTGGTGAAAGGGGAACACCTATACACTGCTGGTGGGGTATAAACTGGAGCGACCACTGTGGGAATCAAGGGGGGGCTTTCAATAAGTACTGAGGATAGATACAGTTATACCACTCCTGAGCATACATCTAAAGGTCAATACACTATGTCAAAAACATCTGCACATTCATATCAATTGCTCCCAATTCACAATGGCTAGAAAATGGAATCAGCTTTGGTGATTATCACCTGATGATGTTATTCGTAACTCTTCTCTGAGCCAAGTGAGCCCCATCTTGGGTCATTCAGCTCTGCCCCCTTGCAATAACCATACCAGCTGAGCTCATTGACTGTTCACTCCCTTTCATGGAGGAGCAGAGGATCAAAAGATCCTCACTTGAGTATAGAGCTGTTACTTGTTTTGTAATTCTGCCTAATTGCATGTGGCCTGCAGGAAGAGTATATAGACAGAGGAGAGTAGGGAAGGAGGGCTTTATCTCTCCAGCTACAGGGAAGCCCTTATACCAGGTAGGTAAAGCTTTTCAGGTGCAACTGATTGGAGGAGGAACACTCACACTCCTTTACCCCTCATCTGTGCTCTGTAAGGAAGCCCAAAATCACGTTTGCTCTCTCAAAGCAAACTTTAGAATTGTGCCTCAGTTTTCTTTCAGACCGTAGGAGAACAGGTTACCTCAACTCAAAATCTACATTACCATTCTACTCTATTATTCATGTTTTGTTTAGGCAATCACATTGTTTGCAATATCAGCAGTGTACTGGTCTTCTGGCTCTTAAAATGTATTTTCCCTCTCATCTGTAATGTTCCATAAGGGAAAAGTGCAGGGGTTTTGTTGTGGATGTATTCAATGGGGGGGGTGAGTGGGTGGGCAATCTCTTGCTCAGTTGCTCTCTGTAATTTTGACCAGTTGTAGTTTTCTGTGACTGTCTCCATCTGCTGCAAAGAGCAGCTACTTTGATGAGGGGTGAAAGCCACATGTGTCTGTGGGTATGAGGAAAACTATTTAGAATGTGGTTAGAATGTTGGTCTGGTAAATTAATGGTTGTAGGTTTTTCTCTAAGATCCATGACCTCACTAGTCATAAGTAGTTGATTAGGTTTCCAGTACCAGACAATATTTCCCTATTGTTGAGTAGGTCTTGAGTTCAATTAGAAAGATGTTACCTCCAAGATAGGAGTTCCACTTAACTATTACAGGACGGACATTGCTGTGATTCATATGCATCGTAGCTGGGTAAGACTATTGAATGATTCCCCTCTTAGGCAGCTTGCATTGCAACTTAAGATGCTATGAAATGTGTTCCTCAGGGTGGAGGCTGTTAGGTCAGGCCATGCTCAAGTCTTCTGAATCCTGAGTCTGAAACACAGGGTGTCATCAACAATAGAGACTTAACCATAAGTTCTGGGAGACAGCTAAGGGCAATAGCAATAGCCTACATTGATTGAAGGTCTCTCAAATTCTGACCAAACTATAAAACTTGAAAAGAGGTTTCTCATCTGTAGTTCTGAGGTCTTTGTTAGGTGGTCAGTGGCTCATGTAGAAAGTACTGTCAGCCCAAGTGACTTAACTTTGTTCTGCATCCAGTGGGAGCCTGGGCTTTTTTGGGTGCTCTCTCAGGAAGCTTGGCCCCCATTGAGCACAAACCGGAAGCACACGCTCGGGGCAAAAAAGGATGGCGCACACAAGGGTCAAAGGAGCTCAGGGCTCTGAAATAAAGGCCCAGCCTGGGCAAGTCAGTGGCTGATTCAAGGGCAGCGACAGAGGCTCACTCAGAGCACTGAAACCGAGAGAGGCAGAGGCTAAAGTCTGTTTTTTCCCTGGGCAGAAAAAATGGCTGTTTCGAGAACGGCTGGCCACTTGCTCCCACAGATGGGCACTTCTGTGGGTGGAGTGGCTCTAGAAAGATGGTGGCCGTGATTCACACTGACACTCCGTAAATGGTGGAAGCTCACAGCAGCCAGTAGCATGTAGCTTACTGACTAGAAGCCAAGCCCCAGGGGTCCAGCGATGAATTCTTCAGGGAGGAAGGGAGCCTGTTCTTCCACAGAATAAGTGTTGAGTCTCAGCTGGTCATGGTGAAATATATGATGCTGGCCCCTTTATTTCATGTGAAACAGGGAGTTATAAACCTTGGGCAGTGGGAGGTGTTTTGAGGGTAAATGTGTTTGATTCGCTGGGGCTAGGGACACCAGGGATACTTCATTTACACCGCCCTATCATAAAAGGGCAAAAGTAGTACTTAATTATCCTATGGATTGGGGAAGAACTCCAGGTACCTTTAAAGGTCATTAGTTGAAAGCCAAGACATCAGGACATCTCATTAGCATAGGGTGGGTGTTTCCAGAAATCCTCAGGTGCACTCTGAAGAGGTTTCTTATCAAGAAAGGTTTGGGCTTGTAATCTCCCTAAGGCCTATGTGATTCTCCTTAGAGGATCTGGGGTTGCCCAGATCAGACAAAGAGGGAACCCAGCTGAGTAAGGGACTCCATCCTATAATACTGAGCTCAGAGGCTTATCCCGATTTGCCAGACTTTGACGTTAACTGTCTCTCTCTCTCTCATCTATACATGGTACATATATTTATACAGTGTGTGTGTCCTTAAAACTTTAAAAAACATTCTTAGTGGTGTTATATCTCTCTTTCCTTCCTTCTCCCCAATTAAAGCCCTCCTTCACATTTTCCACCCACCCCCTTGATATCACTGTATCTTCCTATTTCTCTTTTTTACTTTCCTGGTTTCTGAAGATGTGAAACTAGGAGCCTGAGATGATAGAGAACATAAATTTGTCTTTCCAGGTCTGGGTCACCTCACTGAATATGATCTTTTCTAGTTCTGTGTATTTACCTGCAAATTTCATGATTTAATTTTTCTTTAGAGCTAAATAGTTGTATATATTTTTATTATCCATTCATTCATCAGCTGAAGTACATTTAGGTTGTTTCCATTTCCTAGTTGACCTTACATTTCTTTATGTTTTATTTATTCTTTGAAGATTGCTTACACATATACAATATTTTTTTACCTTACTAACCTCCAACTGCTTCCCTCCAGTTATCCCCCCCAGAACCACCAACTTGTCACCTTCCCAACTTTATCCTCATCCTCCTCATCACTTATCTTGGTGACTTTCATAATGTTGTGCTGTGTGAATGAGTATGAGACTATTCACTGGGTCACTGACAACCTAGCAGAGATCAAATGTGACTCTCCCTCATTTCACAGCCATCAACAGTCAATAGCTCCTCAGATAGGGGTAGGACCTTGGGAGCTCCTCCCCTATCCATGCTGGCATTTCACTGGAATGATTTTGTGCAGGTAGTCACAGCTACTGTGAGTTGACATGTAATCAGCCACATCCTGTCCATAAGAAAGCATTTCATGGCTCCTCTCTTCATCTTATGGGTATGGCATTCTTTCATGATGACCCATATGGCTGAGCACTTATTTTCAGCACTCTAACCAGTTCTCAGTCATTAACCACAGAAATAGTCTCTATAAGATGAAAGAAGTATGGAAGGTAATCAGAGAATGGCTTTTGACCCACTTGCTTGTTCAAAATCATATGAGAAGATAGCAAACTTGTTGAATAGATATCCTCTATAGATCTCTATGATTTAACAAGGAAGCAAATAGGGTGGATCAAATGTGTGTGTTGGGGAGCATTATACAGAGGAATGCTTGAAAGGAGTGAATGAGAAAAGTCCATACTGTTCAAAATAATGAGAATTTACTAATATTGACTTTATAGTTACTGGCCTAATAATAGAAGGTTGAGGGAAAATATGTGATTACCAAAGGCCCGGAGGCCTTGTTTATACCCTAATTGTGCATTTCTTTTTTTTTTAAAGGATCCACAAGACATTTAAAGAAAGACCAACATGCTAATTATCAGCAAATCCATTATATTAACTGTGCTCTTGTCTATATCCTTGAGATGTTTCAAGATGAATTAAGAAGTAGATTAATTTAACTGTTGATACTGGTAAAATTTTAAAAATTATACAGTTAAATTTTCGGTTTTAAAGAATATCTAAAACAAATATGTGTAAGTTTACAACAATCCTTCATGAAGTCAAATAATTAAATACCTTCGCTCAGCATGTTTAGAGGAAGTAGATTTTTAGCATATTGCTAGATTAATTATAACAATGGTTATATGAATAGCATTTTGAAGTGGACATTTGCTTTAAATGAGCTTTATATCTTTTATATTTGTGAGTTTAAGTTAGTATATAATAGCATGATTAGGGCTTAATAATAATTATTGTAACTTATATAATAATTGATAAGTTACATACTTGTATGTTATAACTTATATTTATGTTATAACGTATATAAATTAGAAGTTATATTATAACTTATAATTATAATAAAATAGTGAATAATTTAATGTTAGAACCTATGATGTAATTAGCAATCAGTGCATACAAAGCAGAGGTTTTCTAGCAGACAATTATTTTGATTCACAGAAAAGTAACTCTATTGCTATGAGACTTATTTCTCTGCCTAGTGTCACTACTCCAAATACATTATACGTTTTGAATTTGAGGTAAAGTGTCCATATTGTTTTAAGATAATTTGCCACACTTCCTTTAATATATTAAGGATCCAATTAACCACAAGTCATAAGGGGACAAAATAAAGTTTCAACTCTTGATAATTGGGAGGCTATTTAGCAAGACTCTCTGGGAATTCAATGTTACTAAACTCATTAAAAGTTTTCTGCCACAATCCCCAACGCATGTCTTAATGGATCCCTGAGAAAATACTCTCTTATTAAGAACTTTGTATCTCATAATTTATATAAGGACATATATTTCCCTTGGATTTGTGCCTTGCTGCCTTTGTTAGAGAAAATCCTTATCCCCATGTGTGTAAATTTATTAAATTAATTTAAATTCCTGGTTATTGAAAAAAAATTGTTTTGTCTATTGGACATTCTTGAAATTTTTGTTGAATATAAATTAACTTGTTATGGGGGCCTTTGATTAAATGTCCTCTACTATGCTCAAAAATGTCTCTTTTGGACATATATTTCCATGCTTTAGTTACTACATCTTTACAATATAGTCAGAGTCACGTAATTTGATGATTCAGTACTTTTTTGCTGGAGATTGTTTGAACTATTTTTGTGCTTCATATGAATTTTACAACTAATTATTTCAATGTTTGTATAAATTTTCACTGGATCTTTTTATATCTAATTCATTTTAATATTATATCTCATATAATTTTCCACACATTTATATGACATTTAAATCTACTGCTAAATATAATTCCACAAATAAATATATATCTAAAAAATAACTAAAAGGACTAAGAATACAAATCACACATATATATAAACATTTATATATATTATTGTATTTTATAAAAATTAATGCAAGGTGTATTTTCACATAAAAAGCATGTCTGTACATGACTGATAATCTAAAGCAAATTTTGTAAAATGCAAGGAAAAGAAAGTGAGTAAGTCCAAAAATATATTCATGTTTTTAAAATTAATTAGTTATTTTTTATTGATTACAATTTGTAAACCTTGTATCCCAGCTGTAGCCCCCTCCCTCCTTTCCTCCCAATCTCATCCTCCTCCCTTTCTTCTCCTATGTCACTCCCCTAGTCCAGTGAGAGAGGAGGTCCTCCACCCCTTCCATCTAACCCTAGTCTATCAGGTCTCATCAGGACTGGCTGCATTGTCCTCCTCTCTGGTCTGGTAAGGATGTTCCCCCCTCATGGGAAGGTGATCCAAGAGCCAGCCCCTGAGTTAATGTCACAGACAGTCCCTGTTCCCATTACTCTGGAACCCACTTGGACACTGAGCTGCCATGGGCTACATCTGTGCAGGGGTTTTAGGTTATCTCCATGCATTGTTCTTTTTTGGAGTTTCAGTCACAGAAAAGACTCCTGTGCCCAGATATTTTTTGGTTCTGTTCCTTTCATGGAGCTCCTCTCCCCTCCAGGGCTTTCTATTTCCCCCTTCTTTCATAAGATTCCTTGAACTCTGCCCAAAGTTTGGCTATGAGTCCCAGCATCTGCTTTGATACCCTGATGGGTAGAGTCTTTCAGAGGCCCTCTGTGGTAGGCTCCTATCCTGTTCCCTGTTTCTCCCTCTTCGGATGTCCATCCCGTTAGCCTTTCTAAATGAGGATTGAGCATTATACCCAGGGTTCTCCCACTTGATTAGCTTCTTCAGGTATACATATTTTAGCATGATTATCCTATATTATATGTTTAATATCTACTTATAAGTGAGTATCTACCATGTGTCTCTTTCTGCTTCTGAGATACCTCACTCAGTATGATCTTTTCTAGTTTCCACCATTTGCCTGCAAATTTCATGATTTCCTTGTTTTTAATTGCTGAGTAATATTCCATTGTGTAAATATACCACAATTTCTGTATCCATTCTTCAACTGAGAGACATCTGGTTTTGTTCCAGCTTCTGGCTATTACAGATAAAACTGCTATGAACATGGTTGTGTGAATATCCTTTTTGTATACTTGAGCATCTTTTGGATATATGCCTAGGAGTGGTATAGCTGAATCTTGAGGTAGCACTATTCCCAATTGTCTGAGAAAGCGCCAGATTGATTTCCAAAGTAGTTGTATAAATTTACACTCCCACAAGCAATGGAGGAGGGTTTCCCTTTCTCCACATCCTCTCCAGCATGTGTTGTCACTTGAGTTTTTGATCTTAGCCATTCTGATGGGTGTAAGGTGAAATCTCAGGGTCATTTTGATTTGCATTTCCCTGATAGCTAAGGATGTTGAACATTTCTTTAAGTGTTTCTCTGCCATTTGATATTCCTCTACAGAGAATTCTCTGTGTAGCTCTGTACCCCATTTTTTAATTGGATTGCTTGATTTGTTGCTATTAACTCCTTGAGTTCTTTATATATTCTGGATATTAGCCCTATGTCAGATATAGGGTTGGTGAAGATCCTTTCTCAATTTGTAGGCTGTTGTTTTGTTCTGATGACAGTGTCATTTGCTTTATAGAAGCATT
This sequence comes from Pachyuromys duprasi, assembly GCA_028658305.1. NCBI lineage: Eukaryota > Metazoa > Chordata > Mammalia > Rodentia > Muridae > Pachyuromys > Pachyuromys duprasi. The sequence continues at coordinate 5,365,344 of CM053753.1, read as the reverse complement.
TCAGTTTCATGAGGTCCCATTTATTGATTGTTGCTCTTAGAGCCTGTGTTGTTGGTGTTCTGTTCAGGAAGTTGTCTCCTGTGCCAATGAATTGTCAAGGCTCTTCCCCCACTTTTTCTTCTAACAGGTTTAGTGTGTCTGGTTTTATGTTGAGGTCTTTGACCTACTTGGACTTTAGTTTTGTGCAGGGTGATAAGTATGGGTCTATTTGCATTTTTCCACATGTAGATATCCAGTTAGACCAGCACCATTTGTTGAAGATGCTGTCTTGTATCCATTGAATGGTTTTGGCATCTTTGTCAAAACCCAGGTGTCCATAAGTGTGTGGGTTTATTTCTGGGTCTTCTATTCTATTCTATTGGTTCAACAGCTGGTTTCTATGCCAGTACCATGCAGTTTTCAGTATTGTTGCTTTATAGTACAGCTTGAGATCAGGGATGGAGATACCTCCAGAAGATCTTTTATTTTAGATGATTGTTTTAGCAATTCTGGGATTCTTGTTATTCCATATGAAGTTGAGAAATTTTCTTTCTAGGTCTGTAAAGAATTGTGTTGGTAATTTGATGGGAATTGCATTGAATCTGTATACTGCTTTTGGTAAGATGGCCAATTTTACTATGTTAATCCTGCCAAGCTGTGAGCATGGGAGATCTTTCCATCTTCTGATATCTTCTTTTATTTCTTTCTTCACATACTGGAAGTTGTTTTCATAGTAGTCTTTGACTTTCTTGGTTAGAGTTACACCAAGGTACTGTATGTACTTTGTGGATATTGTGAAAGGTGTTGTTTCCCTAATTTCTTTCTCAGCCCATTTATCTTTTGTATATAAAAGGGCTACTGAATTTTTTAAAATTAATTTTGTATCCAGCCACTTTGCTGAAGGTGTTTATCAGCTGTAGGAGTTCCTTGGTAGAATTTTTGGGGTCACTCAGGTATTCGATCATATCATCTGCAAATAGTGATACTTTGGCTTCTTCCTTTCCAAACTGAATTCCTTTGAGCTCCATTAATTGTCTTATTGATCTAGTAAGGACTTCAAGAACTATGTTGAAGAGATATGGAGATAGTGGGTAGGTAGCTTGCCTTGTCCCTGACTGCAGTGGGATTGATTGAAGTTTCTCTCTCTTTAATCCCCGATCACTCCAGGACTTTAAACATGAGTGGGTGTTGGATTTTGTCAAATAATCAAAGTCAGGGCTGAAATCAATAAATTAGAAACAAATAAAACAATTCAAAGAATCAATGAAACCAAGATCTGGTTCTTTGAGAAAATCAACAAGATAGACAAACCTCTAGCCAAACTAACTCAAAAGCAGAGAGACAATATACGAATCAACAAAATCAGAAATGAAAAGGAGGACATAACGACAGACACGGAGGAAATCCAAATCATCATTATGTCTCACTTCAAAAGTGTATGTGCCACAAATTTGAAAATCTAAAGAAATGGACAATTTTCTTGATCGATTCCAATTACCTAAGCTGAACCAAGACCTAGTAAATAAATTAAATAGTCCCATATCCCCAAAGGAAATAGAAGCTGCCATCAAACATTTTCCATCCGAAAAAGCCTAGGGCCAGATGGTTTCAGCACAGAATTCTACCAGACCTTCAAAGAAGAGCTAACTCCAGTTCTGTTCAAACTATTCCACAAAATAGAAACAGAAGGAACATTACCAGACTCATTCTATGAAGCCATAGTTACCTTGATACCTAAACCTCACAAAGACCCAACTAAGAAAGAGAATTACAAGCTGATCTCCCTCATGAACATTGCTGCAAAAATACTCAACTAAACAATCGCAAACAGAATCCAAGAACACATCAAAGATATCATCCTCTTTGACCAAGTAGGCTTCATCCCAGGGATGCAGGGGTGATTCAATATACAGAAATCCATCAATGTGATCCACCATATAAATAAACTGAAAGAAAAAACCTACATGATAATCTCCTTAGATGCTGAAAAGCATTTGATATAATCCAACATCCATTTATGTTTAAAGTCCTGGAGAGATCAAGGATACCAGGCACTTACACAGTAAAGGTAATATACAGCAAGCCTATAGCCAACATCAAACTAAACAGAAACTTCAATCAGTCTCACTGAAATCAGAGACAAGGCAAGGCTGCCCACTCTCTCCATGTGTATTTGTTCTATGAATAGGCGTGTTGGTGTTTGCAGTACTTTACCATTGATATATGCAGTATGTGATAGGAGCATCATGGTTTGTTGTTTGCTTTATTATTTATAACAGGTACCAACTAGTCTCCACTTCATTCACTTATAAAAACAGGATAGATTTTCTTTATTCTATTTAAAAATTACTTTTTCTTGACATTCAATGATGTTTGTCATAAATTACCGATAAAACAATTCAAAGGAGAAATGATGAGTTTTTCAAAATACAGAGGTCCATTATTTCATTTGATTGACAGACATTTGTCAATACTTTTTTCCATTATGCTATTGTATTCTATAAGTTGTCATTAATGCCTTCTCTACTATTGTTTACTGTTAATAATCCACTCTCCCCTTATAGTTTTACATTTTATTATAAAATGATTTTGTTTTTTATTTAAAATTAAAATGTAATTACACCATTTCCCTTTCCTTCCTTCAATCCCATCTGTGTACATGCAATCCTACCCCCTTGCAATATCATCGCTTATTTCTCTTTTGTTGTTACACACACCACATGTGTGTGTATATATATATGTATATATGTATATATATACATACACATATATATAACCTAGATACACACCATATATAATGTGTATATAACATATAATAATGTAAAATACAAATACAGAATACAAAATATATGTAATATATTGCATATAATACAAAATACACTAAATATATATATATATATATATATATGTCCAGTGATAAAGATGTTGATAGCCACCAAGATATGAGCCCCACTATTGCACTCTTAGACTACCATGCCATGAAGATTATCATTGTCATTCATAACACTGTAGCAGGGTAGGAATATGGGTTGCTACCCTTCCTCGGAGACTTGCTTAGCACCCACTATGAAAACTAGTCTTCAGGCAAACCCTCAGGTCAGGTCGAGCTCACATCATTAGACTTTTATTTTTAAGTTTATGGTATCTTAGGAATAGGTACTTACTGTCAGTTTTGGGGAGGCAACCAAGAACAACATCAATAGCCTATAGGAGAGCTTCTCATGCCTGGTGTTGGAGGTTTTGTTAGATAGTATTTGGCTCTTGTGGAGGGTATTATTGCCAGCCCAAGTGGAAGATTTTATTTGAACTCTATGTATATCTTTACAGATATACTTATATGTATTTTATGCAATTTAGGTAAAAAATGTTTCCTTATGACTTTTTCAGTCATCCTTAGGTATTTTATCCCCGTTCTTACTCTCCTGTAGTGGTCTCCACCCCTTAACCCCAATTAAACACCCATTTTATACCTTTACCGCTTCCAAATCCTATTCACTTCTCTTGTGGGCCTCATTTTACCATCATTCCCTTTAACTTTTCTGGTTTATGTGGTTACTCCAGATGATAATCACATCAGAACACTTGTAGCTAGGAACTACAGATGAGAGAGAATGTATAATTTGCCTTTCTGGATCTATCTTACCCCTCTCTGTGTACTATATTCTAGTTCCATTCATTTACCCAGCTTAGCTCTGGTGCAGGATGTGCAGGACCTGGCAGGGCTGAAAAGTTGTGTACTGTATTTTTTCATATGGATTAAATTATTTAGAAATCATTTTTATATAGTTAAAACTATAGTTTTACATAGAATATAATGGTTATAGATACAACATAGAATATAATTTCTTTTATTGCAACCTACTAAATTCCTATAATCAAGTTTTTATAGTTTTAAGTGTATGGATGTTTTTACTTCCCTGGTTAAACTGATTCCTCATTTTATTATTACTCTACAGGTAATGTATGATGTATATATATACATATATATTATATATAATATATAGTATATATATACTATTATGTAATGTATATATTATATATAATATATAGTATATGTATATAATATACTATATGTATATAGTAATGTATATAATATATACATTACATAATAGTTATAGCTACAGGTCTAGGTAAATCTATATGTTCTACCCCAATTCCTTCCAACAGCCCAACACCAGGTAGGAGAGAAGGAACGTTAGTAGGGAGAGGAGGCATAGCTCCCTTTAATTATTTCCTGCTGGTTAGGGTCGCTGGGTTCCTAAATGCCTCTAGCTCCCTTCCAACCTACTGACCTTAGGTTGGAAAGAAAGAAAGTTAATAGGGATAGGTTTGTGGACCTCTTTAGACAAAGTTCCTTGGAGTGGTTCAGGATACCAGCAGTCCAATCAAACAGAAAGCAGCAATGCAGTAATAGGAAAAGTAGCAGCAAGGACCAAAAGCAGCAGCGGCAGTAGCAGCGGCAGTGGCAGCTGCAGCAGCAGGGCTCAGCAGAAGCTACACAACTCAGCAGAAGGGCCTCAAAGAGTTCGCCAGAGTTTTTCTCTCTAGGAAGGAAGTGAAGTTAAGCAAAACATATTTAAACCTTCTCAGAGTCCACACCAGGATGCTTTTTAGCTGGCAAAAGCGACACCCCCTGCATGCGGCAGTTTCCTGTTGACAAAGATCACTCCCCCTCTCACAAGGCAGTTATGGACAAAGCATTCTAAAGTCCTACACTTGGGACTACAACAAAAACATATCCACAAAACACAATGAAAACTTCCACTGCAATGAATACAATTTATAAAACTCATATAACCCATTTTTAAAATGGGGCATAAAACTAAGGAAAGTATTCGCCCAAGAGGAAACATAAATGAGTGTGAGAAACACTTAAAGAAATATTAAACATCCTAATTGGATCCACAACTGTACAATGTGCACAGTGAGAGACCTTCGAATATTCAGTCCTTAGTGGGAGGTATTCTTTATATCTCTCCCATCAGGACTCAGGGAACTATGCAGAAAAGGAGGAGAAAAGATTATAAGAGCCAGAGAACATCTGATACAGAGCTCATTAGGGAAATGAAAATCAAAACTCCTTTGAAATTTCACCTTACAACAGTCATAATGTCCAAAATCAATAAAAGAAATGACAGATCATGCTGGTAAAGGTGTGTAGGAAGAAGAATTCATCCATTGCTGGTGGAGCTACAAACTTGTAGAGCCACTGTGGAAGTAATGCTGTGGTTCCTTAGGATGTGTGCAATAAAGTTACCTCAACAACTAGCTATGCCACTGTTGGTACATACCCAAAGAACTCTACATCCTACTACAGCAACATTTGCTCATCCATGCTCATTGCTGCTCTATTCATAATGCCCAGAAATTGGAAATATTGAAATGGTAGAAGAATGAATAAAGAAAATGTGGCATATTTATGCAATTGAATATTTACTCATGAAACTCACAGGCAAAGAGATACAGCTAGGGAAAAAAATCATATTGAGTGAGGTACCCAGACCCCAAAAGACAAATATGGTATGAATTTACTTATATATATAGATACTAGTTGCTAATTCTTTCTGTAAGCAGGATACAGTATATAACTACAAAGTTAGATATAGAGTAAGGGACATAGGAAAGGATTGGATCACTGTAGGAAGGGGAAATAGTATAGATAGCTATGGATAGATGGATGACAGGACTGGAATGAAAGAACAATAGGAAGGGGGTTCTGAGGGAGGAAATATGGTAGAGGCAAGTAAAACGAAGACCCATCTGGAAATCTAGTACAATAGAAGAATCCTAAAACACAGATGTGATCTAAAACAGAACCTTCAAACAATGGGGGAGATGGAACCACAGATGGACATCTCTCATGAACAAATGAAGACTCCAGTTCCAGATATGAGTTAAACCTAACACAGTTGTTCTCTAAAAGGACCACATGGGAACCCTAAAAAAGCAAGGTTATTTCCATAGCAAGGTTATGGTTGCTTTCCATAAATGGATAGAAAGGCCCTATTTCTGAAGACAACACCTACACAACTCATTGAACATGGACAAATTGAACTGGTGCCTACCTAGAGCCTTCATCCCTACTGATGAGTTGAATACTACCAAAAGAGAAGGGTAAACACCAACCCAGCTGCAAACCCTCCAATCTACAAAGGGTATGCAGTACAGTAGTGGCACAAAAATTGAAGAACTAACCAACCAATAGCTAATTGGATTTATGTGCCACTCCATGACACAGAACATATCTTAGACACTGATTGAGTTGCCAAATATAGAAAACCAAATAGTACCGTTCCACTAAAGGAAAGTAGTAACAAGATGACTTCTGAAGACATTCTGCTATATTTATACATCAGTGCCTTGTTCAGCATTACCAGAGAAAATCCTTCCCATAGTAGATGGAAACAAAAACAGAGACCCGGGGGGATCCAAGATGGCTGCCACGAGAGGACACTGTGTCTGAGGAGTAGGACAGCAGAAACAACGCAACGACCAGGACACTGAACTCTGGGACCTAAAATACCAGCATTTGTGATTGCCAGGT
>CM053753.1:5331509-5352078 GCA_028658305.1 Pachyuromys duprasi | reverse complement strand
CCCTGCTAATTCAACCCTTCCTTGCACTGTAATCCTTCAGCTCAGGCCCAGACACATTGATTATTTGCCATTTTCTGTTCTTGTGCGAAGGCAACAGTCAAAGGTCTCTGGACACTCGGTGAGAACTCTTGACCCTCCCCAGTGCCCTCCTCAGAGCTCCGGTCACATCCTTGTTCCTCATGCTGTAAATGAGGGGATTCAGCATGGGTGTGAGGATGGTATAGAACACAGAAAAAATTTTGTCTTGGGATGGTGAATGGTAAGAGTGTGGCACCATGTAAGTATATATGGCAGCCCCATAAAACAAGGTTACCACAGTCATGTGTGATGAGCAAGTAGCAAATGCCTTCTTCCTCCCTTCCACTGAGCTCATCTGGCAGACAGTGGCCAGAATCCGGGCATAAGATGAGATAACTACAGAGAAGGGGAGCAGCAGCATGAGCACGCAGCACACGTACATCACTGTCTCATAGAGGGCTGTGTCTGCACATGCCAACTTCAGCACAGCAGGTGCCTCACAGAAGAAATGGTTAATCTCTCTTGAACCACAGAAGGGAAAACTCATGGTGATTGGGGTGAGAAGGAAGCCATCCAAAGATCCCCCAAACCAGGAGCCTGCTATGATAATCCAACAGATTCGGCGGCTCATGAGAACAGGGTACCTCAGTGGATTGCAGATGGCCACATAGCGATCATAAGCCATGAGGCCCAGAAGAAAGAACTCAGCTCCCACAAGGGTGAGGTAGAGAAAGTGTTGAGCTGTGCATCCCACAAAGGAAATGGTCCTTTGCCCTAGCAGATAGTCAATCAGCATCTTGGGCACAATGGTTGAAATGTACATCATGTCGATGAAGGACAGGTGACTGAGGAGGAAGTACATTGGGGTGTGGAGGTGAGTGTCCATATGGATCAGAAAGATCATGATTCCATTGGCCACCAGGGCAGTAAGAAAGATAACAGAGATCGTGGCAAATACAAGGCTTGACGTTTCTTCTGTATTGAACAGCCCCATAAAAGTAAAGTCAGTAGATGATGTGTTGTAACCTTCCATTGATCCTATGATGTTACTGATATAATGTAGAACTTTCCAAATAAAATGGTGTTGCTTCCAGAAAGGTAAAAGTACAACCTATAGGCTCAATAAAAGAAAATATTAAAAATTAGTTTTCTTGGTATTTTTATATTGATATACAACAACTGACTTACATAAAAATATTAACAGTCTACAAAATTTAAGGACAATTTATCTTTATTAATCAATAATTCTTTATGTACATTGAGGAAGATGTCAGTAAATGTTACTATATCATAATCATACTCATATTTTATATCACCTAAGCATATATATTATACCATAGTCTATTGTGTGTTTCACTGAAATTTACTTGGTATTGTTATAAAGTGTATATTAGTAATGGTCAGCATAATTACTATCATCTAAGCATCCCTGGCCCTGGCCGTGCATTGTCTGTCTACCAGTTAGCCATGAGTGTGTGTAACCTAACATTTGCATCATGTTAGATTATAAGAGCATGCTTTGCTCCTGGTCACACATGTAACAACACAATGTATAGGGTGAAATGCACTGGCAAGGCAGAGTGTTCTTGCAAACTAAAACACAGGGCCTGAAAGCATTCTTACTTATAAGAATGAATTTTAATTCCAAGATGATGAGTAAATGGAGTCATGATTATCATTAGCATAAGAATTAGTCAGTGAGATCAGCAATTAGGACTCAGAGGAAAGAGGATAAATAAATACATAAAATGTGTGTTAAGCTATAGCCCACTTTTTTGGAAATTTGAATTTTCATCTTGTTCATAATTAACAAAAACTCAGTGACTGTCTCTCATAGTTTCAGATTTGGGTAAGGAGAAATACTGTCTCAGCTATGTACATGACAGTCAAGGGTGATCTTTTATGTGCTTTATGGCTAAAATTGCAGGAGACATTTTCCCAAACTCCCTGTAAGTTAATTCTAATCTATTGTTCTACAAAATATTCTAACCCTGTTCTCATTTGAGATGATTCTGCAGAGAACGGCGGTGCTAACTCGGTGAGGAAGACAGCTGCAGGTGCTGTGTACGCACTGATTACCTTTCCAAGAAATCAAGAGGGAGGATCCATGAAACCCTTCTTTCCTCAGGACTGAGAGCAGCACCTGTCTGTGGTCGGCAGCTTGTTGGAAGGAGGAGACTTGATCAGCTGTCTCAATTCAGGCTATAGTCTCACCATCTCCCAAAGCAGCAAGCTCAAAATACAGTTACTACATGTATATCAAACATATAAATCTGCTTATTTTAGCTATGTGTAAACATTAATGTGATTGGTAAAAACCATTTATAATGGGGAAATATATTAAGTTGTTATAGCCAGAAGTACATTTGAAGTGATCAAAGTTACCATATTTATTTTCTTTTTTTGATTTCAAAATTTTTGGTACCAGATTTAGTAACTTAATCTAATACTACATAAGGTTTAATTATTACTTACAATATACCCACTTATTTCTCCTTTTTTTAGTTTATTTAACAGAGCTGATTAAGATAAGTAAATATAGAAAATGCTGATAAGTTATGAAATTACATACATATTTTCCACTCCAACTGCTTGCATGTTTCATAACTTTGAGTCTAACCTCTATGAAAACCTCTGAACTTTATAAGGATAAGCATATGCTGTTTCTCATATTTACATATTTCTCTCTAATCTTTGATCTCACCTCTATACAGAGCTTTAGAATTTTCTGCTATCCAGCATTCTTCAGTACCAAGAGAGTCTTAAAGCCACAACACAATGAAGATTAAATCTAAAAAACGCTCCTTAACACAGATTATCTGACCCCTCCGCTTGCTTTTTGATCACCTCCCCCTGAGGGGGGAGCAGCCTTGCCAGGCCACAGAGGAAGACAATGCATCCACTCCTGATGAGACCTGATGGACTGGGATCAGAGGGAAGGAAAGGAGGACCTCCCCTATCGATGGTCTTAGGGAGGGACAAGGGTGCAGAGGGGGGAGGAAGGGAGGGGTTGGGACGGGAGGAGGGAGAGAACTAGAGGGGTATATAAGGTGAATAAAGTGTAATTAATAAAGAATTTAATAAAAAAGAAAGGTCTTATTTGTTAAAGAGAAGCTCCTTTATGGGAACTATAGATCTAAGTAAACTATCTGGACAAGTTTATTCTCTGCATACTCAGGGTGAGTGAAGATCATGAATCAAACTATATTTGTTAAATTCTGCTGGTCACAGAGTATACCCTTTTGTGATGATTTAGTACACAAGAAAATAATCAGAAAACACCTGTAATGATTCTATACTTCTATACAGAAATTTGACTCTGAGGTGACATGGTAGACATATAGTAAGACAAAATTGAAATTAGGTGAACTGAGTTCTTTTCCTGGCTGTGATGTAAGTTGGTTCTATGATCTGGAATTTACTCTGAGCTTCAATGTTTAAGTTAGGTTGATCTAATGAAATAGTCAGAGTTAAAGATACATTTTTTTTCTAGCATTGAGTACAGGAAAACTATTACTTTTTTGTTTTTATGCTAGGCCACCCCCATTGTTGACTCAATATGTATACATTAAATTTATAATTATATCTATAGCAGGAATTTTCAGCCAACTCAATATAGGGTTTTGAAAATTTGAAATTAAATAAGAAAACAGTATGTGATTAAATTATACACATACACATTTATACATATTATTCTATGCAAAGTAGTGACAATGTTTTATAAAACTATTGGAAAATATATAAGAATTGCTAATATTTTATTTAGGTATACACATATTCAAGTAAAATCATGAATATAAATTTAAATACCTCTTGATGGTCAGGTATATAGGCCCAGGTATAAAATTACTTCAGGAGTTATATTCTCTATCTCTTCAGATAGTCCTTGACTTGAAGGAAATTACGTTTACAATAGATTTTGTGGTAAATGGAAGCCCCAGTTAAGGCCTACAGAAAACCCTTCTGGGGCATGGCTATGCTTGTGTTGCAGACTGAGTAATGGCAAAGTGAAAAACAAACATTGAGTGCAATAGCTATGGTTTTTTAGGGTAAAATTTTTTCTCAGGGTTCAATAATATTTATTTCAAAATCTCATACACAGAGATAAAGAGATGCATACGTTTCATATTGATACTTTAAAATAGCCTCTCAATTTTTTTTGGTGATATGCACATCCTCTTAAGTATTCATGGTTACAAATTTTCTTCCTCCTACTTTGCTACACTGTGAAGTGAGGCTACAGTTTCCACCTGATATGTAATCTTTAACCCTGTCCTTTAAATCAGTGACAACCAGCTGCCTGAAGTATAAGCTCTGACCGTCTGTGTGACCACTAGTGGACGTTTTCCAAGTAAAAGCGCACATGCCATAATCCTCAATAACAGGCCTGTGCAGAGGATGCCCTGTTCACCTTAGCTTAGAACCTGCCATATGTGCCCTTCTTCCTGTGTTCTCCATCTGCTCAAGTGCCCTTTTATCCTTTATTATAATCATGGCAGAAAAAATGTATTTTACCTCTCTGACAACATGGGAAGAGCCTGAGCTCAAAATGAGAGGATCAGCAAAAAGCTGCCATGTCTTTAAATAAAATACCCCCAGTTCCCCAGTCATCCCTGACCTTGAGTGTAATGTGCGGGTGACAATAAAGGACACTTTACTGTGCAGAGAATCAGAAGGTCCATGTATACATGTGTATTATCTATGACTCTCAAGTAGAATGGGATACTACTCAGTAATTAAAACCAAGGAAATCATGAAATTTGCAGGTAAATGGTGGTAACTGGAAAAGATCATCCTGAATGAGGTATCCCAGAAGTAGAAAGACACACATGGTATATACTCACTCATAAGTGGATATTAGACATATCATAGAGGATAAACCTACTAAAATCTATACACCTAGGGAAGCTAACCAAGAAGGAGGACCCTGGGTAAGATGATCAATCCTCAGTCAGAAAGGCAAAGAAGACGGACATCAGAAGAGGGAGAAAACAGGGAACAGGACAGGAGCCTACCACTGAGGGCCTCTGAAAGACTCTACCCTGCAGCGTATCAAAGCAGATGCTGAGGCTCATAGCCAAACTTTGGTCAGAGTGCAGGGAATCTTATGAAAGAAGTGGGAGATAGAAAGACCTAGAGGAGACAGGAGCTCCACAAGGAGAGCAACAGAACCAAAAAAATCTGGGAACAGGGGTCTTCTCTGGGACTTATGCTCTAACCAAGGACTATGCAAAGAGATAAACTAGACCCCCTGCACAGATGTAGCCCATGGCAGTTCAGTGTCCAAGTGGGTTCCATAGTAATGGGAACAGGAACTGTCTATGACATAAACTGATTGGCCTACTCTTTGATCACCTCCCCCTGAGGGGGGTGCAGCCTTACCAGGCCACAGACAATGCAGCCACTCCCGATGAGATCTGATAGACCAGGATCAAATGGAAGGGGAGGAGAACCTCCCTTATCAGTGGACTGGGGGAGGAGCATGGGTGGAGAAGAAGGAGAGCAGGTGGGATTGGGAGGGGAAGAAGGAGGAAGCTACAGGTGGGATACAAAGTAAATAAACTGAAATTAATAAAAATAAAAATATAAAAATAAATTTAAAACCTTTTTGAAGATAAGTTTTGAGATAATATATTACATTTCTCCCTTTCCTTTCCTCCCTTCAAATCCTCCCACACACCCTTCTTTTCTAATGTTTTGTTCTGAACCAATCTATTTCTTAAGACAAATTTTTGTTTAAATTTTTAAAGAACAAAAGGAGTGCCAAAGTGACGTACTTAGATATGTAAATATATGTGTATGTATTCTTTGCACCGTTGTCTTTCATAATGTCCTTTCATTTAAAATTTGCTCCACATGCCGATAGGAAACCTGCTTCTGGAAGTATTTTATGTTTGGTTTGGGAAGTGTGAAACATCCCAAAATGAGTCATCCCATTGCACTCTGAATTTGTACCCCAGAACCTTAGAGAAACCAATGCTGTGTTGTACCACATAGGGAATGCAAATTCAAGCCAACAATCTCAGTGCTGTGGAAAGCCTGTCATCTTTTTATATGTTGTACTCTTGAAGTAACACTGAGGCTGTCATCACTACTTAGTCTTTTCCTTCTTAAGTTTCTGCCCAATTCCAGCAGAAACAGCTCTTCAGTAAGGGAGCAGAATAAACAAAGAATTTGTTTAAGTATGGCAGAGAAGCTCCTAGATTGTTTACTACATTACTTAATTTAATCTATAATTTCATATTGTTTAGGCAAAACTTCAAATTGTTCATGCAATAATTTAAATTTCTAAAAGCCTTAAAATAATTTGCTTATTCTTCATATATCACTTCACAAAGTCATTTCTTACAATAAAACCTAAAACCTAGCTACTAAATGCATCTTGGCATACATGTTTTAGTAGGAATTATAGAAGGAACACGTATCATTGAATGAACACCACCTGATGACAAACTATGATCTTACTGAGATCATCTCACACATGAGGTTAGTCCTTTGCCTCATCCATTCAATATAGAAGGCATGTTTAAAAGATAAGAGTTACAATGCGTTAACAAGACAGAACATTTCCAGTAAACTACCATGTCTTTTCACTAGTGAATAAGTGCTGGAGAGTAAAAAGGAATGTTTTAGAAGATGGAAGGTATTCAGTTTTTAGAAGAAAATATTGCTACACTTAGTTGACCTCTAATTTTGTGCTAAGATTACAACCCTCCAAAGAATCGACAGTCCTTGGATTCCATAACAGGATATGGTCCACTTGTGTGCTCACCTTTTGTTAGAACATTAATAGGCAAGATCCAACATATACAGGTCTTTATATTTCTTTAAGGACTAGTGGTATCCTTCATGTGTGATGATAGACTCAGCCTAAAGATGATACAGCAAGTTTCTAAGAACTAAAACTCAGTAATAGAAATCAGCCAAAGACAGTATCGTTAAAGAAAAATAATGCATACCCCCCAAATACCTAAAACAGCATATAATGCCAAGAATACAGATTCTTCACCCTCCAAGAAAAAAATGACATTGATTGCTTTCAGTTGCTAAAAGAAAATATCTTGCTAGTGAAGAATAAATATACATGAATAACTTTTTTTTCTGTTCTTTTAGGAAGAAAACCACATACAATCAAAGGATACTGGATCCATTTGGAATTTCCGGTTGTAGATCACTGGTAAGATTGAGGATGACCTGAGTGAGAAGATGAGGCATAAATAGTTTCTGGAAAGCCATGGACACACAAAGCAGGGCTCTGAGCAGCAGGCCTCGGGGGACTTTGCTGACAGGCTGGCTTCATCTAATGGGAAATGTTCCAATGGAGTAGAATGTATCGAAAGTCACATGGGCTTTGAAAAAAGGCCTTCCTGCTGCTGGCTTCAATGTGTTGACGAAGTATGGCAACATTATATGTTGAATGTGATTTCCTAAGATACATTTCCTTCAGAAATATCCTGTCATTTCCTCACAGAGAAATGTAGGGCAAGTGTTACAAATGAATGAAAAATAGTTTCCTGTTATAGTTTATTGTTTTCTGAGTGACTTAATTATTATTGCTTTTAAAAGTATTAATAATTACATACCAAAAAGCTATGAAAAAGCATAGAAACTCCTCCCTTTCCATAATGGCAAAAATATTTATAAAAATATTATATGGATAGCTATTATTGCATAATGATATATACATTTAGGTTTCTGTATATAGTTTCTTATGTTTATACATGTATGAATATTCTAATGCCAATTAATATGCATCAACATAGGTATACAAGTGCCTCCATATAATGTATCTTTGTATTTACATATAACCAACAATTTATGGTATTCTCAAAATATATCACATGTTCCTTCAAGTGTAACAAATTATTGCATGAACTATCCTTCTTTATAGGAAATAATTTTTCAAACAATGTATTTTCCTCATGTTTCCCCTTCCTACTCAAGGACTATTCTGACCCAAGAAAACAATAGCATTTTTTTCAAGTGAACTATCTTCAACACATGTATTGTTTAAATTTATGGGAACAACAAATTGTTATGAAGATGATCCTTTACAGTTCAGTTTTGAGATGCATCATGAAATGTTTCCATCATAATGTCTTCAATTTGAAATACCAAGTCAATTTTTGTAAATAACATGGATCTAACTTTAACTTTTCAGTTAAAATATTACAAATTTGTCCTCTTGTTCTTATAGATTCCATTTCACTGGTGCATTTCATCACTCTTATCTCTGTTTAAGTACGAATGAATGAATGAATGAATACACAGATTTCCTGTAATTTCACCTAAAATAACCAGAATCAACAGCTTTATTTGAACAAAGTTGAAACGTTTTCAAATTATCACTACTTCCTGCTTTTCTATTAGAGGAAAGGTTTCTTTTCGTTCCTCAGTTTAGTCTCCAGTCTACACTGCTGAGGAGGGCATGGTGGAGCAGAGCAGTTTATACCACAACAAACAGGAAGAAGAGAGCACCTCAAGTGGCCGGCTTGCTCCTTTTTGATGTGTATTCCATGAGGCTTCTGGTTACAGCACAGTGCCACCTGTAACTTTTCCCAAAAGTTTGGAAATGCTCTTGTGGTATGAGCCATCAAAAGCTCTTGTCAATTTGACATGAAACACATCCCTTTAAACCACAATGTTCAACCACAATCCCAAGGGCAGTGCTAGGCTTACAATGCCCATACATATTTAGTTCCCTTCCAAGAATCCTCATAAGATTAAGCGTTTCAGCACTGTTCAATAGTCCAGGTCCCAAGTTTGAGACTGAAGGCAAACTCTCAGTTTTGAGCATCTATAATGTTTAAAAAGCAAATTACATCTTTCCAACATTCAATAGAAAAAAATATAAGCATTCCCATTACAAAGAGAAAGTAATACAAAGAAAGAATGATTACAAAACAAGACCAAAACCCAGAAGGGAAAATATTAAACTATATGTTTCCGTGGCTAAAAAATAGTAATAAGAAAATGAAGTCAAAATATCACTCTTTGCAGATGATATGATAGTATTCATGAGTGATCCCAAAAATTCAACCAGAGAACTCCTTCAGCTGATAAACACCTTCAGCAAAGTGGCTGAATACAAAATTAACTCAAAAGAACCAGTAGCACTCCTGTATACAAAAGACAAAAGGGCTGAGAAAGAAAATGGGGAAACAACAGCCTTCACAATAGCCACAAATAACATAAAGTCCCTTGGTGTGACTCTAACCAAGCAAGTGAAAGACCTGTTTGAAAACAACATCAAGTCTCTGAAGAAAGAAATTGAAGAAGATCTCAGAAGATGGAAAGATGTCCCATGCTCATGGATAGGTAGGATAAACATTGGGAAAATGGCCATCCTGCCAAAAGCAATCTATAGATTCAATGCAATCCCCATCAAAATACCAACATAATTCTTTACAGACCTTGAAAGAACAATTTTCAACTTCATATGGATAAACAAAAACCCAGAATTGCCAAAATGATCCTGTACAACAACAGATCATCTAGAGGTATCTACATCCTTGATCTCAAGATGTACTACAGAGCAATCATAATAAAAACTGTGTGGTACTGGCAAAGAAAAAGAATGGTGGATCAGTGGAATTGAAGAGAAGACCCAGAAATGAACACACATACGTGTGGATACTTGATTTTTGACAAAGATGCCAAGACCATTTAATGGAAAAAAGATAGCATCTTCAACAAATGGTACTGGATGTCTATATATAGAAAAATGCAAATAGATCCATATTTATCACCCTGCACAAAACTAAAGTCCAAGTGGATCAAAGACCTCAATATAAAACCAGACACACTAAATCTGTTAGAAGAAAATGTGGGAAAGTACCTTGAACTCACTGGCACAGGAGAAAACTTCCTGAATAGAATACCAATAGCACAGGTTCTAAGATCAACAATCAATAAATGGAACCTCATGAAACTTAAAATCTTCTGTAAAGTAAAGGACTCTGTCATCAGAACAAAATGACAGCCTACAGATTGGGAAAGGATCTTCACCAACCCTATATATGACAGAGGGCTAATATCCAGAATATATAAAGAACTCAAGAAGTTAAAAGCAACAAAGTAAACCAGTTAAAAATGGGGTACAGAGCTAAACAGAGAATTCTCTGTAGAGGAATATAGAATGGCAGAGAAACATTTAAAGAAATGCTCAATGTCTTTAGTCGTCAGGGAAAAGCAAATCAAAACGACCCTGAGATTACACCCATCAGAATAGCTAAGATCAAAAAGTCAAGTGACTAGACATGCTGGAGAGGATGTAGAGAAAGGGAAACCCTCCTCCATTGCTGGTGGGAATATAAACTTGTACAACTGCTTTGAAAAATCAATCTGGTGCTTTCTCAGACAAGTAGGAATAGTGCTACCTCAAGATCCAGCTACATCACTCCTAGGCATATATCCAAAAGATGCTCAAGTATAAAACAAGGACATTTGCTCAACCATGTTTCTAGCAGCTTTATTCATAATAGCCAGAACCTGGAAACAACCCAGATGTCCCTCAGTGGAGGGATGGATACAGAAATTGTGGTACATTTACACAATGGAATACTACTCAGCAATTAAAAACAAGGAAATCATGAAATTTGCAGGCAAATGGTAGGAACTAGAAAAGGTTGCCCTGAGTAAGGTATCCCAGAAGGAGAAAGACACACATGGCATGTACTCACAAATAAGTAGATATTAGACATATAATCTTGGATAAACATACTAAAATCTGTATACCTAAAGAAGCTAATCAAGAAGGACGACCCTGGGTTATGAACAATTATCACTCAGAAAGGCAAACAGGACAAAAATCAGAAGAAGGAGAAAAGAGGAAACAGTACAGGAGCCTACCACAGGGGCCTCTGAAAGACTCTACCCAGTAGGGTATCAAAGGAGATGCTGAGGCTCATAACCAAACTTTGGGCAGAGTGCAGGGAATCTTATGAAAGAGGGAGAGATAGAAAGATCTGGAGGGGACAGGAGCTCCACAAGGAAAGCAACAGAACCAAAAAATCTGGACACAGGGGTCTTTTCTGAGACTGATAGTCCAACCAAGGACCATGCATGGAGATAACCTAGAGCCTCTGCACAGATGTAGCCCATGGCAGCTCAGTCTCTAAGTGGGTTCCCTAGTAAGGGGAACAGAGACACTCTGACATGAACTCAGTGGCTGGCTCTTTGATTACCTCCCCCTGAGTGGGTGGGGCAGCCTTATCAGGCCAGAGAGGAGGACAGTGCAGCCAGTCCTGATGAGATCTGATCAGCTTGGTTCAGATGGTAGGAGAAGGGTTGCTCCTCTATTATTGGGCTCAGAGAGGTGCACTGGAGGAGATGAGGGAGGAAGGGTAGGATTGTGAGGGAATGAGGGAAGGGGCTACAGCAGAGATACAAAGTGAAAAAACTGTAATATAAAAAATAAAAATTTAAATTAAAAAATAGTAATAAAAATAAAATTATATCACTCTGGATTGATGTGTAGATTAGTGGAACTTTCCTTTTATATGTTTGAGGCCTTTGAGGTTTCAGTACTAAAGCAAAAAACAAGACAAACAAAATCCATTAATTAAATGATAGTCATGAATTCAATATTTAACCATGCAAATAAATATAAATTATCCCCATGGCAAGTACTTTTGTAGTTTTTATTTCCTTTCATGCATGCACTTGCCTAGTGTTGGTGGCCATAGAGGTCATTCTATCAGTTAGGAAGAAGAGAGCTCATTATTTTTTTTAATTTCAGTTGATTTACTTTTCATCCCAAGGATGTCCTGCCCTGCTCTCCTCCCAGTCTCTTCCTTGCTTCCTTCCTGTTCCCGTATCCCATTCCCTCCAGAAAAGGAGAGACTC
Organism: Pachyuromys duprasi; assembly: GCA_028658305.1. NCBI lineage: Eukaryota > Metazoa > Chordata > Mammalia > Rodentia > Muridae > Pachyuromys > Pachyuromys duprasi. The sequence continues at coordinate 5,340,213 of CM053753.1, read as the reverse complement.
CTCCCCCTCCCACCCCACATCTACCTTCCCCAGTATGTCAAGTCACATCAGGACTGAACTGAGCATGTCTTCATCCCTGCCAAGGGGAAGTGATCCAAAAGCAGGTAATAGATTCCAAATTAGAAACAACCCCTGCCCCTGCCTCCTCTTGACAGACTCCCAATATGAAGACCAAGCTCCCCATCAGCTATATGTGTTCAGGGGGGCTAGGTACAGATCATGCCTTCTTCTTAGTTGATGTCTCAGTTTAGGGAAGCCCCATGGGACTGAGTTATTTTCCTCTGCTGGTCTTTTTGTGATGTCCCTGTCTTCTCCAGATCCTTCCATCGTTTCCCCAACACTTCCACAGGAGCCCTGGAACTCCGCCCCAGAGAGCTCATTATTAAGGAGAGTCCTGGATTGGTTACTGAAGGTTCTTAGTTTATGTGAGCTGAACAGTTTCAGCAAAGTTTTGATGGAAATCAGGACAAGAACAAAGTGATTCTCATTGCTGTTTTGATTTTCTTTCTTTAAAAATTAATAACTTTAATTTTTAATTATTTATTAATAATTGTTGAATTATTTATTCATTCTTTGAGAGTTCCATATCATGTATTTCAAATATAATCACCCTCCTCAAGTTCTCCCCTTAAATCTAAACCCTTCCATTCCTTCCCAACCAACTCAGACATGACTTTGTTGTTTGTTTGTTTTGTTTCTGTTGCCCATTGAATCTAGTTTCTGTTTCCCAGCTAGTCTTGACACTGGGAGCTATCATTTAGAAAACAAAACAAAAAAGCAACTGACTTTTTCAGTCTAAGCCCTTATTAAACACAACTATCATATCTCCTCAGCTAGTGCTGGGATTAGGTGTCCACCTGCTCAGATTTTGTCTGGATGGAGTTTGCACAGCCTTGTGTATACTGTCATAATCACTGTGGGTTCCTGTGTGTTTCTGCCCCATTGTGTCTGGAAAGGACTGTTTACTTGAAGCTTTCTATATCTTCTAGATCTTCCACTCCCTTTTCACAAATATACCTGAGTCTTGGGGAGAAGAGTGTGATATGAGTGTTTGATTTACCACTAAGCACTGCACAGTCTTTTGTTTTCTGTATGCTGACTAGTTGCCAATCTCTGTGTCAGTTGCCATCTACTGCAAAATGAAGCTTCTCTGATGAGTTAAAAGATGCTTTGATTTATAAATACAACAACAAATCATTAGGAGTCATTTTAATATTATATTCATTTAGCAGAATAAAATTATTGGACTCTCCCTTAGTGCGCATGACCTGTCCACCCACAGGGTTTAAGCACCATTCATAGCGTCAGGCGTTCCATCTGATGGAGCGAGACTGAGCCCATCAGGAAGAGGCTGTTCATTCCCATAAACATTCATGTCACCATTGCACAATTTCTCAGCTCTTTGTATTTTATTTTGAAAACTCTTCATTCAGAGCCAGGCTTCATTTATAATTTAGGTCGTTTTCTCGATGTTTAGATTTTTTTCTTCCTTAATCTTCTTTGTCTTCTATTTCTTTTTTGAGTTCTTTGGATATTTCAGAAACTAACATTTTTTTGTCAAATGTAAAGTGGGTAAGGAATTTGTTCCCATTCCAAGGGTTGCCTCTTCACTTGAGTGACAGTGTCCTTTGATGTTCAGAAATGTTTAGTTTCATGGGGTCCTGTTTGTTAACTGTTGGCCTTAAAGCCTATTGTACCAGGGTACATTTAGGAAGTCCTTTCTTGTCCCTATAAGAGCATGTGTACAACCTGCATTCTTCTCCATCAGATTCGGAGTATCAAGTATTATGTCAAGATTCTTATCTATTTGGAGTTGAAGTTTGTGCAGGATGAGTGCAAACGTTGTATTTTCATTCTTCTACAAGAAGATATCTGGCTTAACTAGTACTATTTGTTAAAGATGCTGCCTTTTCTCCAATGTATATTCTGAAGTGACTGTACAAGAGTGAATTTATATGTGGCTCCTCAGTTCTATTCCAGGGATCAATGTGCTTTTATTATGCCAGTAGAATGCTGCTTTTATTATTATAGCTCTGTGGTGTAACAAATCATAGATGGTGACAAATCTAGCAGGTCTCTCATTGTTCTGGATCATTTGAGCTATCTTGTGGGGGTTTTTGTCTGTTTGCTTATGTGTGAGTGCACGCACACTTGTGTATGTGTTTCCAGATGAAACTTAAGACATTTAAAAATCTCTAAAAAGCTTCTTTAGGCCTTTGGCTTTTAGTATGGTGATCCTATATAATATGGATAATATCCACTTACAAGCGAGTATATACCTTGTGTGTCTTTCTGCTTCTGGGTTACCTCATTCAGGATGATCTCTTCTAGTTCCCTCCATTTGCCTGCAATTTCATGATTTGCTTGTTGAACAAAAATGGTGAAGGGGGAATCTTTTCTTTGTTCTTTATTTCTGTGTAAATTTCTTCATCCCCCCCCCTTTAACAAGATATTGTTTGTGGGTTTCGTGTTTATTTCCTTTATTATATTGGTATATCACATTAATCAATTTACTTATATTAAACCATCCCTGAATCTCTAGGGCAAAACCAAATTGATCATAGTGGATAATTTTTTTCATGGATCCTTGAATTCTATTTGTAAGTATTTTATTGAGTGTTGTTGCATTATAGAGTTTATGCTTTCCTTTCTCCCTGCACTGAGGCTGATTCTTGAGTTTTGCCTTCTTTGGCCATACTCAACTAGTCCTCATGACATGCCTTCCTTTCATATAGCAAAGGTAGAGACTTATATTACAGTTCAAACAGACTTATAAAGTTGATATATGCCTTTCACCTGCTCAAACGTAGGGTAGAAAATTATCTTTAGCTGATTTGTTCACCTTTCATTTTCCATATATATGTAATTTCTGCACGTATATGCAGAAATGGACCTATACTAATTTCTTTAAAATTTGTTCAGTTTTAGAGCAAAGAACTGCAAAGCAAGGAACCCAGATGATTCAGCCTAAAAGATTTTTTCAGCTACTCTTTCCTTAAGAATTTGTGTTCAGATCAACTTCAAAAGGGCTAGCCCAAATGATCAATCCCATAGAGACTAGGTAGACAACACAGACTGGATAGAAAAAGATGTATCTAGCTATCTAGCTTTCCCAGGACTTGTCCAATATCCCAATTTTCATAGGGTACCCAAAAGATGTCTTTTCCCTCACACAGCAAAAAATAATTTTAAGAATATGATAGCCCCATTCCCAATAGGTGAGTGGGTGTTTTTGGTGGGTTATGGATGTTGTTGTCCTCTGGGGGGGGGTATACGAAATGGTAAGGGAGGAAACAAAGTAAAGGTTAGAATCAGGGATCTTTTTCTTTCTTGCCTCTATTCTTATTTTTCTCTCATTTTTCTCTCCTATCTAGTGTTAGGGAAAAGGAGGGATAAGGAAAATAATAAATGAAAAAGGAGTGGATATAGGATTATAGAATAAAAGGTAAGTTATTGAATCTACTAGCCTCAAATATTTTATATAGATATTGTACATTGAGAGAAATTTAAAATTTTGTTCAACTTTTGCTCAATGTACTGTACATCTGCAACTCATTTGAAAAAGTGAGTTTTTTTAGTGAAGTTCTTGTCTTATGAAAGCTAACTATTGCAAACTGTACAGGCTGATTGGAGATGCCAATTAGTAGTTACTTGGCTATAAATAATCTTACTTCTAGTCTTGTTAGATACTAGTTTAGTTAATTACAAAAATAAGCTTTACTTATTCTCTTGTATATGTTTTCAAGGTGTATAAGTTTCCAGGGTTAAGCAAATAGTACATAGCTAGAAAAAAACCAATGTTTGTCCATTTGATATACTGAGATAGATAGACATATAGATATAGATAGATAGATATGATTATGCACTTTGTAATGGTAAATAGTTGGTCTTCAAACACTTCAGAGGTCTACATAATATGGCATTTGAAGGTGTTTTAATAATAAAAGGCTTTTCTCACAGAGAGACACATATGCTCCTGGCAGCACCTCCAATGTACTTCAAAGAAGATGATGGGCATCAAAGAAACAAATATGGTAAGATAGCCACTGCACAAAAACCTTATTATCTCAACTTCTGATAGCAGGCTAATTGTCAAAACTGTGAACAAGCATGACCCTGGGAGATTGACTGTCCAGGAATTCAACTGTCCCTATCATTTCTATACATTTGAGAGCTGCTTGCCTGCATTCCCTATATATTAGGTAATATTTCCTTCTCAAGTTTCTGATAGGGCTGAAGATTAGATAGTCATAGTGTTACTACAGATAAGCTTAACCTGTTTAGGATCTAAAAACATGTCTTTATGTTGATAAATATAAGTTATGATAAGGAAGTGCTTTAGGTACATAACTTTGGACACTAGGATAGGACTCATTAGTAAAAGACTTATATATTAAAAATAAAACAAAAATGAAGACACCAGAAGATCAAAAGATGAACATGTCTCATGCTTGTTTATGTGCCAATACCATGCTGGGAGTTTTGTCTTGTTTGTCTTTGCTGTTGTTGTTTTTTTTTTTTTCTTTCATGGTTTTGTTGTACAGTTGAAATTGAACATGGCAGTACCTTCAGCATTTCTTTTATTGTTCCAGATTGTTACACCTATACTGGATTTTTGTCTTTCCATGTGAAGCTGAGAGTTGTTCTTTCAAGATCTGTGAAGTGTTGTGTTGGAATTTTGATGGGAGATTGAATTGCATCTGTAGATTGCCTTTGGTAAAATGGCCATTTTTACTGTGTTAATCTTACTGATTCATGAACGTGAAAGGTCTTTCCTTTTTCTGATATCTGCTTCAATTTCCTTCTTCAAAGACTTGAAGTTTTTATAATACAGATCTTTCTCTTGCTTGATTAGAATTGCCCCAGTATATTTTATATTATTTTTGGTATTGAGTCCTAATTTCTTTCTCACCCTGCTTATTGTTTGTATATAGAAGGGTTAATTATGACTTTTTTTTTTTTTAGTCAATCTTGTATCCAGCCAATTTGCTGAAGGTGTTTATCAGTCGTAGAAGTTTCCTGGTAGAATTTTTGGGTTGCTTATGTATACTGTGTTGGTATAATGTTCCTTTGGAATGTATACACCTTACCCTTGTTCATTCAAATGCTGATTTCTCCCCCCCCCTCTCTGGTTCAATCCGGATATTGTGTTGTGATATTTATTCTAAGCATCCTGTCTCAACTCTGTGTAAACAAAATAAAGCAACTAGACACAATGTTGAGCTGGGAGGAGCCAGAGGACAGCAAAGAGTGGGAGGAGAGAGGGGAAGAGACTTGGAGAAGGCAGGCTGGAGGAAAGATCTTGGGACGTGGAGAGATAGACTGGACCTAATATATCACAAAAAACTATAATGTGGGAAATATAAATGTTAAGAAACTGTGAGGGCTTGGAGATTCAGGAGGGAGTAACTATTGCCCAGCATTGTGTTCTAGGTTAACTAAAATCCCAGTCTCTGTGTGGTAATTTGGTTTTACAGCTGCTTAGGACTAACAGCAGCATTACCAGAAGATATATCAATAGGAAATATCAGTAGTATTTTATAACAATACTGTCATATTATCTGCAGATAGTGATACTTCAACATCTTCCTTTTCAGTTTGTACCCCCTTGAGCTCCTCTAGTTGTCTTACTGCTCTAGTTAGAACAAGTACCATGTTAAATATGTATGGAAAAAGTAGACAGACTTGTTTTATTCCTGAGTTTAGTGGAACTGTTCTGAGTTTCTCTCCATTTAAGTCGATAGGGGCTAAAAGCTCCGCGTAAATTGCTTTCATTATTTTAGGTAAGCCCTTTGATTTCGTGATCTTTCCAAGATTGTTATCATGAAGCAGTGTTGGATTTTGCCAGTCTTTTTCAGCATCTAGTGAGATGATCGTGTGATTTTTTTCTTCTTTCAGTTTGTTTATGTGGTGGATTACATTGACAGATTTTGGTATGTTGAAGCAACCCTGCATCTCTGAGATGAAGCCTACTTGGTCATGGTGGATGATGTTTTTGATGTGTTCTTGGATTAAGTTTGCAGGTATGTTATTGAGTATTTTTGCATCTATATTCATAAAGAAATATAGTCTGTAATTTTCTTTCTTTGTTAAGTCTTTATGAAGTTTGGGTATCAGAGTACTATAGCCTAATAAAATAAATTTGGCAAGGTTCCACCTCTTTCTATTTTGTGAAATAATTTGAGGAGTATTAGTATTAATTCTTCTTTGAAAGTCCATGAAAACCATCTGGCCCTGGGCAGTTTTAGTTAGAAGACTTTTAATGGCAGATTCTATTTCACTAAGCATGATTGGATCTACTTAAATTACTTATCTGATCTTGACTTAACTTTGGTAAATAGTACCTATTAAGATAATTATCCATTTAGTTTATATTTTCCAGTTTGGTAGAGTCTGAATTCATTATATATATCCTTATATGTTTCTGTATTTCCTCAGTGTCTGTGGTACGTCTCCCTTTTCTGATTTTGTTAATATAGATATTCTCTCAACACCTTTTAGTTAATGTCCATCTTATTGTTTTTTAATTTTTTTAGAGAACTCTTTGTTTCGTTGATTCTTTGTCTAGTTCTCTTCCTTTCTATTTTATTTATTACACCCTGAATTTGATTATTTCTTGCCATTGACTCCTTTTGGGTCTAAAGCTTTCAGGTATGCTGTTAAATTGCTACTGTGAGATCTTTTCAGTTTTTTAAATGTAGGTACTTAGTGCTATGAACTTTCCTCTTAGCATTGCTTTCATTGTATCCCATAAGTTGCAGTATGTCATATATTCATTTTCATTCAGTTCTGGAAAAAATCTTAATTTCTTTCTTAATTTTTATCTTGAATATTTTCTTAATTTTATATTTTTTACAATGTATTCACTTTGTATCCTAGCTGTAGGCCTCTCCCTCATCCCCTTCCAACCCTGCCCTCCCTCCATCCTCTCCTCCCATGCCCCTCTTAGTCCACTGATAGGGGAGGTTCTCTTCCTCTTCCATCTCAACCTAGCCTATCAGGTCTCCTCAGGGCTGGTTGCATTGTCTTCCTCTGTGGCCTGAGTAGGCTACCACACCCCCTCAGGGGGAGGTGATCAAAGAGCCAGTCACTGAGTTCATATCAGGGACAGTCCCTGTTCCCATTACTAAGGTACCCACTTGGAGACTGAGCTGCCATGGGCTACTTCTGTGCAGGGGTTCTAGATTATCTCTGTGCATGGTCCTTGGTTGGATTATCAGTTTCGGAAAAGACACCTGGCCCCAGATATTTTGGTTCTGTTGCTTTCCTTGTGGAGCTCCTGTCCCCTCCAGATCTTTCTATCTCCCCCTTCTTTCATAAGGTTCCCTGCCCTCTGCCCAAAGTTTGGTTAAGAGCCTCAGCATCTACTTTGATACACTGCTGGGTAGAGTCTTTCAAGGGCCTCTGTGGTAGGCTCCTGTCCTGTTTTCTGTTCTCTTCCTCTTCTGATTCCCGTCCTGTTTGCCTTTCTGAGTGAGGATTGAGCATCTTACCCACGGTCCTCATTCTTGGTTAGCTTCTTTAGGTATACAGATTTTAGTATTATTATCCTATATTATATGTCTAATATCCACCTAAAGGTGAGTATATGCCATGTGTGTCTTTCTGCTTCTGGGATACCTCAGTCAGGATGATCTTCTCTAGTTCCTACCATTTGCCTGCAAATTTCATGATTTCCTTGGTTTTAATTGCTGAGTAGTACTCCACTGTGTAAATGTACCACAATTTCTGTATCCATTCCACAGTTGAGGGACATCTGGGTTGTTTCCAGCTTCTGGCTAGTCCAAATAAAGCTGCTAAAACATGGTTGAGCAAATGTCCTTGTTGTATACTTGAGCATCTTTTGGATACATGCCTATGAGTGATGTAGCTCGATCTTGAGGTAGCACTATTCCTACTTGTCTGAGAAAGCACCAGATTGATTTCCAAAGTAGTTGTACAAGTTTACATTCCCACCAGCAATGGAGGAGGGCTTACCTTTCTCCACATCCTCTCCAGCATGTATTTTCACTTGAGTTTTTGATCTTAGCCATTTTGATGGGTATAAGGTGAAATCTCAGGATCATTTTGATTTGAATTTCCCTGATGACTAAGGATGTTGAACATTTCTTTAAGTTTCTCTGCCATTCAATATTCCTCTACAGAGAATTCTCTGTACCCCATTTTTAATTGGATTACTTGATTTGTTGCTTTTTAACTTGAGTTCTTTACATATTCTGGATATTAGGCTTCTGTCAGTTAAGGGGTTGGTGAAGATCCTTTCCCAATCTGTAGGCTGTCATTTTGTTCTGATGACAGAGTCCTTTACTTTACAGAAGCTTTTCAGTTTCATGAGGTCCCATTTATTGATTGTTGGTCTTAGAGCCTGTACTGTTGGTGTTCTGTTCAGGAAGTTATCTCCTGTGCCCATGAATTCAAGGCTGTTCCCCACTTTTTCTTCTAACATATTTAGTGTGTCTGGATTTATATTGAGGTCTTTGATACACTTGGACTTTAGTTTTGTACAGGGTGATAAGTATGGATCTATTTACATTTTTTAATTTATTTATTTTTATCTCAATCACAGGTTAGGTACTTTGAATCCCAGGCGTAGCCCCCTCCCTCAGTCTCTCCTACCCTCCCACTCACTCCCTCATCTCCCTCCTCCCCGCCCCCTCCAAGTCCACCAACAGGGGAGGACCTCCTTCCCTTCCATCCAACCCCA
>CM053753.1:5309764-5331009 GCA_028658305.1 Pachyuromys duprasi | reverse complement strand
AGGACTGTTTGATTATGTGTCAGTGAAAAAGCTAAGTGATAGACATAAATTTTGTAAGAAAGTTTCTTTTTTTTATTCCTTGAGAAGAAAAATAATGATAGAAACGTAAAAGAAGAAAATGTCCCAAACACGGATAATATAATGGGGAAGACCTTATCACCTCACTCATCAGGAGAAGGTGAACATACCTTGGTTGAGTTTTAAGATGAATGATGGGCCACTGGCTTCATGGAGATTATTATTCTAACAACTTAACAAATGATGCTATTTAGAAAATGCATTTTGATTGTGAAAGAGGTCATATTTTCAAAGGTTTGGGTGCTATTATTTTGTAGCAAGCATGGCAACAACTATCCTACTGTTATTCAAACCAATAGTAACAATTCTAACATTTTATTGATATGCTTCTAATGCCCATTAATCTGCCTTCCATGCTGTCTTCCATGCCCTATACCCAGAGAATTAACTTTACAGTCTTGTGTACTGTAAGCAGACATAAAAATCATGTTCAGGTCAACCAACTGAAGAACAAGTTAGACAGTGCCTATCATATCATTTGACAATAGAGATATTTTGAGTACATACTCCATATCTGTGTGGGGAAAGTGAATGATATACTCTGAGCACATAAAATATCGAAAGAATACTAGATTTTAAAATTATGTAGAATTAGTAGAATATATGGCTAGTATATGATATATGCAAGACACTGATTTAGGTCTACCACGTGGCAATAAAGAGAGAGAGCAAGAGGAAAGGAGAATTGATTCATATCTATAGAGCGTATTCCTGCTAATTTCTTACTTTCTATATATTATTTAATGCTACATTTCTTTGTAAATATTTAAATATAGGACACAAGTCAACAGTAATGGAATAAAAGGAGGAGGTTATTAAACTCTGAACAACTCAAGTGCCCCTCAGATTTCTCTTGTCCTTTGTAAGGAATTATGAGAAGCTTTCCAAGTTGCAGTACCTGGAATATTTGCAACCAGATCTGACCTTCCTGGGAGATGTTTTTGTATGTTTTTCTCTTTGGGTCTTTATCATTCCCCCCTGGGCCGATGAAAGTCAATGTGTTTAGTTTCTACTGGCAATTTAATATCCTCTGGCTTAAGTAAAATAATGAATGCAGTCCCCAAAGGAGCTTGTTATGACGGAGGGGCAGGGCTAGGTGGACATTTATCTTTTTCTCTAGCCTGTGGGCTGTTTTTCCAGTGGGAGGAAAACACAGAAATAGGCCAAGAGTGCCTAATGGGAAAGCAGCCTGTGAGAAGCCTGGACAGAATCTGACAATATTTTAGGGTCCAGGAAGAAGCTGAAAAGTGCACATAATATAGGTCTGCTTGGTAAAGATCTGGCCAAGAATTCTCTTCCTTGGTGCACCTTCATCCAACATGGATCAGTTGTGTAAAGTGTTCCGTGGGGCTTGGCGTAAATTTCTAATGTATCAGTTACTGGTGATGTTTTCATTTTTGAAAGGACTATATATTCTGAGCAATTACTTGTTTTAGATGAAGAAGGGGTGCTGCGAACCTTTAGTAAGCCACGTGGCTGCTGACAAGGTGCACATCTCTCAGCAGCTCTGTTGTCAGCTGTTTCTGCTATAGTCCAACGTGCAAAAGGCAATGTGCCCTGCCAATGGGAAGCTTACTCTGCCAACGAACCGTTAAAAAGACAGTTTTATTATATTTCAAATGTTGCTCCAACATCTGATTACTTCTCTTATAGAAATATTCTATTTCACCAAGCCATTACCACCTGTTGGGAAAAAAAGTTTTGACTCTATGCAGCATTTCATCTACTGAACTTTATCAACAGAACTATGAGTCAAATTTTGGAGAAAAGTACCTAGAAACCGTCCTTATTTTTTCTGCTAAATCATCCTGAAATGCTACATTCAGTATGAAAATGCATGATGTTACTAAGCATGGGAAACATTACATTTTGCATTCATTGTTTCTAAAATAATTACATATTTGAATGCAAACTAACAAAGGATTTTACCATTTTGTCATACTGAAATTTTTGGATGGCAATATCTTTTCTTGTTGAAGTCTTCAATTTCATATTGGTGTACATTGATGTTGGATGACTTGAGCATCCACTTTGTCTTTATTATGAAGTGAACTTCCGGTGGTACATCAGGCTTAAAAGATCCTGGAGTATCAGGAGATACAACGCAGGAATTACAAATCATGTATATGTCCTGCTGCTGGACACTGAACCTAATTCCTTGGGCATGCTATGTACTTTGCTCAAGCATTTATGTGTCTTATATAAATATAGCTCATCTCAAATAGTATAGGATTCCCCCAGTTTCCAGATTCTATAGGTTCTACACTGACATAAATAGATATAGTTTAGTCTCTAAATCTGGGAAGGTGTTGTTTAACAATTTTCTTCAAGTTGATACATTTTAATCTGTAAGGAAGCTTAATAAATCTCAGGATGTTCTAAAAGAGAGGTTTCCTAAGATTTAGTAGCTAACAACTCAGAAGATTCTGGAAGTCCCTGAAACTTACAGATACACTGGGCCCCTCCTACCTAAAAGAGGCAAACCAGCCAAGTTGCTGAGAGAATGGGGGCTGACTAAACTTCCTCAAAGACTCTCAGACTGTTGAGTGCCTAGAAAAAACACTCTCTGACCTGCAGAGATCCATATAAGTTGTGCAGTGAGTGCTAGGGTTCTAGTTTTCATGAGCCATCACCCACAACAGAGTGAACATTAGATGATGCAACGATCTGGAGTCATTTCTGCTCCTCTTACCCACACTCCTGTAAGTAACCCTAATAAAAGTCATGGTTCATTAAGCTGGGCTTTGGTGGTATCTTTACTTTGGTTTCTTGTTGACTCTCTCTTGTGGGTGAGTAGATGTTTGTTCATGTCTCTTCAGAAGTAGTATCACACAACAGCAAGGACCGGATTCCCAACTTGTGGCTGTATATCATGTTTGTCAGGAGTACTGGCTACTTTCACAGTATAGCCTCAAGAGAATAAGGAAAAAATTATTTTCTTTATTTTCAATTATCTTAATTGTTTATGAATATATTAATTGTATACTGAGGTGACCATGGAATTTCTGCATATGAAGTAAATATGATAAAGCAACATGTATTGAAACAGAAAACAGTCACACCATTGAAAGTTAGCATCCACCAATAATGGTCTGTGATGGGCTCAGAGATAACTGTATTGTATAAAAAAATTTTATTCAACAGGTGATAAAACAGCTAAGAACATTTAGAATACCAAAGAGCATCTAGAACTCATGCAAGGAAACACAGAAAGTGATAGAACTAGGGATGCAATTCATGCAAACCCACCCCAGTTCAAGTCTCTTCAGCATTTCCTCTGAACCTTTAAAAGCCATTTACTAATGTGGTTCCTATGTAACCACCTGAGCAACATTCTGTGAAATCTTATCATCCTAGGTCTCTGATTAACCTTGTGGTTTCCTTTTGTCACAGACCTACTGGCGTGTGCATCTGCCTTTCAGAGGTACAAGAGGAAATGTATGAAGACATTTCTTAAATTTTATCATGATACACAGCAGGAATGTTTTTCAAATGAGGATTCACATTTGAATTGTGTGGGCAGGTAAAATTACTTAAAATCAGACCATATATTGATAATCTAAACACTCAGTTTTCAAAATTATTTTCAAATTGTAGGGATTCTGTCAATTTCTATTTCCATACAAACATCACTTCTGAAAAAGGGAGTGAGAAATGAGAGATGGGAAAGAGATCAATAAAAGAAAAATGAGCAAGAAACATGTACGAGATTGTGGCATCATAAATTGTCCATAGTATGACAAGAACTTGGGCTGTTATACTTTTACATAAAAATCCAGTTCAACACTAGAACAAAAATTGTGACATGTGATTTAGAAACACAATCAATGGCAGGTTCATTGGTCTGTATTTTTCTTTAGGAAAATTGTTGATAACAGAAGCACTTCTCTACCAATTCAAGGTATGATGATTGTAACCATGTGATGTTCTGTGGTATATGGAAGTGACTGTTGACCAGAACTTAAACTCCTTGGTAGCTTCAGCCACCAGCTATTGCCAGAGACATGCATCAATGCAGAACCAAGAAGATTAATAACCAGGACTAATCTGTAGCTTTTTGAAGAGAAACAACACATTGGACAAGGTCTTTTCAAGTTACTGCAACAGCTAGCAGAAGAACTTATGCATTTCTGAATAACTTGTAAAATAATTGCTAGAGGGACTTAGGAACTGTGCAACATTGTGAGTACATATGTATAGTTTCTCATTTGCTTTTCACCTCATCTATAGTATAGTATAGACACTAAAGCCTGTGTCTAATGAATTATCACTGAGTAGAAGTCACATAAGTAGCACACCCATGACCAGACTGAGCATCTAGAACTCATGCAAGGAAACACAGAAAGTGATAGAACTAGGGATGCAATCCATGCAAACCCACCCCAGTTCAAGTCTCTTCAGCATTTCTTCTGAACCTTTAAAAGCATTCAATCATGATGTTCATCATTTTTATTAAACCAGAGAGATGCCAAGATTAGAAAATAGCTTCTCTGATGAAATATCAAGAATTACTGCCAGCTCTCACTTGGGGAAAGAACAACCTGGCAGGTAGAGCAAAGCATTCTCCAAAGCACAACGTACCTGGTTGGTTAATGATCCAGGCTTCCTCATGGGGCCTGAGCAATCCATTCTCCATGGAAGTTAGCTATACTTAGGCTCACTTCCATGACCAGGTATTTAAGATATCTGCTCCCCATGCTAATTCTCACTAAGTCCTGGACTCGCCAGCTTGAGGTAAGATCCTGGACTTTTATAGAAAAGTAAGTAGGCATAGCTAACATACAGGGATTCTTTGGGTATCACTGAAGCTATTGGAAGTTATTATTAGAAGTTACCTTCTAGGATGCACATTGAAGAATCACTCCTTTTAATACAGAGAGGAGCAAATGCATATATTTATTATTTGGAAAGAAAATTATTAAATAGCTATATTAACTTGAAAAGGGGATGAAAGGAACCTGAGAATAAAGGCAGAAATGCATTTACTTCAAAGGAAATTGGGGTGTAAGAGGCTGGAATGATGGATCAGTTTGTGGTCTGGCAATGCCTCCCCCCCCCCTACCAGGGGGAAGTGATCAAAGAATGGACAACAGAGTTCATGTCAGAGACAGCCCCTGCTTCCCTTACTAGGGAACCCACATGGAGACTGAGCTGAGTACTGGCTACATATGAGCAGGGTGTCTAGGTCCACTTCATGCATGGCTCTTGGTTGGTGCATCAGTCTCTACAGGACCCCTGAGCCCAGATTTCTTGTTGCTCTTCTTACGGAGATCTGTCCACTCTAGATCCTTCTATTCCCCCATTCTGCACTCTGCCAAAAGTTTGGCTGTGAATCTTAGCATCTGCTTTGATCCCCTACTGGGTGGAATCTAGCAATCAGTCCTAATGAGACTTGATAGGCTGGGGTCAGATAGTAGGGGAGGAGGGCTCCCCGTTTCTCAGATAGGGGAAGAAGGTGGGAGGGTGGTAACAGGAAGAGATGAGGAAGTCGGATACAATTGGGATGTAAAGTGAATTAATTATAAAATTTGAGTTTAAATTAAAAAAAAGAAAGTTAAACAAAGAGAATACTTTGTACTTTTCCAGAGGGCCCAAGTTTAGCTCCCAGCACCCATGGCAGGCAGCTTATGACTGCCTGTAATCCCAGTTCCTGGAGATCCAGTCCCTTCTCCTGGCCTCCACTGGCGCCCCCACAAATATGGCACACACTAACATAAACACACAAGTAAAATATTTCCATAAACTTGTTTTTAAGGAGCTAATGCTTGAAAGAGTACAGCGAGTATTCATCACTGAACATTTCCAGACAGACGTGTTTAGCTGTCGAGACTGGGGCAGCACAGTGGCCGCTGGAACAGTCCTAGCTGGAATGCTGTTTCTTTGTGTGTAGGTGGTTATGGGGTAGGATTCTATGTGTTTGGAGGAGGAGACAGAAGTTGAACTATCTTTTTCCAATTTGTTACTTTTTAAAGTTTTATTTTCTTCTCAACATATATGTACCTTGATATCAAACACTGTCATCATACATAGATGACATTCACCAAGAAACCCCGAGGAGGCATATTATATCATCTGGAAGTCCACTTGACTGTATAATTCAGTATCATGGGGTGATGGCTGCATGCTATGCATCTCTCCCTTTTGTTGCTGCTCCTGTGAAATTGCTCATTTCCACCTACCTTCCAGCTCCCTTGCTCCAGCATCAGTGGAGTGGACTAGCTGGTGCATATGCCAGAAACATTCTTTGATTTCTATTTGCCACTAGACAAGCTGATGCCACTGCTCAGAAATTTATCTCTGTGTACTAAAACAGTAGTCCTCTTGGGTTGACTGATATTTTTCAGGTCAATTAGCATCTGAAACAGAAAAACACAATCTTGCTGAACAAATTCCTGGCCAGTTAAGTGTCATGTCTTACCCATGTGCCATCATGATATTACCTATTAGAAGTAAGACAAATCTCTTCTGACACTTTTATGCTTAATTCTCTACTTTGTCAACTTCTAAATTGACTATGAAGGATGTGACACAAAGAGATGACTATACACTGCTGATAGAATCACTGGGCACTGCCGTGAGTATAGCAGCTGAAGGCAGCATTTTGGGAGATATATGATGATAAAATGAGTTCTTCATGTATAAACACATATAGAGGAGCAAAAGTAAGAATAGAAGAAAATGTCAATAGACACAGCTCATGAGGCTATAAAACATTTAATATTAGTATTTAGTAACTATGTTGTTGCTTTCAAGACTATAAAGCTCTCAGATACATCTTCCTTAAATAACTGTTTTACTGCTGTTTCCCACTGGAATAACACACATGCACACCCCATTTCTTGGTATTTTAAGAAAGTCTCTTAGCCTTTGTCCTGGTTTCTCTTCCCCACGGATACCACCCTGAATCTGAAGGTTCCTTCTCAGACGATCTTGAACTAACCCACCCCATCCCTTCCCCCGACGCCTGCCAGAGCCTGCGTGCAGGCGTCTTCTGACATTACATTAATTATGAAAGGGCTCTCTGTCTTTAAATTTTCACAGCTTAATCTAGACCTGTTTCCACCTGTGATCCTCTACACTGGGCCCTGCTGAGGTGGCTACTGTTTTTTGGTTCCTAAGGCTACTGTTCCAAAGCTGCCATCTTCTCATTCTCCTCACATGTCTCCTGCCCTTCGGATAAAGTCTCTAGCAAAGATGGGTGGTAATGTGTAGCACTTTACACACTTTATGTAATGTAACTATTTGAAGCTTCTAGCATGCCTGCACATGCCATCTTTGTTTAGTGAATATTCTGCTACAAATCTCCATTTCTCCTTCTGTGTCTCTTTGGCTCTTTCATATCTTTGGCATTTTTTCTTCTTTTTGTAAATTTTATCCAAAGCACATATATATGTTTGCATCAAATTTTGCCTTTGGTCAAATTTATCCCACTCAGAAATTAATAACTATATTTAAAGCAACATGGTGCAATTTAATCCTTTTCCTGAAAAACTAAATGAGTTGCAGAGACACACCTATTATGCTGTTCTCATGTTAAATTTATAGCATCACATAGCACAGATGCATGAGAAGCTACTATCATGCTAATTATTTTGCTAAGAACATATCAACAAAATATTTCTCTAGAAATTTCCATCAGATCTACAATTTGGTTTAATAAGTATCATTGGTATATATTGCATTTCTCAAACTTTATAAAATACTTGTTAGGGAAACTGTCAAGGTTCTGGATCTTTGGAGCTCCCTAGTGCCAGGTACAGTGCCTTGACACAGAAGGTGTTTTCACACAGGGCATTCATTCCACCTCTGAGAACACTGGGATCCTTGCCTTGAAAGTGTGTCAGTACCAATGGACCATCCTAGCACATCATCAGCTTTGCGTCCGTATGAATGGCTCCAGTAGCAGAGTTCTTGCTGCTCCTGGGATGCTGCATTCCTGAGGAAGTCTGTCAGAGGAGTTGCTATAAATTGCTCCTGAAGGGATATTATCTGAACTCTCTGGAAGGGCACTTCTTTTAAGGGATAATGAGGGTCACTGACTTTGACTGGATTTCTGTGACACCTCCAAGCATTCTATCCTGAACTTTGGTCCTACAGAGAGACTTTCCTCATTCTCGTGACCTCTTCTCTCCATGGAGAACACTGGTAGTAAAAGGCCTTTCACAGAGCTCTGCCATTCTTTTCAACCACAAACCCAACCATTTAGACATCAGACATTGAGATCCCAGCCACAGCATTCTCCACATTTGACTTGCTTCTTCCATTCTACCCAGTATTGTTTGAATAGGTATCTGCGTGTATAACTGGGAGATGTCACAACTCAACATGGTCTAGCCTGCTCCCAAACCAAAGAAAGACTAGACCGTGAAGTCATGCAGATGAAAAATCTTTATTTGTTCTTTGTTATTGTTTCTCTTCTCTCTTTTTCCTCTTCTTTTGTCTTTCTAGTTTTTAGAAGACTATAATTAGGAAAAGAGAAGGCATTTAGGTCTTGAGCAATAAAAAATGATGGCCAAGAATGCAGGTTAATGGGAATGAAAAACAGTGTCTTCTTAGAGGATAAATAAGAAAGACAACATTAAATAATCATGCCATCTCTAATAATATAGGACTCTGGGAGATTAGGTAAGCAGAGCTAACCCATAGAAATCTTTGCTCATAGCTCAGGCACAACAATTTAATAACTATCTGTTGTCTTGAGCAAGTTCTATTAGTAACATTGTCATGTGTATGTTTTCTTCAATGTCTAGTTTTATTAAATAGCAATAAATTTTTCAGGACATAAATTTTATTAGTTTTAACTCACCAGATATTCTGGATTTAACTTGACACTCATGATCATTAGCAATCATGCATTCTTTTATTTTATTCTTATCTTAGTTGCTAATTAATTAATTTTAGATCCCATGCCATAGTTTGCATAATTATAGGTTACAGAACAAGTATGGGCGGGACAAAAGCCTCAGGGATCTAAGGAGGCTTACTGAAAGCAACACAGATGTAAATAGAATGTGTGGGTCATAACCGCTCAGTTGCAAAACTGCTCAGCTAAAGCCTGCCACATCACAAGTCTGGTTTTAGGGGCAGTTGTCGGGCCAGGGGCTGAACCACTGGAAGTTCAGGTGATGCAGGAACCGTGCTGAGTTAAAATCCTGGAAAGAGACTTGGGAATTAGTAGGCTATCAGTTCTACAAGGCACACCAGACGGCTCGATGAGATAGCCTATGACAAGTGGTTGGGTGCCACTGTTTCTGAGTGTTGGGTTTCTAGAAGGATCCCAGATCTTTTAAATATAGTGTATAATATGATCTGAATCTTTACATGAAATAAAATTTCCCACCTGGTGTACTTATGCAAAATCAATTTCTTATTTTCTTTAAGTTGTTCTTGACTTTGTTGTCGTATGCTTGCTACTTTAGTTTCTTCAGAATATATTTTAAAAGGATAAGTGGAAGATGATTTGGCAATATTAGTAATTAACATATAAAATCTATAAATTTGCCAAACAAAACCGAAAGATTTTTGGTACAAATAAGATTGGCTGCCTGCATGAGTATTTTGATTTCCAACTAGTTATTGAAGAATCAATGTAAGTGGAGTTTCAGGTTTTTTCCATTAATTTATTTATTTAATCACTTTACAACTTGATTACAGATCCCTTCTTTCTCAGAGCTTCAGTTATGAATGTTTTTAAATATAGTTTCTTTATGAGTGGCTCAGAGACAGACTCGTATGTTAAAGGAGACAAAATAGCTGTTTTTTTAATCAATCATGTCATGAATTAATATTTAATACTCAGAATTTTTCCCTTTCCTTGACACATAATATGTGACAAATATATATTTTAGCATATACTAACAGAAATTCTTTTCTAGTTTTTTCCCTTTATATTTTGACTCTTTTATTTGGCAATATTAACAACAGAAGAGAGGCATCTTGAAGGCAAGTTAAGAAAAAATATTTTCGTTGATTTTATTATTAATTTTGCTTCAGTGTAAATGCAACTTAGTGCTTCAGAAACTATTTGACTGTCATGGAACTTAAAGATACAGGTACATGTAAAGTATTTATTATTTTATATAAATATGTCCTTGGGAATTCTGTCATGAAATGGCATGCCATGGTTTAATAATAAAAATTGACAACATACCCCTTAATATCACTGAACATGTTAAAGAAGACCACATTTGTATTCCTGGATGGGGAAGACATGAGAATCCATTCAAATAATTCAAGAGTCTTAGCACTTTTGGTATTTTCCCATTTTGATTAAGGAATATTTTTATTTATAAACATTAAAGTTTAATAATAGAGCAGGAAATAAAATAGGAAGAACAGCAATGGATTCTGAATGAACAATATTTGCACAGGCTTGGAACAGTCTTTCAAGAAAATCTGCTAATCTTTTGACAAGACAAAAACTTAAGAAAGTTTTGTTGAACGCAATGATGTACTATTTATCACAAATCATTGCTAAATTTATGGTGTCAGTCAGAAAGTTCTCCAACATGAGGGATCTAAAGTACTGCTTGCTAAGGAGAATTTCTAGAGACCCTGATCTGAAAATTCTAATTCCATGTCGTCTTGCAAGAACAAACAGAAATTAGTCCTTAAAGTATTCACACCCAAGACAAGAACCTTCTCTAGAGTACAACATCACGTGATATGACAGTGTGAAGCTAACTCTCAGAGGAAGTTATCTTCATTGGCTTTTTAATTCGATGTCTCAAACCTATTCCTAGATGTATAGTAATTTCAACATCAAAAAGTAAGTGCTTTTCTTGTCCAAAAAACTTGGTTATATGTGCTTATCACAATTGCTTCCCCCTCCTTTGGCTTTTCAATAGAGGATTTCTCTGTGTAGCCTTGTCTGTTCTGGACTTGCTTTGTAGACCAGGTTGCCTTTAAACTCATGAAGATATGCCTGCCTCTGACTCCCAAGTGCTGGGATTACAGGCATGCACAAACATGCCCGGCATATCTTTAGTTGTGAATATTATCCGTACAAGTATTTTCATCTTATCAAGTGAAAAAAACATAAATTAATGAAACAATGTACACTGGTGGCAAGCTAATATAGCAGATACAATGTAGTTACTAATGCCATAGAAAATATGGAGTAATAATATTACAAGAATTATGTAGAAGATGGTTCAAAATACAAGGAAAAACTAAAAGAAGCACTGTTACTCGTTGGTTATAGTTACTTTTTCATCCAAGTTAGAGGGTTTGGATCCATGATGACCCATCAAAACTGATAAATTTGAGTTTTATTTGTTTAGTACTTTACTGTTAATGTTCAAATAAGGAGTCAAGAGGATTCCGAGGTGAACATTCTTTCCCTTTTCCTATTTTGTGTTGAACATGGTTAATGCCAAGTGCTTCCCAAACACACAAAAAAAGATAACAAGTTGACACAAAAATTTTCTGTCTCTCCAGCGAGCAGAGCTCCCATGCACTATGGGAATGGAGGCTATTTCCCAGAACTCCACTGACTTCATCCTCCTGGGCCTCATCACACACCCAACATTTCCTGGGCTGATCTTTGCTGTGGTGTTCTCCATCTTTGTGGTGGCTGTAGCGGCCAACTTGGTCATGATTATGCTCATCCGTGTGGACTCTCATCTTCACACACCCATGTACTTTTTGCTCAGTCAGTTGTCCATCATGGATACAGTCTACATCTGTATCACTGTTCCCAAGATGCTCCAAGATCTCCTGTCCAAAGAAAAGACCATTTCCTTTCTGGGATGTGCACTGCAAATATTTCTCTACCTGACACTGATTGGGGGGGAGTTTTTTCTGCTGGGCCTCATGGCTTATGACAGGTTTGTAGCTGTGTGCAACCCTCTGCGGTACCCGACAGTCATGAGTCCCAGGGTTTGTTTGCTTATGGTGCTGGGTTCCTGGGCTGGTGGGTCTTTGGATGGATTCATGCTGACACCCGTTACAATGAGCTTTCCCTACTGTGGCTCCCGAGAGATCAACCACTTTTTCTGTGAGATCCCAGCTGTGTTGAAACTGTCCTGCACAGACACGTCACTCTATGAAACCTTAATGTATGCGTGCTGTGTGCTAATGTTACTCATCCCAATATCCTTCATCTCAGTCTCCTACACACGCATCCTCATCACCGTGTACCACATGAGCTCTGCCGAGGGCCGGCGGAAAGCCTTCACCACCTGTTCCTCCCACATTATAGTAGTGAGCATTTTTTATGGGGCAGCCTTCTATACCAATGTACTGCCCCATTCCTACCACACACCTGAGAAAGATAAGGTTGTGTCTGCCTTCTACACCATCCTCACTCCCATGTTGAATCCACTCATTTACAGTTTGAGGAATAGAGATGTGGCTGCGGCTCTGAGAAAAGTCCTAAGGAAACACGCCTCCTCTCAGAGATTACGAGTGAGACACGTGCCTGGGAAATACTAGCAGGATGTAGCTGGTACTCCTGTGTGGACACCATAATCTTTCTATGAGATATGCTCACTGCTCTTCTACTCAGCATCATTTTCACAATCTAAAATCATCACCCAGCGAAGTCATTCTGTTATAATCATGACTTAAGAATGACTTAGGAAATGAAAGGCAGAGAGTTCTCAGCATTACTCGATTCAGCAGCAATATGCTCTTGTGTTTTTTGGTCAAACTGCACTATACATCTTCCTGGGCAAGATGAGCATCCCTCTGAAGTACCCTGTACTGCTATATTTATGTGTAGCATTTGGCCATATGATCTCTGTGTCTGTGTTAATTATGAATATCTTTGAGGAGGAATGGAACCCTCAACTCTACCCATGGTAATTTATACCCTACAGCTAAATAATCCCAACCATCCTGGCCAGGCTTTGAATGAAAATTGCCAGAAGTGATTTCCTAGTCCTTGAGAGATTAATTTTAAATATAAAATCAAACATTAAATATAAATTAAAGATTTTCTAGTGTTGTCAATGTAATTTTAAGAGCCAGAAAACAAGGATGCCGATTTCAAATACGCTACATGCATGAAATCTCAACAATACATTTTCCTAAATTGGTTTGCATAATGTCATAACCCAAGGGGATGTGGGAAATTTGACAAAGCCCTACTCCTAGGTGAAGACAAAAAGGCAGCCAATAGCTCTGAGGAAGGAAGAATTAGTTATCTTCTGGGACAAGCCTCCTAGTAGATCATTCAATCCCAGGTGGTCATCCCTAAACACATGCACATAGAAGGAATTCAAAATAGACTCAGTAGGTTATATATGCATAGATGTACACACACATACAAATGCAACAAATGCGAGAAAATAGGTCATAAATTTAAGAGATATTAGGGGACATGAGATTAGTTGGTGGATATATTACAGGTAAAACTGTATAAATTGTGTAAATACATTGCAATTATATATGACATTATCAACATATTTAAAATTTAAAGGGCAAAAGAAAGCCCATCAGTAACCATATGATTTCTCCTCCAAGAAACATACCTCACTACCAAAGATACCTACTACCTTGGGGTAAAAGGATTGAAAGGGTAGTCCAAAAAAATGAAATTAATAAGCAAGTATATCTGTTATAATATTTGATAAGTAAGAATACACTTCAAAGTAAAAATATAAGGGACAAAAAAGGTTTCTTTGTGTTCATCAAAGAGATAACATTTGTTGTGTTGATATTATAATTCTGAGCATGTGTGAACGAAACATAGGAATCACTAATTTCATAAAGAACACTCCATGTAAGACACAGATTAACAAGAGCATAGTGATAGTGAGTAACTGCAGCACCCTACTCTCACAAATAAACAGGTCATCCAAACAAAAATTGAGAGAGAAACACTGGAGTTAAATGACAAAATGAGTCGTTGCCTAAAATACATCTATAGAACATTGTACCCAACACTAAAGACCACAAAAAGACACAACAAAAAGAAGACTACAAGCCAACATCCTTTATAAATATAGATGCAAGAATTCTCAGTAAACTACTTACAAATCAAATACAGGCATATACCAAACAGATCATCCACCACAATCAGGTTAGTTTTACTCCAGAGATGAAGGCATGGTTCACAATCATATAAATCAACTTAAAAACAAAAGTCACAGCCCTATTCCATTGCTGGTAGGAATGAAAACTTGTACAACCACTTTGGAAATCTATCTGGTACTTTGTCAGACAATTAGGTATAGTGCTTCCTCAAGACCCAGCAATACATTTCTAGGCATATATCCAAAATATGCTCAACAAGGACATTTGCTCAACCATGTTCATAGCAGGTTTATTTGTAATAGCCAGAAGCTGGAAATAACCAGATGTCTCTCAGTTGAGTAATGGATACAGAAATTGTGGTACATTTACACAACGGAATACTACTCAGCAATTAAAACCAAGGAAATCATGAAATTTGCAGGCAGACGGTGGGATCTCAAAAAGATCATCCTGAGTGAGGTATCCCAGAAGCAGAAAGACACACCCAGTATATACTGACTTATAAGTGGATATTACACATCTAATATAGGATAAATATACTAAAATTTGTACACCTAAAGAAGCTAAGCAAGAAGAAGGACCCTGGGTAAGATGCTCAATCCTCATTCAGAAAGGCAAAGAGGATGGGCATCAGAAGAGGGAGAAAGAAGGAAACAGGACAGGAGCCTACCACAGAGGGCCTCTGAACGACTCTACCCTGCAGGGTATTAAGGCAATGCTGAGACTCATAACCAAACTTTGGGCAGAGTGCAGGGAATCTTACGAAAGAAGTGGGAGATAGTAAGACCTGGAGGGGACAGGAGTTCCACAAGGAGAGCAACAGAACCAAAAAAAAATCTGGAAATGGGGGTCTTTTCTGAGACTGATACTCCAACCAAGAACCATGCATGGAGGTAACCTAGAACCCCTGCATAGAGGTAGCCCATGGCAGTCCAGTATCCAAGTGTTTTTTCCCTAGTAATGGGAACAGGGACTGTCTCTGACATAAACTAATTGGCCTGCTCTTTGATCACCTTTCCCTCTGAGGGGTTGCATCTTTGTCAGTCCACAAAGGAAGATAATGCAACCAGTCCTGATGAGACCTGATAGACTAGGGTCAGATGGAAGGGGAGGAGGACCTGTCCTATCAGTGAACTGGGGGAGGGGCATGAGTGAAGAAGAGGGAGGGTGGGATTTGGAGGGGAAGAGGGAGGAAGATACAGGGGGGATACAAAATGATTAAAATGTAATTAATAAAAATTTAAGAAAAGAAAAGAATTGTTTTAATACTTTGATTGGAATTGCATTGAATCTATAGATTGCTTTTGGTAAGATGACCATGTTAATCCTGTGGAGAAGGGACTCCTACATAAGCATGGGAGACCTTTCATTTTCTGATATCTTCTTTAATTTCTTTCTTTAGAGATTTGAAGGTTTTTTTTTCATACAAGTCTTTCACTTGCTTGGTTAGAGTTACACCAAAATACTTTATGTTTTTTTGCAGCTATTGTGAAGGGTGTTGTTTCCCTAATTTCTTTCTTAGCCCATTTGTCTTTTGTATACAGCAGGGCTACTAATTTCTTTTTGAGTAAATTTTGTATCCAGCCACTTTGCTGAAAATGTTTATCAGTTGTAGGAGTTCCCTGGTAGAATTTTTGAGGTCACTCATGCATACTATCATATCATCTTCAAATAGTGATACTTTAACATCTTCTTTTACGATTTGAATCCCCTCCGTCTCCTTTAATTGTCTTCATGCTTTAGCAAGTACTTCAAATACTGTTGAAGAGATACGGAGAGAACAGGCAGCCTTTCCTTGCCCCTGATTTCACTAGAGCTGATTTAAGTTTCTCTCTGTTTATTTCAATATTGGCTGTCTGCTTGCTGTACATTGCCTGACTACACTTAGGTAAGTGCCTTGTATCCCTGATCTGTCCAAGATTTTAAACATGAATGGGTGCTTGGATTTTATCAAATGCTTTTCAGTGTCTAAGGAGATGATGACATGCTTTCTTTCAGTTTGTTTATATAGTGGATTACATGACGGAGTTCATTATATTGAGCCACTCCTTTATACCTGGGATAAAGCCTACTTGGTCATAGGGGATGATATCTTTAATGTGTTCTTGGATTCAGTTTGTGAGTATTTTTGCATCAATGGTCATAAAGGAGATTAGTCTGAAATTCTCTATTTTTGTTGCATCTTTGTGAGCTTTAGGTATCATGGTGACTGTGGCTTCATAGAATGAGTTTAACATTGTTCTTTTTGTTTCTATTTTGTGGAATAGTTAGAAGAGTATTAGCTCTTCTTAGAAGGTCTGGTATACTTCTGAGCTGAAACTGTCCATTTTATTGTCCATTTTATTTAGTTTTTCAAATTTTGTGATGTATAGGTTTTTGAAGTAAGACCTAATGGTTGTTTGGATTCCCTCAGTGTCTGCTATTATGGCCCCCTTTTCATTTCTGAAATTGGATAGCATTTCTGTGCCTTTTAGTTTGTTTGGCTAAGGGTTTGTCTACCTTGTTGATTTTCTCAAAGTACAAGCTCTTGGTTTCATTGATTCTTGGAATTGTTTTCTTTGGTTCTAGATTGATTTCAGCCCTGAGTTTGATTATTTCCAGCTGTCTGCTCCTTTTGGGTGTGTTTGTTTCTTTTTTCCTAAGCCATTCTTAGGAATTTTTCAAATGAGCCATTAAGTTGTTTGTATAAGATGTTTTGAATTTCTTTTTGAAAGCACTTTGCTATGAACTTTCCTCTTAGCGCTATTTTCATTGTGTCCCATAAGTTTGGGTATGTTGTGCCTTCATTTTCATCTAATTCTAAGAAGTCTTTAATCTCTTCCGTTATTTCCTCCCTGATCCAGCTGTCATTGAGTAGATAGTTGCTCAGTTTCCATGTATGTGCAGGCTCTTTCCTATCTGTTTTTGTTGAGTTCCAGCTTTAGTCTGTGGTTATCTGATAGGAGACAAGGGAATATATTCAATCTTCTTGTATCTGTTGTGACCAGCTACATGGTCTGTTTTGGAGAAGGTTCCATGAGGTGCTGAGAGGAAGTTAAATTCTTTTTTATTTGGGTGAAAAGTTCTGTAGATGATTTGATTCCATTGATCCACCAATCTGTTTATATGCCAGTACCATGCAGGTTTTTCTTTAAAATTTTTATTACTGTATAGCTTAAGATCAGGGATGGAGAAACCTTCAGAAGATCTTTCATTGTACAGTATTGTTTTAGCTATGCTGGTTTTTTTTTTTGTTGTTGTTGTTGTTGTTTTCATATTAAGCTGAGAATTGTTCTTTTAAGGTATGTAGAGAATTGTGTTGGTATTTTGATGGGAAGTGCATTGAATCTATGGATTGCTTTTGGTAAGATAGCCATTTTTACAATGTTAATCTTACTGATCCATGAGTATGGGAGATCTTTCCATCTTCTGATATCTTCTTCAATTTCTTCAGAGACTTGAGGTTCTTGTCACACAGGTCTTTGACTTGCTTCGTTAGGGTTATGCAAAGATACATTATATTATTTGTGGCTATTGTGAAGGATGCAGTTTCTTTCTTAGCCAGTTTGTTGTTTGTATACAGGAGGGCTACTGATTTTTCTGAGTTATTTTTGTATCTAGCTACTTTTCTGAAGGTGTTTGTCCGCTGTAAGAGTTCCTTGGTAGAATTTTGGGGGTTGCTTATGAACACTATTATATCATCCAGGAACAGTGATACTTTGACTTCTTTTTTTCCGATGTGTATCCCCTTGATTTCCTTTAGTTGTCTTATTCTGCTAGCTAAAACTTCAGGTACTACATTGAAGAGGTATGGAGAGAGTGGGAAGCCTTGTCTTGTCCCTGATTTCAGTGGAATTGATTTAAGTTTCTCTTCATTTAGTTCGATGTTTGCTATAGGCTTATTGTATATTGCATTTACTATATTTAGGCATGTGTCGTATATCCCTGATCTCTCCACGACTTTAAACATGAATGAATGGGTGTAGAATTTTGTCAAATGCATTTTCGGCATCTAAGGAAATGATCCTGTTTTTTCCCCCTTTCAATTTGTTTATATGCTGCATTGCATTGATGAATTTTCATATATTGAACCACCGCTGCATGCCTGGGATGAAGTCTACTTGGTCATAGTGAATGATATTTTTGATCTTAGATTTAGTTTTCAAATATTTCATTGAGTATTTTTACACCAATTTTCATAAGAGAAATTGGTCTGAAATTCTTTCTTTGTTGGGTCTTTGTGTGGTTTAGGCATCAAGGTGACTGTGGCCTCATAGAATGAGTTTGACAATGTTCCTTCTGTTTCTATTTTGCAGCATAGTTTAAACAGTATTAGTATTAGCTCTTTCTTAAAGGTCTGGTAGAATCCTGCACTGAAACCATCTCGGCCCTGGGCTTTTATGGTTGGGATACTTTTGATGACTACTTCTATTTTTTTTTTTGGCAGATATAGTAATGTTTAATTTGTTTACCTGATCTTGATTTAACTTTAGGAAGTGGAATCCATCAAGAAAATTGTCAATTTTGTTTATACTTTCCAATTTTGTGGAGTACAGGCTTTTGAAGTAAGATCTAAGATTCCTTAGATTTCCTCACTATCTATTACTATGTCTCCCTTTTTGTTTCTGATTTTGCTGATTTGCATACTGTCTCTCTCTCTTTTACCTAGTTTGGCTAAGGGTTTGTATATCTTGTTGATTTTCCCATACAATCAGCTCTTGGTTTCACTGCTTCTTTGAATTGTTCTATTTGTTTCTAATATATTGATTTCAGTGCTGAGTTTGGTTCTTTTCTGCCATCTAATCCTCTTAGGTGTGTTGGCTTCTTTTTGTTCTAGAGTTTTCAGATGTGTTGTTAAGTTGCTGCTATGGAAACTCTCCAGTTTCTTTATGAAGGCACTTAGTGCTATGAACTCTTCTCTTAGCAATGCTTTTATTGTGTCCTATAAGTTCGGGTATGTTGTGCCTTAATATTTGTTGAATTCTAGGAAGTCTTTAATTTCTTTTCTGACCCAGTAATCACGGAGTAAAGTGCTTTTCAGTTTCCATGAGTTTGTAGCCTTTCTGTTGCTTCTATTGTTATTAAAGTCCACCTTTTATCCATGGTGGTCTAATAAGCTACAAGGGGGTTATTTCAGCTTTCTGGTTGAGGCTTTCTTTGTGGCTGAGTATATGACCAATTTTGGGAAGGTTCCATGAGTTACTGAGAAGAAGGTACATTCTTTTGTGCTTGGGTGAAAAGTTCTGTATATATGTGTTAGGTCCATTTGATTCATGACATCTGTTAGTTTCATTATTTCTCTATTTAGTTTTTTGTCTCAATGAAGTGTCCATTGGTGAGAATGTGGTGTTGAAGACTCCCACCAATAATTTGTGGGATTTAGTGTGTGATTAAAGCTTTAGCAATGTTTCTTTTACAAGTGAGGGTTCATCTGTATTTGAGGCATAGATGTTCAGAATTGAGACATCATCTTGGTGGATTTTTCCTTTGATTGGTATGAATTATTACTTCTATCTCTTAATTTTGGTTGAAAATCTATCTTATTAGATTTTATAATGGCTACTCTAGCTTGTTTCTTGGGTCTGTTTTCTTGGAAAATCTTTGTCCAGCCCTTTACTCTGAGGTAATGTCTATCTTTTTTGCTGAGGTGTATTTTTTCTATGCAACAGAATGATAGGTCCTGTGTTTGTATCCATTCTGTTAGTCTGTGTTTTTTTTAATTGAGAAAATGAGTCTATTGATATTGCGATATATTAATGACCAATGCTTGTTAATTCCTGTGATTTGGATGTTTGTGGTGGTAATGTGTGTGTGTGTGTGTGTGTGTGTGTGTGTGCCTGTGTGTGCTTCTCTTCTTTTGGATTTGCTGGTGTGGAATTATTTATTTCTCATGTTGTTTTTTTGGGGGGGGGTTAGTTAACATGCTCATGCTGAAGTTTTCCTTCTAGTATCTTCTGCAGGGCTGGATTTGTGCACAGATATTGTTTCAATTTGGTTTTGTCATTGAATACTTTGTTTCCTCCATCTATGGTGACTAAATGTTTTGCTGGGTCTACTAGTCTGGGTCTCTTATGGAATGCAAGACATCTTTCCAGGCCCTTCGGGCTATTAGAGTCTCTGTTGAAAAGTTAGGTATAATTCTGTTAGGTCTCTTGTTTCCCTAATTTCTTTCTCAGCCCTTTTGTCTTTTGCATACAGGAGGGCTACTGATTTTTTTTTTTTGAGTTAATTTTGTATCCAGCCATTTTGCTGAAAGTGTTTATCAGGTGTAGGAGTTTCCTGGTAGAATTTCTGATGTCACTCATGTATACTATCATCTCATCTGCAAATAGTGATACTTTGACTTCCTTTCCAAACTTTATCTCCATTAATTGTCTTATTACTCTAGCAAGGATTTCAAGAACTATGTTGAAGAGATATGGAGAGAGTGGTCAGCCTTGTCTTTTCTCTGATTTCAGTGGGATTGATTTATGTTTCTCTCCATTTAGTTTGATGTTGGCTATAGGCTTGCTGTATAAGTGCCCTATATCACTGATCTGTCCAAGACTTTAAACATGAATGGGTGTTGGCTATTATCGAATGCTTTTTCAGCATCTAAGGAAATTAGATGCATCTGGTTTTTTTTCTTTCAGTTTGTTTATATGGTGGATCACATTGATGGATTTTTGTATATTGAACCACCCCTGCATACCTGGGATGAAGCCTACTTGGTCATAGTGGATGATACCTTTGATGTGTTCTTGTATAAGGTTTGCAAGCATTTTGTTGAGTATTTTTGCATCAATGTTCATACGGAAGATTGGCCTGAAATTCTCTTTCTTTGTTGTGTCCTTGACTAACACAATTCTTTACAGACCTTGAAAGAAAAATTCTCAACTTCATAACAAAACAGCCAGAATAGCTGAAACACCCCTCTACAATAAAAATCTTCTGGAGGTATCTCTATCTCTGATCTCAAACTGTACTATAGAGCAACAGTAATAAAAACTGCATGGTACTGGCATAGAAACAGACTGGTGGATCAGAGGTGTCAAATCAAAGACGTAGAAAAAAGCCCACACATCTGGACACTTGATTTTGACAAAGAAGCCAAAACCATGCAATGTGGGAGGAGGGGAGATAGCATCTTCAAAAAAATCATGCTGGTCTAACTGGATGTCTACATGTAGACAATGCAAATAGACCCATATTTATTACCCTGCACAAAA
>CM053753.1:5289479-5309264 GCA_028658305.1 Pachyuromys duprasi | reverse complement strand
TGTTCCCTTAAAGACTGCATGACTTCTGCCCAAGCCCTTCTGGCTTTCATAGTTTCTGATGAGAAGTCTGGTGTGATTCTGATCAGTCTACCTTAATATGTTACTTGACCCTTTTCCCTTGCTGCTTTTAATAGTTTTTCTTTGTTTTGTAGGTTTAGTGTTTTGACTATGATGTGAAGTGAGGTATTTCTTTTCTGGTCTAGTCTCTTTGGTGTTCTGTAGGCTTCTTGTATGTTGATGGACATCTCTTTCTTTAGGGAAATTTTTTTCTATGATTTTCTTAAAAATATTTTCCAGTCCTTGGAGCCTGGAGTCTTCTTTTTCAACTATTCCTATTATTCTTAGGGTTCGTCTTTTCAAGGCGTCCTTGATTTCTTGGATATTTTGTGTTTGGGACTTTTCCGATTTTATTTTTTCTTTGAGTGAGGAATCCATTTCAGCAAGTGTATCTTTAGCTCCCGAGATTCTCTCTTCCATCTCTTGTATTCTATTGGTGATGCTTACCTTTGTGGTTCCTGATCTTTTCTCTAACTTTTCCATTTCCAGGTTTTTCTCTGTTTGTGTTTTCTTTATAGATTCTATTTTCATGCTTTGTACCATTTCCTTCATCTGATTGAATGTGGCTCCTATTTTTTTGTTTGTTTCCTCTCTGTATGTCTTTAATTGTTCCCCTACGTGGGCAGTTATATTCTTCTGTATTTCTTTGAGGGCTTTGTTCATTTCCTCTTTTTGTTCCTCTAGTAACCCCATAAGCATAGCTTTAACATCATTTTCCTGTGTCTCCGCTGAATTAAAATCTCCATTGCTTTTGGGTGTTTCTGGTGGTGCCATGGTGTCTGATTTTTGTTGGGTGCGTTCTTAAGTCGACCTCTGGCCATTTGTTTATATATAATTAAGGAGCTTTTGTTCCTTGAAGCTGAACTTCAGACAGGAGCTGTCAGTCTCTGATGTCTGGAATATTCTTCAAGAAGATCAGGGAGTTCCAGTGGTTTGATAGTGTTGCCTCAGTTGTCCCTGCGGGAGGAAAGGCCGGTGGCACAGTTTTGTTGTTGGGGAGGGGGAGTAAGTGTGTGTATGTGTGTGTGTGTGTGCTCGTGCGCTGGGAAGGTGGGAACTATGTGATAGCCCTGATCTGAATGTGTAGCTTCCCTCGGTGCCGCCAGCTGCCAGGACCAGGACACACAGTCTCCCCGCCAGGCTGAGGCACCCCAGATACCATTCCAGTCCGGGTGCATTGCGATGCACATCTGCTAGCCCTGATCTGACCCTGCAGTCTCCCACCACCCCGCCAGCCTCCTGCCACCCCGCCAGTGGCCATCTCTGACTGGGACACATAGTTCCCGGTCCAGACTGAGGCACCTCAGATACCAGTCCAGACCTGGGAAAAACAGCGGGCGCACATTTGCTAGCCTTGAGCTGAACACCCGCCTCCCACAGTGCCGGTGCCACCAGCTGCCACCCCGGTCCAGGACATAATAGTATCTGGTCCACACTGAGATGTCCCCTGATACGATCCCAGACTGGGGTGCATAGCCCCTAGCTCAGAAGCCGGTCACCTGGAATTTTTCCAGGGATTAACTGGGTGTCCCTAGGACTTTCCGACTTGATTTCCTCACCGTAGGAATTCTGCTCACCTGGCATTCACAAACGCTGGTGTTTTAGGTCCCAGATTTCAGTCTCCTGGTCGCTGTGCCTACACTGCTGTCCTACTCCTCAGACACAGTGTCCTCCCGGGGCCACCGTCTTGGACAGGTTGATTTTCAAAGTGGTTGTACCAGTTTGCATTCCCACCAGCAATGGAGGAGCGTTCTCCTTTCTCCACAACCTCTCCCATGTGTTGTCACTTGAGTTTTTGATCTTAGCCAATCTGATGGGTGTAAGGTGAAATCTCAGGGTCATTTTAATTTGTTTTTACCTAAGGACTAAGGATGTTGAGCATTTCTTTAAGTGTTTTTCTCTGCCATTTTATATTCCTCTACAGAGAATTCTATTTAGCTCTGTACCCCATTTTTTAACTGGATTACTTGATTTTTTTTGTTGTTTAACTTCTTGAGTTCTTTATATATTCTGGATATCAGCCCTCTGTCAGCTATAGGGTTGGTGAAGATCCTTTCCCAGTCTGTAGGCTGTCATTTTGTTCTGACAACAGTGTCTTTTACTTTACAGAAGCTTTTCAATTTCATGAGGTCCCATTTATTGATTGTTGATCTTAGAGCTTGTGCTGTTGGTGTTCTGTTCAGGAATTGTCTACTGTGCCAATGAGTTCAAGGCTTTTCCCCACTTTTTCTTCTAACAGGTTTAGTGTGTCTGGTTTTATATTGAGTTATTTGATCCACTTGAACTTTAGTTCTGTTCAGGGTGATAAATATGAATCTGTTTTCATTTTTCTGCATGTAGACATCCAGTTGGACCAGCACCATTTGCTGAAGATGCTATCTGTTTTCCATTTTGGCTTCTTTGTCAAAAATCAAGTACCCATAGGTGTGTGGGTTTATTTCTGGGTCTTCTATTCAGTTCCATTGATACACCATTCTGGTTCTATGCCAATACCATGCAGTTTTTATTACTATTTGTCCTAAAGTACAGCTTGAGATCTGGGATGGTGATACCTCCAAACGATCTTTTGTTATACAGGATTGTTTTGGAAATTCTGGATTTTTTGTTTCTCCATATGAATTTGAGAATTTTTCTTTCAAGGTCTGTAAAGAATTGTGTTGGTATTTTGATGGGAATTTCACTGAATTTGTAGATTGCTTTTGGCAGAATGGCCATTTTCACTATGTCAATCCATGGCATGAGAGATCTTTCCATCCTCTTATATCTTCTTCAATTTTTTTCTTCAGAGACTTGAAGTATTTTTCAAACAGGTCTTTCACTTGCTTGGTTAGAGTCACCCCAAGGTACTTTATGTTATTAGTGGCTATTGTGAAGGGTGTTGTTTCCCTAATTTCTTTGTGAGCACTTTTGTCTTTGGTGTACAAGAGGGCTTCTGATTTTTTTGTTAATTTTGTATCCAGCCACTTTGCTGAAGGTGTTTGTCAGCTGAAGGAGTTCTCTGATTGAATTTTTGGGGTCAATCATGTATATTATCATATCATCTGAAAATAGGGATACTTTGACTTCTTCCTTTCCAATTTGTATCGCCTTGATCTCTTTTAGTTGTCTTATTCCTCTAGCTAGGACTTTAAGTACTATGTTGAAGAGATATGGAGACAATGGGAAGACTTGCCTTGTCCCTGATTTCAGTGGGATTGATTTAAGTTTCTCTCAGTTAATTTGATGTTGGCTATAGGCTTGCTGTACATTGCCTTTACTATGTTTAGTTATGTGCCTTGTATCCCTGATCTATCCAAGACTTTAAACATGAATGGATGTTGGACTTTTTCAAATGCTTTTTTTACTTCTAAGGAGATGATCGTGTGGATTTTCTCCTTCAGTTTGTTTATATGGT
This sequence comes from Pachyuromys duprasi, assembly GCA_028658305.1. Taxonomy (NCBI): domain Eukaryota; kingdom Metazoa; phylum Chordata; class Mammalia; order Rodentia; family Muridae; genus Pachyuromys; species Pachyuromys duprasi. The sequence continues at coordinate 5,305,813 of CM053753.1, read as the reverse complement.
GGATCACATTGATGGATTTCTGTATATTGTACTACCCTTGTATGTCTGGGATGAAGCCTACTTGGTCATGGTGGACGATATCTTTTATGTGTTCTTGGATTCGGTTTGCAAGTATTTTATTGAGTATTTCTGTGTCAATGTTCATAAGAGAGATAGGTCTGAAGTTTTCTTTTTTTGTTGGGTCTTTGAGTGGTTTAGGTATCAAGGTGACTGTGGTTTCTTAGAATAAGTTTGGTAATGTTCCTTCTGTTTTTATTTTGTGAAATATTTTGAAGAGAATTGGAGTTAGCACTTCTTTGAAGGTCTATTGTTATGTCTTCATCAAATACAAAACTTTGTAAGAAGAAGAAGTAGAATGGGGAACATTTAATCAATACGTTTGAAGTTGCAGCTACTTGGGAGTATAAAGTCCCAGTGGAATGTTGCATGGCCAGGTGACTTCAGAGAACAATTCTGTACAATGCTCCAAAATACAGGAAAAAATTGTTTTGAGTGTGTTACAATAAGAGTAATGTTTTTAAGAGCTATATGTGTTTAACCTGATTGTGCCATGTATATATCTCTTGAGAAATACTACTCGGTACTCTATTGATATTTGCAATTTTTCTATTTTTATGTACCAGTTAACATTCTTTATTTAAAAAAAAATAGTGGTGCGGGGCAGATACTTGCTGCCATGACTCTCCACTTCTCTGACCTTTCTCTGGTATCTGGGCATGACAGTGTGATGAGACAAAGGTCAGAAAGTTGAAGTTTTCTGAGTAGGTAAGCCAGGGCCTGAGTCATTTTCATTTGCTATTAAAATTCCCATCCATCTTGGGCTTGCTCCTTTCAACTTGTCCGCAGTTGATCTCAGGCTCTGTGCCTGGGGAGACCTCTAACATACACTCATGATGCAGCAGAAATACACTGTTGATAAAACTGCAGAAGGAGCTGGCAGCAGGGACCCCAGTTTTTGCAAATTACTCAGCCTGTCTCACTTTCTCCTCAGCAGGAATCCCAACTCCTCATTCCTGTTTAATGAGTGGCAGGGTGAGCCAACCCCATGAGTCTAACTCTGTATCCATTTCATCACTAAATTCTAAGAAACTTGGTCGTGAGAATTGTCCTCTCGCTGGAGATTTGAAGACAGCACACAGAGTTCATTTTGACCAGTGACTCAAATGAGAAGGCATGTTTGGGGTATGTGTGAAATTTAGGATGAAGTTGTATTTACATTTTGAGTACCTGTTAAGGGTAACTATAATACAAAAGACAAACAAATAAACAAACCAAAAGGAAAAAAATGGATCAAAGCTATGGTACCTTTCAGTAGTCGTGTATGGATACCCTAATCTCAACATACTGAGATAAGCAGTACATTGTGTGTGGCTCCTCATCTTGAGATCTGCTGCCATCACCAAGCAAAGAAAGGAGAGAATGTCTCAGGGATTCTATTGCTACCAAGAAAACACCATGACTCAAGCAGCTTGAGGAGGAAGGATTTAATTGGTTTCTAGGTTAGTGTCTGTCATTGGGAAAACCAAGGTAGGAACTCAATGCTTACATCTGGAAGAGGGAACTGAAGCAGAGACAGTGACTGCAGGGATGTTGCTTGCTGGCTTGCTCTCCATGGCTTGTTTGTTCAGCGTGCCTTCTTACACCCAGAAGTGCAATGACTCTCACAGGGCTAGGCCCTTCCACATCAGTCATCAGTCAAGAACATGCCTGTACAGCCCTGCCTAGAAGGAATCTGATGGAAACATAGTCTCAGCTGAGGCCACACTTCTAGCTTGTGTCAATTTGACAGAAAATAACCACGAAAGATCTGAACATTTTGTAAACAAAAAAGTGAGGCTAAGAATTAACAGTTGATAGAATGTCTCAAAAATTCAGATGAGCAAGTAATTGCAAAGAAGCTGTGGCATTCTAGAAGTCTATAAAGATAACAATATTTTAACATCCCTTTGTGAGAAGGAAACAGGATTTAGAGTATCACAAATATTGATAGCTACTTCTGGGTTGTGTATGAGATTACCTAATATTTTGTCAGTATGTTCCCAGTTAGCCATAGGTGCCTCTTTAAATCTTGTCACACTTTACCTGATGGGATATGAGACTCTCTAACAATTGTTTCAAAGATACCTTAGAAGCTGCTTCAACTAGCAGTGTTGGACTGTGACGACTTTTGAACAGAAGATCTACTCTGATGTAACAACATCTTTGAAAAAATAGGCTCAGGCCTCAATTCTGTCCCTAGACACTGAGTCAACACCCTAAGGATAAGGCCTTGCTCCCTGAAACAAATAACATGAAAGGTTTTTAAAGACTGGGAATGTCCAGTTCTGAGTTTTCTATGAGAGCCTGTTTCAAGCGATTAAAGGACTGTTCCAATGGACTACCTGCCTTAGTTACTTTTCTATTGCTCTTATCACATGATGACCTGAGGAACTTATATAAGGAAGGGTTTATTTGGCTTATAGTTCCAAAGAGTCATTGTGGGAAGACATGACAGCAAGCAGCAGGCATGGCAGCTTCAGTGGAAGTTGAAAGCTCATACCTTGAACTGCAAGCACCAACAGAGAGCATGAACCCAAAATGACATGAGCTTTTAAACTCTCAAAGCCCATCTCCAGTGACCTACTTCCTCCAACAATGACATACCTCTTAACCTCCCCTAATAGCACCATCAATTGGGGACTAAGCAAATGTTCAAATGCCTGAGACTATGGGGAACATCTGATTCAAACCATCCCACTTAGGGACTCAGAGGGGGCCCTGGATGACCTCACTGAGAAAAAAAATGAGAAAGAAAAGAAAAATTGAAACAGAGCCTGACCTATTGTGCTGTCAGTTTTAGAAGGGAGAAGACTTGCTATTTATATGAATGGCCTTGGCTCTTTTGCTTGAAATCACCACTCCAGTTAAAGGGTGCCCTTCCCACCCCACCCTTCTTTGGCTACAATGCTCCAGGGAATGTCTTATTACTAGGAAATTATCTCCATAGCCAAAGTGAAAAGACTGCCTACAGTAAATGAACAGAAAGGAAATGAAAGAACTTAGAGTGTAATAAAGAAGAAATATATAAAATAGGTAATTAAATACAAGTCTTGAGGAGGAGAATAACCTTTTGCTGTAGTCTGACTTGAATCCTTACATTTTTGACAGGGATGATAAGACAGTGCTCATCTGGCTTTTTGAACCCTCAGTGTTTGTGTCTCATACTTTAACCTTTGTTTCCGTTGGAATAAGCCCCAGATTTCATCCGCTTGTTCCCATTATAATTTTTCCTGTAGGAAAAAAAAGTAAGCTTGGAGGCACTGGGCAATATCAGCCTTTAAAACTATAAGCAATAAGATGGGCAGGAAATGAAGAGGACAGCATTTGCTTTACAACCTTTCTTCTTCTTCCATACCTAGAATCTATGTGCAGGGGTGGAAGTGAGGGTCTTTGGAGAACTTTGTCTTGTGTGTGAGTAAGGGGCAGGAAAGAGCCACTACACTTCTCATGTTGGTGTCCCATTTAAGTTTCCTGTTTCTGTGATCCTGGCAAACATCTGTAGATTAAGGGAAAGAAGAAAGAAAAGAAGAGAGGACTGGAATGTGTGAATGAATCCCAATGCCACAGTACAATGAGTCTCAATAGCCCCAACAAAGTTAGGCAGTTTTGTGGGCACTGTCTTCTTGGCTAGTCATGTGATTGCTCTCTGCCTGTGGTAAGGATGGCTCTAAAATAGAATGGGCCCATTCACCATCAGGACACAAGTTCCCATGGTACCCTTTAGCTCACGCCAGCAGGACTTAAATTCCCATGGGATCCTTGCAGCTCAGTTATCAGAAGCTGATCCTCTACCTTGCCTACATTTCTCAGAGGGTCCAGGCACACTGTATTCTCCTAGCCATGGGTGCTACAAGCCTGGAAGAGGAGAGAAAAGAGAGATATCTGATTTCCCTAGACCACAATCAATCCTCTTTAGAAATCTACCCCTCATTTCTAAGAGCTCAAAAAAAGGAAGAATCTTATTGCACCTGTTGCCCACCATGAGAGGAAGAAAACTTCAGACACATTGCATGCTTGCCATTCTCCTGGTTGTCTCACCAAAATGTCATAGGCATGGCTTTGAGCCTGGAGAGAAGGGTACTGGATTTTCCAAGAGTTTGTGCCTCTTTACAATGAATTGCATAGAGACATACAAATAGTTACAAGAAGGTAATTTATTAAGTAAGAAATGTAGATGGCTGGAACCCAAATGAGATGAGGGCCATGAACCAGCTCCAAGACAAGAAGGGGCAGGCTCCTTGTGACATCTTATGCCTTATATACATACATCTGAGGCTTACAACTGAGATTTCTCCACTTGGCTGTGCCCTGTCTCTCAGATGCATTTGAAAATATATTTGAAAATTTCTTGATTTATGACTTTCCTTGTTCTGTTACTATAAAAACTCCATGAAATGACTGGCACGTTGGAACATGGAATTTAAGGTAATCTAAATCTGTGTTCCTGAGTCATGGTCACTCATATTTGGCTCCAGAGCAAATCATGTTTTTCTTTGAAGTGAGAGTGTATATATTTTGCCGTGACGGTTGTGCCACAATGTGGTGCTCCAAGAATAATCCACCTTTTACCAGAAGAGTCACCATGGGCAGGAAAGGTGCTGGCATGGACCTACTGATTCCAAGCCATCTGGCATTAGTTGCTCAGGTGGAGTGCTGAGGTCCTTTCAGGGCTCTTTCAGACCTGCCTTGGTTTGGTCCCTGCTCTATTTATCTATTTTGAGCTAGTTATTTAAGGATGCTATTTGGTAGATATCTTTCTGGTTGGGGTTTGCTTTCAGAGTATTTGTTTTCAGGTATGCTTTAAGGTTTGTTTGCTTTGGAAGCATTTTGGTCAGACCTTTGGGTTGTTTTTTGTTTGGCAGTTTGCTTGCTTTCAGAACTCTAAAGGCATTCCAGGTTCAGGCTGCTTACCTTGTGTTCAGCATTTCCTCACTCTTAGACTTTTGAAGGCACTTGGTTTCTGTTTAGTTTTTTTTTTTTAGTTTGTCTTGTTTATTTGTTTGTTTGCCTTTGAAATGTTTTGATTTATTACCAGTTGGCCTTTGCCTCTGACCTGCCTCCTTAAATAATCAATTCTGTACTTTTCTGTGGCTTCCCTTGTTTATTACAATCTTGCCAAGACTTTAGCTTAGGAATGTTGTGAATTTTTGATGATAAATATAGTAAGTACTTGCTCCTCTTAGGAAACCCAACAAACATACCCTATTCTTAAGTCAAAGGGAATCTTATTGGTTCGTTTCAGAAGACACATGTAAGGGTTTGATCACCTTCATGTTTCCATAAGCATGTAGGGTCACCCTGAGTCCCAGTAGGAGAAGACAGTCTTGGGGTGAAAACTGGAAAAAGTCAATCCCAAAAGAAGCACATAAACCTGACCCATATCTGGGTCATGTCCCATAGCTGGCATAGAGCAGCTTGGACATTCTCAGAGGGAAAATTGAGAAGCAAAGTTTTCAAAACTGCAGAAGTGTTTAGAGATTAAGCACCCCCACTCCTGGGGTGCTTTATATGGTGATTTGAGAGGCTGACTTTATTACCACTGTGTAGCACAGTTTGAGATCCAAGAAGGCAATACCTCTAGAAGATCTTTTATTGTTCATGATTGTTTTAGTTATGCTGGGGTTTTTTTTTCTTTTTACATATGGGATGGAGTACTATCAAGGTCTGTAAAGAATTGTGTTGAAATTTTGATGAGGATTGTGTTGAATATAAAATTTACTTTTAGCAAGATGTCCATTTTTACTGTGTTAATCCTTGAATATGGGAGAGCTTTCCATCTTCTAACATCTGATTCAATTTCTTTCTTCAGTTGGCATAAAAACAGATATATTGATCAATATAATCAAATTGAAGACACAAACAGTAATCCATACCTATGGACATTTTTTAAAGAAGCCAGAAATGCACAATGGAAAAAAGAAAACATCTTCAAATGGTGCTGGTTTAACTGGCTGTCTGCATCTAGATACATATCATCCTGCACAGAACTCAAGTCCAAGTGGATCAAAGACCTCAACATAAAACCAGATACACTGAACACAATAGAAGAGAAAATGTAGAATATCCTTGAACACACTGGCACAGGAGACAACTTTCTGCATGGAACAACTCCAGCTCAGGCTCTAAGATCAACAGCTAATATATGGGACCTCATGAAACTGAAAAGCTTCTGTAAGGCAAAGGACACCATCAAATAGACAAAATGACAGCCTGCAGAATGGGAAATTATCTTCACCAACTCCACATCTGATAGAGTGCTAATATCCAAAATATATAAGGAATTCAAGAAACTAGAAATCAATAAACCAAATAATCCAATTTAAAAATGGAATGCAGATCTAAAGAGAAAGTTCTCAATATGGAATCTCAAATAGCTCTGAAACACTTAAACAAATGTTCAACATCCATAGTAACCAGAAAGCAAATCCAAACTACTTTGGGATTCCATCTTACACCTGTCAGGATGGCTAAGATCAAATACACAAGTGACAGCTCACGCTGGTGAAGATGTGAAGCTAGGGGAACATCTCTTCATTGCTGGTAGGAGTTTAAACTTGTACAACCACTATGGAAATCAATATGGTAATTGCTAAAATTGAGAATCAATGCACCTGAAGACCCAGCTATCCACTCCTGGACTTATACCCACAAGATGCTTCATCCATCCACAAGGACGTTTGCTCAACTATGTTCAGAGCGACTTTATTCATAATAGCAGAAACTGGAAACAAGCCAGATGCCCCTCAACCAAAGAATGGATAAAGAAAGTGTGGTGCACATCTGGGCATACCCAAAAGATGCTCCACCATACAACAAGGACATTTGCTCAGCCATGTTCAGAACAGCTTTATTAGTTATAGCCAGAAACTGTAAACAACCTAGATGTCCCTCAACAGAAGAATTGATAAAGAAACTGTGATACATTTACACAATGGAATACTTCTCGGCTATTAAAAACAAGGAGATCATGAAATTTGCAGGCAAAATAATGGAACTAGAAAAGGTAATCCTTGAGTGAGGTAACATAGACCCAGAATGTCACACATGGTATGTACTCACTTATAAGAGGATTTTAGTCATATAGTACAGGACAGACATACTACAATGCACAGACCACAAGAAGATAAGTCCGATGAACATGTTAGGCTTCATGTGGGCCCACTGGTTAGGGGAGTGGGAAATATCTCTGACACAGACTATGTTGCCTGCTTTTTGATCACTTTCCCCTAATGGGACTTCTGTACAAGGCCACAGAGGATGAAGACTCAGTCCTCATGTGAATGGATGAGCTGGGGTATCTGCTCAGGGAATGCTCCTATTCTGAGGAAGAGGAGAGGACATGCTGGAGGGAGGATGGAACTGGGAGTAGAGAAGGGAGGGGCCTATGATGGAGATATAAATTTAATTAGTTAATTAATAATTTTATTTTTATTTTTAAGCTTAGTGACAACGTTTATCATAATTAATTAATTAATTAATTAGTTAATTAATTTTTAAAAAGAAAAAAATTCCCACTTGTCGAAGCCATTTTTCTTTGGGAAGCTATACTTGTATATATGTTATATTTTTTCCCCTTGGGTGACTCTTTCTTTACATGAAAGTATGTTTATAATACTATCTAGTCCTAAAACTCCTGTCAGCACTGAAGCCATGACACCTAAAGCTTGGGGAACTCTCGTGCGATGCTCTGTCTCCCTTCCCTTGCTGGGAAAATAGTCCCGGGGCTGTGCTGAGGTCATTGTGAGAATGGCTCGTGAGTTTCCTGTCTGTTGCTGATTTCTCTCCTAAGCGTGGTTTTCATGTTATTTTGCACTCCTTCGCTTCTGCTTTTCTAGCCAGAGACCCCTAGATGATTTTGTGCCACTGGCACCAAAAATACACATCCCCTAGACCAGTGATTCTCAACTTGTGGGTCAAGACCTTTTTGGGGATCACATATCAGACACCCTGCATATCAGATTATGATTCACAGCAGTAGAAAAATTACAGTTATGAAGTAGCAACAAAATAACTTCATGGTTGGCGGTCACCACAGCATGACAGCATTTGGGAGGTTGAGAATCACTGCTCTAGACTCATCTGTGCTCTGTTCTTGGATCAGATGGAGCAGTATGTGGCTTTTCCAGGGGACATCTAAAAACTGATCCCCTAGATGTCATGTGTGAGATTCTTGCCCCCAAGAGAATGTCCCCTGACACCATGGGAAACTGCTTCTCTGCCTTTCCTGTTTGTCATCTGCTTCCTGTAATGCTTACAGGTGGGAACACTGCTGGCTTCCTTTACCTGGGACAGTTTAGAAAGGGTGACGTCTCTAACTCTTAAAGCCAAATTAGATAAATTTAAGCTATACATATTACCATTCTTTGAGAGGCTTAAAAACCAGCAACTGTGACTGTGTATCTCTATTTTAAACTTTACTCTGGACAGAAGCATTTCTGATCCAGCAGTCTCTAGGGCTGCCTTAGAGAAAAAAGGAGCCCTGTGAGCACTAACTGTGACCAAAAATGTACAAGTGGCTATGTGAGAGAGCCTGTGTTTGTCTGACACAAGGGCCAGGCCAGTATTACCAGATCTAGGAAGGGAACTCTATTTCAGATAGACATTAGGTGATTCCTGAATAGCACACACATACACCATACACCCACATACACACACACACACACACACACACTATACATATACACATATATATATTTATATGTATTATATATATTTATATGTATAATATATATTTATATAATTATAAATATATATTTATATTATATTAATATATATTTATATGTATAATATAAATATATATAATTATAATATATTTATATAATTATAAATATATTATACATATTAATTTATATAATTATAAATATATTATACATATAAATATATATATGTGTATATGTATAGTGTGTGTGTGTGTGTCCTTAGAGCTTGGTCCTTTGGGTCTGTTGTTTACTGGTTCCTTAACACAGGAGCTAGTGCTGCATTTCCTGTAAGAATAGCTGGAAAAACAAGCAGAAGTCTGGTAACACTTCCTGGGAACTCTGAACCTGGAGAAGCTTCTTCTTGCCATGAACCCTGGTTTGTTTTTGCTTGTTTAGATGATTTTTATATGAGATCATATGGCTTTTGGTTACATATATTTCAAATGTAGTTTTTCTCAGTCAGTACATCTTAATACAGTATTTTCCTGATATTCTATTTAATTCAGAGTTGAAAGCTATGATTTTATTAGAAATTATCGTGTATCTCTTTTGATAAGTTGGAATGAGGCAAGAATGATATAAGTATAACTAGAATATTGAATAACTTCTACAATGGCAACTTTCCATTGAATTTCTACTACCTATTCCAGGTATTATCCCCATACATAACAGTGTAACTCTCCCTTTCCTTTGACTTGTGTGTGTTTGTGCTCATGTGTGTATGTGATTATATGTGTATACACTTGCTCCATATGCATAAGGAGGCCAGGAGACAATCTTGGTGTCCATTTTCAACACTGCCCTCCGTGTGTGTGTGTGTGTGTGTGTGTTTGTGTGTGCATGTATGAGAAAGAGAAAGAGTCTCTTACTGGGTTGGAGCTTGCCAAGTAGGTGATGCCACCTGGCCAACAAGCAGCAGGAATCCCACTGTCTCTGCCTTCTCCATGCTTGGATTGCAAGCGTGTGCCACTGTGCCTGGCTCTGAAAACAAAAACATATTCCTGAGAATCCAATTCAGGTTCTCATACTGCAAGGCAATCAGTTTAGCAACGATCTCCTCATCCTTTCTTTTGTTTTTAAAATTGATTTTTAATCTAAAACTTTAGCGTGTTTTTATTCCCATTATTTTCCCTCCTCTTTATCCATCCTCTTTAGCCATCTTGCCAAAAGTGAGCCATTTGGTTAGCAGTGACAGGAGGGGTGGGGGTGGAGGGGAAAAGATGCCAGAATAGGCAAGGTATCATCTTGTGATCTAGCTTTTACTGAGAACCTCAGCAGACCTGTTGAGAAGGGTCACCTCCTAGGGGTTTTCCAAGGCATAAGGAATCCCTGTTTTTGCAGCTCCCGGCATGGCCCTTTACCCACTCTGCGGCAGTGGGAGGCCAGGCTCTAGCCATAGTTCTCACCTTCTCGCCTTGGTTGGGCTCTGACTAGATGGAAACAGACTCTACAGATAAGTCCACACATGAGTGCTGTTTCACACCTGCAGTTTCTCCTGTGGGTTCATGGTACAGTGGCGCCTCCATGGGTCACCAGGCAGGGAAAGGAAAGCATTCCATGATAGTGCACAGCATAGCTAAAAGGTGTTACTTCTTCCAGTGTGGCTTAAAGCTTATACGCTTTTGCATGGGAGGGTTTTAGGGAAATATTTGTCTACCCAAATCCTGACCGTTCCTGGAATGTGTAAAAGTATTAAACTGTTTACATCTGTAGGTTCCTCCCAGTCAATTTTACTGTAGAGGGGAAAAAAACTCCTGTACCTATTAAGAGAAATGTCAACTATATGTTCCTTGGAACTTTCTTTATATGTTTCCCTTTGCTCTGCTGGACATCTAGCACAGGATCTCCTACATATCAGACAACATTGAACTACACCCCAGACAGTCACCCTTTACCCAGAAATATGTTGCACGGTACTTCACCTTTTTGGAGGGCTTGGGAATATTTATTAAAATACAAAAACAATAGGTGACAGTTCCTGGAATGGGGGCAGCTTTGTACAATGATGAAGTTAAAGCCCAGGACAGGACCTCTCATTTGAATGGGTCAGTCACAGCAGAAGCTGTCCTTACACTCTCTAGGTGGGAAGGAAAAAGAGAAAGTCTTTGTTTTTAAGTATTTCTAACAAGTTACAGTGACATCTTGAAAGAAAGTCACAAATCTCTAGAACTCTGGTAACTTGATGTGCATTTTCCCACTACAAATAAATATCCATGGATTAGTATTGTATTCATACTTGGTATTCCTTTTTAAATTAAATTTCTAGTTTTACATTCATTACAGTTTATTCACTGTATCCCACCTGTAGCCCCTTCCCTTACTCCCTCCCAATCTCATCCTCTGTCTGTCCCTCATTTCCTCTCATTCCCCTCTCCAAGTCCACTGATAAGTATTCTTTTTCTCAAACATAAACCTTTGCGTTGCGTAAGCTTCGGCTTCCACAGGACCCGGATCCACTCCTGCTCAGGTGGTACATTGGTATCTCCGGCTTTTTACAGTCTAGGATTGCTGTGTTCTAGTTGTTGGCCTGATCAAAGGCCTTCTCTTTGCTGATTCCCTTCTGCTTGTCTTTTGGGACTATAAAAACACAATGAAGCGTTGGGGATTACTTCACCATCAAGTAAGAATTTAACAGCTTCCTGTTTGAGCATAGTGTCTACAACTTTTTTCAACTAATTTCCTACCTCCCTTACTTACATTTGAGAGCAGATGATCCTAAGGTTCTCAAGTTATATTTGTATTAGTTCCTTATTAATGGATGAGAGTTTTTGATTTGTAAAAGAATAATAAAAGGAAGGAGGACTCTACTGAGATAAATCCAAGCTGCTTCTTAAAGGTTTCCTGATCTTACTACACTCACCAGAATTAGGGTGGAATTTCTGAGAGGTCATTACAGAATGTGGCCAGCAGGGGGCAGTGGCATTTAGTGGCCTCCCAGGTTTAGATTTCTAGGAGGCAGAATTAAGAAAAATGGACGCACATAGTACAATTTAGACTAGAAAGGTGCTAAAATGTTTTTGGGGATGGGCAATGAAACGGATATAATGCATTTCTTGAACGTGTTGCTATGATACAATTCCTCCTTTCTCAACAGTATCAGGCCGGAGCCCCACAGGCTAACCACTGGTTAGCTATGCTTCAATAAATAATGTATCTGATGGTACCAGAAAGTCTACAGGTTGCCTGAAAAATCATCTTACTGCTACTCATTTGGAATGATGGAGTATGCTACATGTGTATTATTTGGTTTGAGTGTGTGACATGGGGTACTCTGACACAGCTAGGATCTGCTTAGTTTTACGTTAACTCTATTCCAGCCACCCAACAAAACTCTGATGGCTGAAAGACTTTTCCTAGGCAGGGGATCTAGCTCAGTGGTAGAGTGCTTGCATTGCATGTGCAAGGCCCTAAGTTTATTCCCAGCAGTACAAAAAGAAAAGAAAGAAAGCCAAAAAGAAAGGAAGAAAAGCATGTTTTTCTTGACCATGACACTTTTATGTACCTATAAAATTTTTATTGCAGCAAAAGAGGTCTCAAAGTGGCTGATAGTGTTATTTTTGTATTAAGATATATTCACAAATTTTATCTTTCAATAAATATTTTTATTCCTAAAAAAAAACCCATTCTTCCTCCCAGCCTTCTCCCCTCCCCATACCTGATTCCCACCCCTGTTATGCTCTCCACCCCTCCCCCACCCAGTTTTCTCCCTCCATCTACTTCCAATGTCTATTTTATTTCCCCTTCTGAGTGAAATTTAAGCATACTCTCTTGGGCCCTCCTTGTAACTTGGCATCTTTGGGTCTTTGGATTGTAGCATCGTTATCCTGTACTTTATGGCTAATACACACTTGTAAGTGAGTACATACCATGCATTTCTTTCTGGGTCTGGGTTACCTCACTCTGGATGATCTTTTCTGGTTCCATCCATTTGCCTGCAAATTGCCTGATGTCCTTGTTTTTAATAGCCAAGTAGTGTTCCTCTGTGTAATCTACCGCATTTTCTTTATATATTCTTCAGTTGAGAGCATCTAGGTTGTTTCCAGTTTCTGGCTAGTGTGACTAAAGCTGCTATGAACATGGTTAACAGGGACATCACAAGAACACCTACTGAGTAAACTAACCTGGGCCCATGGGGGCTCATAGACTAAACCAACAAAGCAAGCAAAGGCTGGGCCTAGGCCCCCTACACATTTGTAATAGATAAGTGGCTTGTTCTTAATGTGGGTCCTTTAACAATTAGAGCAGGGCTGTCTCTGACTCTGTTGCCTGCCTTTGGGTCCTTTTTCTCTAGCTGGGCTGCCTTGTCTGTCCTCAATGGGAGAGGATGTGTGTAGTCCTGCTTTGAGTTGGTTGGTAGCCATGAGGGTCCTTCTCTAAGGACAGAGGATGCGAGATGGGGGAGGGGATGTGAGGGTGAGACTGGGAGGAGAGGAGAGAGGGGGGCTGTGATCAGGCTATAAAGTGAATTAAAAAAGAAAAAGGTTTAAAAAGAAGAAGAAGAAAGAAAAGAAAAACAAGCAGAGGAAGTCCATTCAACCTCAGAGCTTAATGTGGTGGACATTACTTTTCCCTGACCTCATTCTCCAATTACTGCTTATATTTGATGTACTTTCTGGTGATAAGGAATTCTCACTCTTGACATTGACTACAGTATTAGCATGTTCCCAGAGCTCACTGGGAACATTAATAAGTACTTTCTTTCTTTGAGTTAAGATCCTATTATGTAGCCCTGGCTAGTGTCAAAATTGCTAGGTAGAAGGTGGACGCAGGGAGGTCTCTGTAAGTGTGAGTCCAGCCTTGGGCTCACACTTACAGAAACCTCCCTGCGTCCACTTCTAATCACTAGGGTTAATGGCGTGCACACTAAGTCTGGATAATATGTATTCTTCACAGACTTTGTTCCCAATCAAGACATTTATTTTCTGACACAGCTGACCTTTGTTGATCAGGAGAATTAGCCAACAAACCAAGCCCAGGGAGCGATGTCACTGTCTTTTGCATCCATTAGCTGGGCAGCTCTAATGGATACAGCATGACTCATGACTCTCATGCCCAGGCAGTCTTTGGGGCCATTTCTGCCTCCAAAGCTGGTGACTCCCATGATAACTGACTGTGAAATCTGCTGTTTAGTTGTACTTTAACCCTAACCAGTTTTGATAACAAGACATCGAGTGCAGGGCATGTGAGACCTGCTTTGTTTTCTGTGCCTGTCTACAGAACAGAGGACGAAAATATTTCCTGATAAAGTATTTTTGTTTAAACTACAATGAAGTAGCAAACTCAGGGACAAGAGCCTGGGCTCCCAGTTCTGCCACTTTGTTGTGTGATCTTGGCTTCTTCTGGCACTCCTCTGTTTGGACAATTGGCCTCTACAACGCTAGGATTTAAACATTTATGTGCTTTTATCCTTCGTTTCTTGTCACTGACATATACATAAACTATAAGATCTCGAAGAGTCTCTGATATAAAAATATCATCACGATGTGTCTGAGGCTACAGTGAGATGATGTTAATCCTGTTCAGATTGTCATGGAAAATGAATGAATGACAATTTGTGGCTGACATCTTGTTGGCCTTTGAATTTATACAAACTTAGAAATCTCATACCATCTGCTCTCCAGGAGTTTGTAAGTTAGTGGGGATTCCAGGGCTGTATTGGTATTGTGATATCACGAATGCAACACCAGGGGCCAGAGGTGAGCCTTGAGTGACATTTCAGTGGGGAAGTGGACCTTATTTAGACAAAGACAAGGAAGCATGGAGCAGAGCACCAGGCAACAACAGTATAAGCAGGCAGAGCTGAAACTTGTTAACACAAATTTTGAACTTTTACAAAGAAAACCAAGAAGCACTTGGGGCCTCTGGTACAAAAAAATCTGGGTTCAAAGTTCTGATACTGACAACTGCTTTGTGAAAATGCTCAGTCACTTTATTGCTCTGGGCCTCTGACTCATCCATACAGCAGGAGTGCAGACAATATTCTTGCAAATGGCCACTACTCTAACCTCTATAATTCCGTACTTGAATTGAACCTAAGAAACCAAGATGAAGCTGCAGGGTGATTAGCATCCCCAGAGCATCAGCTAAAGTTTACTGGGCATGATGGAGATAGGACAGCTTATCAGAGTGAGTATGAGTAATGAGATGAAAATAATCAGCATTCTAGAACCCAGAAACTGGGTATGTGCTGTGTGGGTGGGCAGCCAGGTACTAAGAGGTGAGACTGGGGTGCGGGGAGATTCAAAATCTGCCTTCAAGCTCTCTTATGTACGATGTTTGAGAGCTAAGCGTCCCTTCTGTGTGCCGCCCCCATCCTTGCCACTACCATGTTTTCAACGGAGTTAAATAGCCTATACACATTCAGCCTCCAGAAGATTAACCCTTTAAACTTAAATATGTCTTTTCAAATCTAGTTTTTGGTCCCACTGGGATGTAATTAAGTTCATGTTGAACCCCTGCAGCAAAAACAAACTTCATCCCCAGATTAGAGGAGGCTGAGATGGTGAGGATTAGGCATTGTTATGTCTCCCTCCTATATTCTCAGTAGCCCAATGTCTTAACCAAGACAAGGAGGGCTGACTCCATCACATGTCCCTCACATGGAAAATAATGCTTGCCTTTGGAGACTGGACCCTTTCTATCTTGAGAGCCAGCTTGGTGTCCTTTTCCCAAATGAGCCCCTTCTTATTCTTTCAGAGAATCAGCAGAGGGGTTAAGGAGAGAGCTGGGTCAGAAATGAGGACATTACCTCCTCTACCAAGGAATAACATGTGGTCTATGATCTTCATGTATGACACTCTTTAGCAGAAGGTGCCAAGAGGCACAGGAAGATTTTGGTTGAGAGTTCCATAGTATTCATTCTGTAATTAATTGCATTTGACATCACAGGCCCAAAAGATATTTATTGATGGAACACAGTCAAAATTTCAACTTAAATTCTGTATTCTTCATAGGCAGAATGTGAAGCATCAGTAAGAGGCTCGTCCTAGGAGTAAAATCCCCAAATTCTAAGATATCGAGAGACAAAGGCATGGTGTTGAACAGTGACGTTCAAGATGACGCTGTCTCCACTGGAAGCTCCACTTACAAAGAATGTGTTTCAGGTCTGTGTTTCTCTCCTCTGTGGCTTCTGGCCAACTTTGGCTTCTGTTCTGAGACTGCCATTTTAGGGAAAGGTTTGTATCTTTTGCTGATTTAGGAATTGGTGAGGATTAATGACGTGTTGGGTGGAGTGTCTCAACCTAGATTAAGCTGTTGCCAAGACAACTGTTGCGTCATCTTGAGCTGAGATGGGACAGGCAGCTGCAGAGAAGAAAGTCACAGCACAGCCTTCCTGGATTCAGGAAATTGCTTGTGGAAAGGAGACAAAATGGTCCCTCTGTATGGATGAAAAATCCATGAGTCTTTGATACTCATAGCTCCAGACAAATATAGCTCCTGATACAAGTTGGTATCAGCAATTAGAATACACAGCTGCTCTGTATTCTACTCCATTGGTTTCTCCAGTTGCTATTACCACACTGTTGTCACTGTGGCTTTCTGTAATTTGAACTCAGGCATTTTAATGCTTCTAGTATTGCTCTTTTTTTTTTTTTT
>CM053753.1:5224001-5289379 GCA_028658305.1 Pachyuromys duprasi | reverse complement strand
TGCCTTCACAGTAATTTCAGGATTGTTTGTACCAGTTCTGTGGAAACCATCCTTCGAATTTTGATAGGAATTGCATCATTTACGGTAAATAGGAATTTTTGCAAACTAATCCTGTGAACCCGGGAGCATGGGAGGTCTTTTCATCTTCTACTGTCTTCCTACAATCACCTAATTTTTAACAAAGATGTCAAAACTTATTGGGACGGGAAAGCCTATTAAACAAAGGCTACTGGCAAAGCTGGATATTTGCGTATAGTGAAATGAAACTAAATCCACAGTTCTTATCCTTCACAGAAATCAATTCACAGTGCAGCAGAGGTCTAATGGGAGGCCCGACCCTCAAGCTGCTAGAGGCAAATACCTTAAAGATAAAAGCATACGTGAAGACTTTTTGAAGATGGCTTTTATTTAGCACAAAAAGTAATGCTAAAATCTGACAAATGGGACGCCAGAATAACAAAAAAAAAAAAAAAAAAAAGAATACACAGCTGCTGCTTTGGGGAAGTTGTGATTGTCTGGACTACATAGTTGCAGAAGTGGGAGGGGGCTTGTTGCTGGTGATGGCTGGTGTGGTCTCAGATAACCAGATCGAGGCTTCTGCCCAGTGATCCCAGATCGGCAGAGAAAGAATTTGGAAAGGAAGCAAAATGAGAAATTGGGAAGGAGGTACAGATGCCCTTCAAGAGAGTCAAATCACTGTGGCTTCACATAGCCCCGCTTGTTAAGGAAGGAAATTCTAGAAAATTATTGGGATTTTACCTAGGATAGGATTGGTTCTCTTTCTAGTCTGTCCTTCTAAGGGTTTTCTGGTGTGTTGTGACATCAAATGCATAATGAGAACAGCCAGTTCTGCCAGACTAGGGATGTAGGGATGATAGCATAATGAAGTCAAGGTCATTTTCATTGGCCATGTGGGTTCCAGGTGGTCTTGGTGGTCTTTTACTGTGTGGATGGTCCCACAATGTCATAATACTGTTCTGCAGATGCATCAGCTTCATGTGACTGTCTCTTTTGTCCCATTCGTGTCTAGTCCTGAAGAAAGCAAGGACAGCAGTGTGAATGGATGACAGTACATAGTGAGAAGCTGGGCCTGCAAAGGCTGACTGGCTGGTGGAAACTTCAGATGTAGAGATGTTGAAATGTCACAATCCTGGAGGAGCCAAGTTGTCTTGGGCTAGCTTTAGCCCCTTTGGTACATTTATTTCCCATCTCTGTGTGTGACCTAATGTGTTTGCAATTATTAGGTAAATCCTTTGGAATAGATGAAAAGGTCCATAGCTTATACCATTCCAAAAGCTAAGAATGTCATCAGATAACATCTGAAGCTTGTAGTAGAGGTTTTTCCATTTTGTTGTGACCTGCCTATCTGATATGTCTACCAATGTACTTGATAAATGCCTCCATTTATCATATTCTTTGTTCTTCTACTACTTTAAAAAACCATGAAATTGTAGCCATACTAGGTTATGGAATTTGTGTTAATCTAAGTCTGCTTCCCCAGACTATGGTCACTCACCTTAGGCTCCAGAATAAACAATCTCACCACCTTTGAAAAGAGAGCTGTGTTTCTTGCATTGACAGAGACATGATTCTTGGCCTGAATTCCATCCAGCAATTTTTGTGCTCTCTCTCTCCACTGAAATAAGAAGCATCTGTTACAAAAACTAAAAGTGGCACTTACAGCAAGGCATGAAAAGAGAGACCAAAATATTATTTCTATGCCAGATTGTCCTAGTCATCAATGAGCTCCACAGGGCCCTGGAGCATTTTTACCTTGGCCATTCTAAATGAGACAGAATGTCATCATCCTTGTGGGCTGTAAATGTGGGGTTTCCTGGTAGATAGTGGTGGGTGTAGCCCACCTCTTCAGCAGGCGCTCTCAGGTCACTCTGCCTGTGCTATGAACAAAATGGGAGAAACAGCTCCCTTACCTTCTATCATCTCTCAGAATAAGGGGTTTTCATACAAAGTTCAAAGTTCCTCTGAGAAGCCCACATGCCCATTGTATTATATGTTATGTCAGAGTAACATCTAACACGGTGGCTTCTCAACTCAACTGTGTGTTATCGTCTCGTGTGAGTTCATAAGCCCTGGAGGCTCAGGCTGCACTTTAGACCAGTTCACTGAGATTGTCTTGTATGTATGTGTAAATGTGTGTATGCATATATGCATACATACATACAGGCTCAGTTTGTAAAAAAATGGTGAACTGAGCTTCCTGAAAAAAAACAAAAACCCTCCCATCCACTGAACCTTCTACAAAGACTGATTGATCGACTAGAACCTCAATGATTGTGGGGAGGGCAAGAATGGTGCAGGTTTTAGCCACTTATTGACCTAATGTCCTTGTGAGTGTCATAAAACTTTGGGGATACATTAAGGTAGCAGATTATTAGCTTCCATCCAAAGCTAATAGTACTATTATATAGTGCCCAAGGCCCATAACAGAGGTTTCCCTATGTACCTATATATAACATGCCTACTTGATATTTCCACCAATGTATTTGAAAAGTTTCTGGATGTCTTACTTTCTTTTTGCTGTTATTATTAAAATCATTAAATGTTACCAAAATGAAACATAGAGTTTAGGTGTCCTGGTTTGTTTTCAGCTGTTGCGGTAAAGCACTGATCGAAAGCACCTTGAGGAAGGGAAAGCATATCTTGCTTACAGGTTAGAGTCGATCATCAAGGGAAGCCAAGGCAGGAACTTGGAGGCAGGGACTGATGCTAGAGACCACAGAAGAACCCTGCTTACTGATTTGATTCCAGCCTCTGCCCAGCTAGCTTCCTTACATATCACAGGATCCACTGCTTAGTACCATTCACACTGTATCCTTCTCCATCAATTAGCACCCAATAAAATGCCCTACAGACATGCCCATAGGCTAATCTGATTAAGGCAATTTTTCAGTTGAAGCTCCCTTTTTATAGGAGTGCCAAGGTATCAACCAAGAACAACCGTCACACTGGGGTAACCAGAATCTGTGTCCCCGGGCCTTGGTTGTTCATATCTGGCTCTAGAAGAAACCATCTCTCATCTACTTTAAGGTGAGGGCAGTGGCTTTTCAGGAGCATCCTTTCTGACTGTGATGTGGAGCCAAGTTTGGGAATCGGCACTAAAGAGTCTCTGGTGTTGTGGGGTATCCATCAGAGAAAACCATTCACACAAGGGTTCCACCCAATAACAACTACACTGGGTATTCAGGACTGAGTAAAATTCTGAGCCTTTCTCAGGATGGGCTTTTAAGCACAAAAACCACATCCTGGGTTGACACACCTCAGTCATCAACAGTCAGCCAGAAACAGGGCTACAGAAACCAAAAGGCAATGTTAATACATTTAGGGACTTTCCCGTAAATAAGGACTTTGATGGCATAGGTCTTTGATCTCATTTTGGCAGGTGTTTCTGCCTGTGTGCTGTGTTCCAAGGCCTGAATGCTATTTCCATCAATTGTGCAAAGATCTGGGGACCCGATACACTGGAAATTTGATGTTGGGACCTGGACCAAAACTCCTTACTCCATATATAACTAGGGAGAGATGTATGTGCTGGAAGTGAAGAAAAGAGATGAATCAAACTATAGCTTGTGTCTCACAATGTGTCTCTCAGAGCTCCCACCTCTATCAAAAAATGGCATAAAAGCATCTCTGAATGAAAATCTTAAATAACAGACTTAACTGTTACGGATTTGCCAGCTAGCTAGACAACATCAGGCTTGGATGTCATTGAGATCTTTCCCTTGTAATCTGTTTCAGACCTCCAGTTTCCCTAGTAACACCATTTTTAAGAAAGAAAAGCATCCCAATTGCCCTCCTTGGAATTTACAATGCCATCCAAACGGGTGGAAAATGAAGGTATCCTAGCTCTATTGAAGGCAATTAAGGAAAAAATATTTCTGGGTAAAAAGGTTGAGTTCTGTGTTCTACCTCTGTCCTCTCTGGCCCCAAGTGGACATGGTACTAGCTGTCAGCAACAGCAGATACTGTTGTCTCCTCTCTCAAGAGTTAATAGTGCTGGACCTGTCAATCTCCTTACTGAGAAGCCTGGGAAAGCTGATATCCCTGAAGACACATTAATGAGACAGGAGAAATAATTATCCCCTTAGCGAAATAGTATACTTCTGCACCCCAGAAGGGCTCCCTGCCCTTGAGGCAATTACTTGAAGACCTTCCCTGCTCAGCTGCCTGCCTTTCTGAATTCTAACTCAAAAGTGCAGCTTTCTTTCTCCTCCTTTGTGTCTCCTCTTGGGGTACCAGGCAGAATCATAAGCATGCTCCCTTGTGCACCCCCTCTCCCACTCTCCCTTTGCTGAACATGCCTCTTGGACCCGAACTCAAAAGGCATGACTGTTTTTTCTTCCTCCTCTACATCTCCCTTTTCCAGCAGCTGCCTACATTGAGAGCTAGCAGACCCTTTTGTTTTCCCCCAGTCTTCTATAAAACAGTCCTTCAGCTTTCCCCTGGGACCATTTATAAATTCTTTCATCAACAAGATAAAGAATCCACAAAAGAAAACTCCAATTCTCTGGTAACAAATTTTGATGAAACAAACACTAAGAATGCAACAACTAAACAGAACTAAACCAGCTGTTATTAGAAATGAATTTACACGGTGGCCATGGACAGTTTGTTTTTAATTGTGTTTTTCTTTGTGTGGCGGTGGTCTTGAGCAGATGAAAGGATACTACAAATTACACAAATGTGAAAGGGGTTGGAAAGCAGACATGGACTCTCCCCTCAGGTATTTGCCTGTGTTTGTTGACTGAGGGCTAAGAGAATAGGACTGCTTCTACCTGTTTTCCAGCAATAAGTGAAAGGAGGTGAGCTGTCTCTAGGTAGAGTATGGGGGTTTCAAAAGAAACATCAACTAATGCTTAATTCTTCAAGTTAAGGCCATGCATGATGAACAGCAAAGCTTGCTTGACTAAGGGTATGGAGGTGTCACTATAATGAAATCTCAATAGCTCTTGAAAAGGCCAAGATCAACTATAGAAACAGCTTGCATAGCCCCTCACCATCTGGGTTGTACAGAAGGACAGCATGTAGAATGGATAAGAGGTTGCATCTGTGGAAGGTTCCTGATCTCTGACAGGAGGCAGCATATCAGCAAGATGGGTGCCTTCTGAAGGGGAAATGTTCTTAAGAGACCTTAGAAATTCCTAGGGAAGAGAGTCATAGGAAAACAATGGCAGGTAGTCCTATAAATCCTTGATGAGGTGGCTACTATAAATTTGCAGCCATGTGTAGGACTACTCTTGTATATTGTATCTTAATTTAGAATTTAACTTATCAGCAAGTGTGTGTGCCCATGTGTATGCAAAGCTGTGCACCACAGTACATATGTGGAAGTAAACTTTCTACAAAGAGTTCTCTCCTTCCTCCTTGAGTTCTGGAAATCAAATTCAGATCACCAGGGTTGTATGGTAGGTGCTTTTTCCCACTGATCCTTGTATCTAATTTTTATTTCAGAGTAGTATTAGAAAAGAAAACTAAAGTGAGCTAGAACAGTAAAATAAGATAAAAAATTCTCTGAAGTTCCATTACCAAAAGAAAACCATTGTTAATGTTGTACAAATTTATTTTCTAAAACTAAACATACCCACACACATATATATCTATTTAATACAGCTTTTTATTTTCACATGCTTAAAATCTGATGTGCTGTATACTGTTTCCAGCTGACTGTCTCTCAATCAACAGTTCATTGTAAACTCACTCTGTATCAATCAATATGTCCCCACAGTACTTTCTGGGCCTGCAGTTCCCTCACACTGTCCATGCCAACACAGGCAAATTTTGGTGAGCACTGTCTGCCTCACAGAAAGCCACATTATTACTGTGTCCTTGAATGACAGAGAGAGAGCAAGGGCTCTGCTGACTCTTCTTGCAGGGTTCCTAACACCATCATAAGAGTTTCACCCTGTGACCTCATCTGTCCCTGGTGAATTCCCAACACTCCTGTCCATCTCTAAAAACCATCACACTAGGGGATACTACTCCAACATACGAATTTGGTAGCACACAGGCATTCGGCTGTACGTCTCTGGTTAAGAACACTGCATATGACACATATTGTTGATTTTTTGGCGTTTACAACAGCACTTTAAATCCAGCCTTTGCAGAGGTTACCTTACAGCAGCTTATCCATAGAAAAAGTACTAAAAAGGAAAACAAAACAAATGAAGAACAAACAGCCCTGAAGCACTACATAGACAACCAAAAGATATTTGTTTCCAATGTTTCGTGACTATTTGCAGAGCTGAAGCAAGACAGCAGAGCCACCATGCTGACCTCAGCATGGACCTTATGAGTTCAACAACTGAAACTTTTCATTGTCTGCAAATGTTTATGAATGTGTGAAAAAATGCTGCAAGTATTTTAGAGGTACAAATGTTAAGGAGTAGGTGAATTTGCAAATATTTAGGATCAACTGTGTTTCTGTAAGATGTTATTTTAAGATCTTGATATATAATAGAATGTATGCCTTGATATTGTTAAATTTCTATCCACTACATCTGCTCTATGAAAAGATGGTTTTTTTTTTAACTAACAAAAAAAAAGTGCTTATTTTCCACATCGTTCAACTTGGGCTAAATTGAACGTTTATAAATGAATTGTCTCCTATGTTGTCTGGCATATATATACAGATATATATATATATATATGCATGTATGTGTACATATATAAACACATATAAACATATATGTATTTTAATTATGAATATAGATATGGGCAGATAGGGAGATAGATAAATAGGTGATAGACAGGTGACAGATAGATACATACATACATATAGATGGGGAAAGACGGAGGGAAACAGGGAGAGTCTTACCGTGTATGCCTGTCTGTCCTTGAAGTCACAGGAACCTTTCTGCCTCAACCCCTTGAGCTCTAGTCTGAAGCGTCCCACCAGGCTTATCTAGTATGTTCTTGGTGCTTAATTGGGGATTGTTCATTGACTGTCAGGCTAAATAAAAACATGAAAAGATGACTAATACTCTGTAGGCTCTCTGTTCTCTCCCCAGCTAGCTGAAGGTTTTCTGGGTTTTTTTCTACATTTGATTTGATGGTTGTTCCTGAATCTCTTCTGTATGTATTTTTCACCTCAACATTTAGTACAGTGAGCAGTTGTAGGGAGGCGGAACCTCTCAAAATAAAGTAGGCCTAACGCCCATTCTTCTCCTGCAGACACGCCAAGAGGCACTAGCAAAACCCCGATAACCTTCACAACCAAATCTGCACCTGGTTTTTCATTCCAGAAAACTATGGAGCACGTTTAAACCACCAAAGACCCTGATTAACTCCAGAAACTGTTTAGCACAGGATCAGGTTTGATCACCTTCATAAATGAGTTGCCTGAACATCACTGAGCACTGGGGACTTGGGATAGATATGCGCTTCCCAGCCTGCGGAGCATGAAAATGAGGCATTCACCTCATTAACAGGGAAAATGTACTTCAGTGAGCTTCCACAACAGAAGGAGGTAATGAAGCTACGCCCTATTTCCTCCCATTTTATTACTCAATCATTTTTTAAATGAATGCAATTATAAATTAGCTATTCAACAGTACACAATAGAATTCATGAACAAAATTGGCTAAATAATTTCTGTGATTAAACTGTATGCATAACATCTTTAAAACAAGGACTAGATTCTTAGTCGAAACTCAATTAATCCATTTTCTTTCTCTGAAAACTATTGGGTTGTTTATTGGTATGGTTGTATAAACACTGTCCTGAGTAGCTCTGGTCACAAATATGAATCCCACGGGAAAGGGAAGAAAAGGCTTTTGTGTCTTTTGATAAGATCTCCATCTGTAGCCCAGACTAGCCTGAAACTCACTACCCTCCTATTTCTATCCTCTGAGTGTTGGATTATGACATATGCCACCAAGTCTGGTGAAAGAAAAATTTTTTTCTAATTTTGTCTTTTTTAAGTATCAAAATACTATGTTGATGATATAGTTAAAGCAAGTTCATAATAATGTGAATCATGGAGTACACTATTTTTTTTTGAGGATTTGCATTCTCATTTATTTCGAATAGTCTATAGTTGTGATAAGTCTCTGAAAAAAAAGTACTTGTATTAAATACATGTTTCTCTTTGAAAATGCATAGTTTATAATTTTATACATTTATTCATTACTAAAAACTTTGTAAGAAAGTACTAACCCCTAAAATGAAGGCAAGGCTGTGTGTCAAAAGACCCGTGCATACTGGATAGCATAGCCGCTAGCTTTCAGCCAGTGCCTGCCAGTCATGGTAGTTGCCATTCTAAAGCCAGTGTCCCCTAAACACCCATTTCCTGGCCTTCAGTTTGGCTTTTGTTGTTTGTATAAAGCTCTATGAACAAAGCGTGCTACAAACAGAATTTCCACTAACTACTCCACGTTAAATATTGGGAAACGTTTTGATATTTTAGATTTAGTATAGAAAAGAGTTCAAAAGATGGTTTACCTTTAATGCCAGAGTATGCTTAAGCCCATTGCTAAGGGCAACTGGGGACCTCAAGCTAATATTCTCCTCCCCCAACCCCTTCATTTGCAAGCAATGGCCATAAGCCACCTGCCATTTTCTCTTGATGATGGTTTTGAACCTTTAAGCCCTAGTGTATATTCTTTGACCCCGAGCTCTTCCGTGCATATAGGACTTTGATATGAAATATTTTGGAAACTGTTTTTGTTCAACTAGCAGAGTCTAGGAAAAAAAAGTCTTAGTGTCTTTTCCTGTTTCTGTGATAAAATACTCAGTAGAGTATGAGAAAAAGGGTTTATTCTGCCTCACAGTTTAAAGTACAGCTGGTCATAGCAGGGAAGGCAATGCAAACAGACTTATTTGCAATGGAATAGAAGACCCAGATAAAAACCTATCTAAGTGCAGCCGCCTGTTTTTGTTTTATTTGTTTGTATGTTTTTGTTTTGTTTTGATTTTATTTGTTTATTTTTTTACAGAAATGCCAAAAATGCACATTGGAGAAAAGACAGCCTCTTCAATAACTGGTGCTAGGAAAACTGGATGCCACACCTAGAAAACTGAAGCTAGATCCCCATCTTTCACCCTGCACATAAATAAACTCTGAGTGAATCTATCACCTCACCACAAGATCTGAAATCCTCAAAGTGCTAGGCAAAAAAAAAAAAAAAATAGTAGAGAAATCATTCCAATATATGCAAAGACTTTCTGAACAGGTCACACTTCTTAATCCAGCTAATCCCTTCAAAAAGTTCCGCTCCCTGGTGACTAAGCATTCGAATAGATGAACCTCTGGGGCCATTCTTGTTCAAGACACCACCCTTTCTATGAGTTGTTGGCCAGGAAGGACTGAGGGTCTCCAAAAACAATGCAGAATATTTCCAGAAAACCCTTAGTTTAATTTTTTTTAAGAAGAGAAAACTTGAAAAACACAAATGTTTTTGAAAATTTTATAAACAGTAATAAAGGGATATATAATAAATAATTTTAGATAAAAACTAATTTAATTTATATTTTAAACTAGTAACAATCGCAATTTCATCAACAATTGCCTTTTGCTTCTGCAGACATTTGATTTTCTGAGACATCATCTCATGCAGCCCATACTGACTTTAAACTTGTTCTGAGGTTGGCCTTGCACTTCTTATTCTCTTCCTTCTCCAAAGTGCTGGAATTATAGGCATGCACCACCATGCCCAGCTAACGTTAACATTTTTAATATAATACCCTGTGCATGTGTCTTTAACAGGAATACAACAAAACATACTGGAAACAAACAGTTTAAATATGGCATATGCCCACGATGGAATTTTAATTAGCTGTTAAAAAAGAATATATAGTATATAGTAGCTTGAAGGGACAGGATTGAGAACTGAGGGGCAGGGTGAAGAAGAGGTAGACAATCTGGTCACTATGTAGTGATCAGAGGGAAGAGATGCTAGAGAACAGCAAGACTTGCTCTCTGTTGAGCTGCTAGCACAAGGTGGAAGGAAAGGAAAATAAGGCAGTGAGAAGGGATATGAGTGGAGATTAGAAAGAGCACGTTTGCCAGGAAACTCTGGTATACACGGAGGTCTGTCTATGGGAAATAGAAAGCAATAACTCGCTTGTGTGTAATGAGACATAAGGATTCCCCATAAACAACATGATGAAACACATTTTTAGGAGCGAGCGTGGGAAAAGTCACAAGCAATAGCGTGGAGGGAGCCTGCTGGGGAGACAGCACGTGAGTGTGATGGTGGCTGTTCAACACCCACAGTACAAGATCTCCAAGGACTGTCGGTGCTGCCAATCTTGTCCTCCCCAAGGAAATGTGGCCAAGGGCATTAGATTAAGCATTACTTTGTTTCTTTTTAATAATATGGTGAACATGTTCTGTAAAAAAGCTTTACATCAGCATAATTAGGCAAAAGAAAAGCAAGATCTTACAGAAGGCTGGAGAGCTTTTGATCCCATCAATGCTGCTCGGAAAGTTACAGAGAGAAGGTTGAGAAAGTTAATGTCTAACCAAAATTTAATTTACGATCCAAATGTACAAACCACGTTCAAAACTACATGGCTGACTAATGAATTCATTAAGAAGATTAATGCTCATTATCTTCCATGCTGAGATGTGCTAACTTGATTGCTTAGCTCTGGAACATGCTGAAACAGTTCAAGGTTTGACTGCACAGTAGGTGTGTTTACCAAGGCAAGCACTTCAGTGCACTTGAAATGGGGTCTGAGGTGGGAGAAGCAGGGACCCTCTTGAGCTGGCAGACTGTATCTTACAGTCTGGAGCCAAGGCTGCTGTAGCACTTCTCCACGCCCTTAATGCTGCCCTTGGGTTTCCCTGGGTAGACATATAGATAATTGTCCTCACCTTCCTGCAGCGAAGAGCCCACCTCCCTCACCTATTCCAGTGCCGAATGAAAATGCTCCCACTGTTACCCACCCCCACCTCATACATAGAAGCAGTCAGGCATACCAGCTATCCAGGCAGAAATAACCCTTATCCAGGCAGTATTTAGTAAAGTAGGACACATGGGCTGATTTAACCACAGCAAATGCCCGAGTCTTTTCTGAAAGGGTCTAGTAGGTTAGTCCTTGTTTAGACATGTCTTTTTCTTTAACACAAACTCGCATGAAAATAGCCATGGGAGCTGGAAGATTTGCCCTGATGCTTTCATTCTTTGTTTAATCTAGACCATGTAACTTTTTTTTTTATTATAGTATGTGTGCGCCTTTCAGGCATTGGCTCTCTCCTTCTACCACGTAGGTTCCAGGGATCAAACTCGGGTCCTCAGACCTGGTAAAGGGGGCTCTTTGATTTGTTGAGTCATCTCTCTGATGCGAGATCATATAACTCTTAAGTTCTACACGATCATATTAGGAGGAATCAGATGTATTCTTATGATCGGGAAGCACATAGTTTAGTCTCAGCTTCTCTGATCAGAAGACTACCTAGTTCTAATGTGACAGGACATATGGCCTTTGAGCATGGTTAGGCTGGTGAAACTGGAGAAGATGGTAGTAATGGAGCTAGAGAACAATTTTGAGAAGTTTTGCTGCAGACTGTCAATGAAAGGTAAACTCATACGTTGCTGATGCAGAAGCAAATACAGAATCGGTAAAGATCAGCAGATAGATCTCTAGATCAGATGCAAACAAAAGCCATGGAAACACTTCAGTATGAAGTATGATGCTTGGGACAGAGATCCAGAAGGCCCAGGAAAAAGCCAAGGAGAAGACACTAGAGAAGGTTGAGAAGGTTAGGTAGGCTGACAAGACAAAGTATGCCAAGACCGAGCAGGTAGCTGAGAAGAAGCTGGGGTAAGGCAAGGAGAAAGCGGAGAAGGCCAAAAGACATATATCCACCTGAGAGGCTGTGATGAAGGAGGTGGACAGTCTTGAACACGGTTGCCGTTCCAGCCAATAGGTTGAGTGGTGGCAATGGGCTGACACCATAGAGGATCTGAAGCATGGGGGCCTTTGTGTCCCTTAATTCTGCTGTCTTCCCTTTGTCCCCTCCTATTTCTTGTATGGGCTGAAACTGACAGCCTCTGTTTGGGTTTTGCTTAATAAACATTTTTGTTTGGGGTAGTAACAGTTTATTTGGAAATGTTTGTATACACAAGAATTAGGGTTGAAACGAAATGCTCTTATAACATTTGCCTGGGGGGTTGATATTTTGTTGTTGTTGTTGTTAATTTTGAGGTGCTTTTCTCTCTTTTATGTGATTCAATGGCTCTCAGGAGCTTTGGGTTTCTGTGTGACAAAGCAGACTCCGAACTACAGTTCCCCAGCACAGGTGTACTTACAGGAGCTGCAATAAGTCTACAAGATCCCCGCACCAAGTAACGGCTGAAGAAGGGGCCAGGGTCCCAGGGGCCTACTGGGACTCAGGTAGGCCTTACGTGGCTAGGTCTGATGAGCTAGATGTTATGGAACGTATACTAGACTCTAGAGGGCTTCTTTATCCTGGCTACTTCCCAAATAATCATGACAGAGACCTGTTGGATTTATAAAGGCTTTAAAGCATAGTGGCTGAGTAGGTTATCAACCCTGTAAGCTCTTTTGCTACTCCCTAGCTACATACCCCGTGTTACCTGCCTTTCTCATTCCTGTCTGGGCTGCTTGTGTTTCATAAGGCCAGCCCTCATGGCCATGTGCTCATGTGCTCTTCTCCTGGCTTCCTCTTCTCCTGCTACATTTTCTGTTTTCTCTATCTCTCCTCTCCTCTCTCCCAGTCTCATGGTTCCTCTCAGACCCCAAGCCTAGGTACCTCAGTTGTTCTTTCTTCTCTTCTGTGTAGTCACAGCCTTCAGCAACTTTATTAACCAATGAACTTTAAATTAGGTAGAGCAAGGTTTAAACAACAAAGATTTGAGAATGTGCTCAGCCAGATTATAGGTGCCAGTAATTAGCATTGGAATTCATAGCACCAGACCAAGGATAAAGAACATCATTTACAATGGAGGTTTTCATTTATGTAAAAGAACAAAGAGGTTACATGTATTTTGTTCAGAATTTAAATTCTGTGTGGTGCTATGATAACCTGCCTGCCGAGCTGCTGAGCAGGAACACCTTAACTCAGCTCTGACATGTTACCTCTAACAGATGAGGCCTGGGTATTCTCTACAAACCCAAGCATTTGGGGGGATTCTGGGAATCAAATTAAAAGGTATTTGAAACAATGATCAGAAGGAAAACACAGAACCTGGACTCTAAAATAGAAAAGGGGGCAATTTCAAGATTCATATGTTGTCACCTATAAGTTTATTTAAATCGAAGACTTAATGAATGTTCGAGGCCAAAATTCTATCACATTAGGAAAAAATAAATTAAAAGACATAATTGGGGTAAAACAGTACCACCAGCTTCTTAGAAGGTATGTGGAAATTCTCTCTCTCTCTCTCTATCTCTCTATCTCCTTCCTTTCTTCCTGCCTCCCTTCCTCCCCTTCTTTTATCTTTAATGATTTTGTACGTGTTTGTTGTAATCCTCTTTGAAAAACTGATAGAATTCTGCTATGACTCTATCTGGACCTGGAATTTTGTACTTGAAAAACTGAATTGTTGCTTCAATCCCTCATTTGTTATGAATATGTTTAA
The DNA here is from genome assembly GCA_028658305.1 of Pachyuromys duprasi. NCBI lineage: Eukaryota > Metazoa > Chordata > Mammalia > Rodentia > Muridae > Pachyuromys > Pachyuromys duprasi. The sequence continues at coordinate 5,275,814 of CM053753.1, read as the reverse complement.
GTTATTGATATCATCTTAGTTTAACTTTAGTGGTTCTGATGACTCTAGAAATTGAACCATTTATTTTAGATTTTCTTTAATAGAATGTAGGTTTTTAATATATTCTCTTATAACAAATATTGTGATGTGATGTGGTGTGGTATACTGTGATGTGGTGTGATGTGATGTGGTATGCTGTGATGTGGTGTGATGTTGTGTGGTAGGGTATGGTATCAGGTGATAGCTCTGTTCATTTGTGGCTTCTCTGTCTTTCTTTTGGTTAATTGCATGAAGAGTCTGTTGATCATATCTTTTCAAAGAAGCAGCTCTTAGTTTTTTTGAGTCTTTGTATTATTTTCTTTGTTTCTATTTCATTAATTGATGCTCTGATTTTTATTATATATTCCTGAATTAGGTTTTGGTTTGTTTCTGTTTTTTTTTTCTAAATTCTTGAGCTCATCATTAAATCATTTGTGTTCTTCTTGATTCAAAAAAATTAAGAAACAAAAATTTTATGTATTTTTATTTTGTGTGCTTCAGTGTTGTGCAGGAATATATGTAAGTGCACCATGTTCATGTACTGAACACACTAGAGGGCATTAGATCCCCTGGAGCTGGAGTTATGGTTGGTTGTGAGCTACCTTGTGGGTGCTGGGAACAGAACCTGCATCCCCTGCAAGAGCATGAAGTACTCTTTACTACTGAGCCGTATGCCAGTTTGCTTCCTGGTTTTTGTTTGTTTGTTTGTTGTTTTAAGGTAGATGCTTAGAACTGTGAGTTTGGGAGTGCTTTTAATGAGTCATAATGGCTTGGTTTGTGTGTGTGTGTGTGTGTGTGTGTGTGTGTTTCTATTGTGTTTTTATTTCATTTCATTCTAAGAACTGCTTAATTACTTTCTTGATTTCTTCTTTGACCCATTTATTATGCAGTAGTGTGTTGTTTAAGCTCCTTGAGTGTATATAATTACTAGAGATTCCTTTGCTGTTGATAGGACTTGCTTCTGTACTGCAGCCATGTAGATTACTCTCTGCTTCCCAGCCACCATGCATGGAGCAGATTTCCTCTGTTCACCATGATGTCCTGGCTTACCACAAATCACCATGGACCCAGCTGGACACGAACTAAAACTCTGAAACCAAGGGCAAAATATGTGTTTTCTTCCAAAGTTTCTTTTCTCCAGCATTTGGTCAGCAATGAAAAAGTGACTGTCACAGCCTCCACATCCTGAATGTTCTTGATCGGCATCATTTCTATTTAAATGTAGATTCACCTTTTCTCTTTATGTTATGCTTTTAATTGCTTGGTTGGTTTTTCTCTTTGCAATTTTGACAGTGACTTGGTTGAATTTCATCATTTCCTAATGTCTAGATTCACCTGGCTTCATCCTATGAGGTCACTGAACACATTTCTATGAGACCTACTGTTTTATAAGTGTGTAGTAGCATCACAAAACCCAATTATGGGCTGGAGAGATGAGTCAGAAGAGAACTTAGCTGCTCTTCCAGAGGATCCTGACTAAATTCCTAGCACCTGTGTGGCAGTTCACAAGCATCCGTAACTCCAGTTCCAGAAAAATCTGATGACCTCTCCTGGCCTTTGCAGGTAGCAGGCATGTATGTGATGCAGACATACATGTAGGCAAACACCAATACACATAAATTTTAAACTGATTAATTAATTTTAAAAAAAACCTAAATTTTGGTTGGCCTCAGTTTTCTTTTTCTTTGGAAAATGACAACATGGGATAGCACTGTGCATTTTTCCAGAAAGCAGCAAAAGGCCCAGCTTCCTTTCATCAGCACTTATTTACGAATTTTAAAAGCCTAACTCTGTCATGATTTTTTTTAAGGTAGGGGCTCATATATCCCAGAGTGTCCTTGGAATCACTGTCCAGCCAAGGATAAACTTAAATTTCCTACCCTCCTGCCTCTACATCTGGAATGCTAGGCAGGCACTACCACACTCTGTTTATGAAGCTGCTGGGGGGATGTGGGGGAGGACCCAGGCCTCTGTTCATGCTGGGTAAGCACTGTAGTGAGTAAACTACATCCTCAGTCTCACTCTCCATTTATTGACATTTTCTATTTTAATTTTTCTAGTAAAGAGCTCGTCACAGATTAGGCAAGTAAGTACTCACTCTGTGATATACCTTTGGTTACTTTGGGGTTTTTTGTTTGTTTCTTTGTTTATTTGGTTGGGTATTTTTGTTTCTTGAGACAGCAGCATTTCTCTGTGCAGCCTTGGCTGTCCTGGATTCACTTTGTAGACCAGGCTGTCCTTGAACTCACAGAGATCTTCCTACCTCTACAGCCCCGAGTGCTGGGATTAAGCTGTGTGCCACAATGCCTGGCTACCCCTGGCTATTTTAATTTTATTTTAAGATAGGCTCTCACTAAGCCCCTTGAGCTGGCCTCAAATTCATGATTCCCCTGCCTCAACTGATCAAGTAGCCTAGATTACAGGTATATACCATTGGAATGTTTTCTAGAAAACATTTTTTTTTACATAAATTCTTAGAATTTTGTCAAGTAAAAGCAGTATTAATAGGTAAAGTAATTTTTCTTAAAAATACTTACTTTAATTTATGTGTATTAATATGCCTGGGTGCATGTATGTGAACCACAGGTGTGCAAAAATGCAAGAATGTCAGAATCGGGCATCAGATCCCCTGGACCTGAAGTTACAGGCAGTTGTGAGTTGCAATGTACATGCTGGAATCTGAAGTCAGGTCCTCTGCAAGAGCAGTGAGCGCTCTTTACTGAATTGTCTCGATAGCCCCAAGAGGTGGCATTATTCAGAAGGATTCGATGTTGGCGAGTGTGTGTGTGTGTGTGCGCGCATGTGTGATTGTTGTTTGTTTTGTTTTGTTCTGTTTTTCGAGACAAGGTTTCTCTGTATAGCCTTACCTGTCCTGGACTCAACTTTGTAGACCAGGCTGGCCTTGAACTCACAGAGATACATCTGCCTCAGCCTCCCTGAGTGCTGGGATTAAAGGTGTGTACCACCACACCCAGCTATGGTACCTAAGTTTTTAACATGATCTGAGCAGTCCTTAGAGCTTCCAGGTTTTGTGGCTAAATGGAGCAATCTCTTGCTGAATAATGGAAATGAACAATTTTCCAAATTGGAATCAGAGTCAGAGTGAGGGTTCCAGCAGTGAAGGGGGTTATTATTTTTAAGTTGTCTCAGTAGTCAGATCTAAGAAATATGAACTTTTTTACACCATATTTTAGGGGTATCATCTATATACAATAAAATTCACACCTGTTAAGTACTTGGGGTTTGGGGGAAATATTAAACTGCAAGCAGTGCACTGGTACAAATTTTTAAATTTCTGTAATTTTGAACTTTCATTTGTAAATCCTTTCCATTGGTCAGGCCCTGCTCTGATCCAAGTCACTAGGGGTTGGTTATGTCTAGTATTTAAGTCCGTATAAAACCTGCCATGCCACCAGCTACAGTTATTCCTCAATTGAGAAAATGTCCACACCAGATTGTCCTGAGGGAAAGCATGTGTGCATTTTCTTGATTGGTAAGTGATGGGGGAGGGTCCAGCTCAATGTGGGTGCAGCCACCCCTGGGCAGGGTGGTTCTAGTTTTTGTAAGAAAGGAGGCTGAGCAAGGAAAGCAAGAAGAGCAAGAAGTAAGCAGCACTCTTCTATGGTCTCTGCATCAGCTCCTGCCTTAAGTTTCTGCCCTATTCGAATTCATTCCCTGAGTTCCCTGACTGACTGCACTATGGAATTATATATGGAAATAAAGCCATTCCTCACCTTCCTCTGCCCACAACCCTGCAAAAAAAATCTGTTGTGTTGTTATGACCAGTTCGTGAGACACCCCCCCAAAGACCACCAGGAATTGACTCCACTGCAAATACATGAGGGTTTATTGTATATGTGTTCAAACACAGGTTGCTAACTTCCTGTGGAAGCAGGAGAGGAATGTGGCCCCACAATCTAGGGGAACAAGGTTTTTAAAGGGAAAAAAAAAACCACAGGCAGGGACTTACATGCTTTGGCATTACATGATTGGGTAAGGGAGGTTGACTTTTGGAATGATTGGTTTACTTTAGGTGGCAAGATCATACCCGGTTCTGGCCTGGCCCTCTGGGCCAGTTTCCTAGGAGCTGTATCTCCAGTGGGTAGGAAAATAATGAGGTAAAGCTAGTTCTTTTCCCCAGGTGGCTGGACATATCTACACCTGGCTAGACTTCCTTCAGGCTTATGCTTTAAACTTTGAACAAATACCCAAAATTCTTTGGCCTCTCAGTGTCATGTCTTTAGCATCTTATTTCTTTTTAAAAATGTACTGCGGCGGTTTGAGTGAGAATGGCTCCCATTGACTCATATATTTGAATACTTGGTTCTCATTTGGTGGAAAGGATTTAGAGGTGTGGCCTTGATCAGGGAGGTGTATCATTGAGGGTAGGGTTTGAGATTTCAAAAGCTCACATCATCCTAGTTAAAACTCTCTCTCTCTCCCTCCCCACCTTCAACTTATAAATCAAGTTGCAAGCTCATGGCTACTGCTCTGGTCTCATGCCTGCCTGCTGCCATGCTTCCCACTATGATAATCCTGGACCCTAGCCCTCTGGAACCATAAACTCCAGGAAACATTTTCTTCTTATTAATTGCTTTAGTCATGGTGTCTCTTCACAGCAGTAGTTGGTGTGCACACCTGTGCATATCCCTTCAAACATACAGAGGTGACAGAGCAATTTGCTGGAGCTGGTTCTTTCCTTCCACATGTGGCTCTCAGGGATTGAACTCAGCTCATCAAGCTTGTCAGGAAGCAGGTTCATACTCACAAAGTCATATTGCCAGCCCCAGGCATCTTCTATTCAACACATTCTTGAGATACATCCATGGTATTGTATACATCAATAATCATCCATTTATTATTTATTAATGTCTCATTTCATAAATGGATTCTAAATTTTCTCTCCATTTACCTGTTAATGAATAGTTTGACTTGATTCTATTTGGAAGTTATTATAAACATATACATACATGTATGCGGCTATTATCCCACATAGTTTCCACTGCTTTTAGATAAATACCTGGAAATAGAATTACTTGGTTATATAAGCATATGTTTAATTTTATAAGAAACAGTCAAATTGTTTTCCAAGCTGTGATATTCAATAGTCCTTAGGAAAAAAAAATAACTATGAATGAGTGTCCTAGCTATTCCGTATCCCCTCAACATAAGCACTATGAGAATCCCACTGTGACTTTAATATAAATTTTCCTTATGAACACTTTATTGTGTAATATTAATTTCTTCATATTTCTATCTGTTGTCTCTGCATAAAGTGTTTAGGGCTTTCAACTACTTTTTAATTAATGGACTAATCTGTTAGTAGACAATGAGTTATCAGCATTACAGTGGGAGTTACAGGGAACAAAAATATTTCATTTGTATAAATCATTAGTACATATCATTTTCTTACTTAAAATCGATTAATTTCTAAAGCGCAATAATTATAATTATTATAATTATAAACATTATAATTTCATTTTATTTGGTATGACCAGTTTTTTAAAATTGTGTTCCTTATTTCATATTGTTTAGAAAGTACCCAGCTCTTCTATCAGTCCTCATTTTTAGTGTCTTCTGAGTTTTTGCAAACTGTAAGTATTTTGCCTACTGTATTTGAATATACTGCCTGAATGCCTGATGTCCCAAAAGAACAGAAGAGGCCTTCAGATGCCCTGGAGTTAAAGATGGTTGTGAGGCAGCATGGATGTCAAGAAGCACACGCTGGGCCTCTGAACAACAAGCAGAGCCATCTCTCCAGCCTCAATTTTAATTCCTTAGAAGGTTAAAGTTTCCTTCCAGCGCCTTACATTAATTTCTTTAACAAAAACAGTTGGCTATGGTTTATGATCACAGATATGGGCTTCCCTTTTGTTTCATTGGCCTATCAGCTTTGCTTAGTGTCCACTGTCTTGATAACTAAGATTCTACCTTAAATCCTGTGGTGTAAGTTCCTTGTGTCAGGCTCAGTCACAAAAAGCAGAACCACTTGAAGGTTACAGATAATAAGCAAAACATTTGATACAAAAAGTTCACTGTATGTGATGGTCGAACCTGGTCAAATAGTGTCTGGAGGACTGTATTTGTCAGATGTAAATTACTGGGATCAAAATAGAGCCACTATTGAACGAATTTTCAAAGCATGAGCCTGTGGGGAAAATCTCAGATTCATACCCTAGTCTTTCATCTCTGGCTCCTAAAGATTCCTCTCAAGATCAGAAACATTCATTGTGTTATCAAGAGTCCCCACGGTCATAACAGTTCAACATTGTTCAAAGCTCTGCTAAAACTAAAGGGAATTGCTCAGCTCTAAGTCTCTGTAAAACAAGGAGTCACATACTTCCAATGTCAATGTCACAGAGAAAATGCTTGACTTTTAGCAGGAAGAATGGTTGGACAACAACCATATGCAGCATGTATGTCTCTTCTCTCTGGCTAGAAGTACTCAGGGGCTGCAGTTTTCCATGGCATCTGTCCACTGTCCATGCCCCATAGGCCTCACCCTCACTGCTTCCTGTGCCACCTTGTCTCTCTTGATGGCGCTCTCTGCAAGGAATCTGACCCTGTAACACACCATCTGTATCTCTAGACATTCCTTAAAAGTCTCAGTACTTGCCAGGTGTGAGGACATGTCTTTAATCCCAGCAAAAAGGTGGCAAAGGCGGGCAGGTCTCTGTTAATTGGAGACCAGCGTAGTCTACATAGTATGATGTCTCAAAAAACAAAACAAAACAAACAACAAAAACAATGAGGTGCCAATGTTGTTACTTTTGACCTTATAACTCCTCCTTTCTGCATACCTGGCTGAAGTGATACCAGGTCAGTTCTGTGCCAACTTCAGCTGTCAGCTTGAGTAGTTGTGCCCTCTTGGATCTTACCTGTAGTGTTGGCTGAGTGCTTGGATGGCTGAACCCAAGGTAATGCTTCCCTATGTGGCCCTGTGTGAGTACAGCACCACGGGATACCTGATTAAAATGCTTTTTGAAACAAAGTCTTCTCATGCATTTTCAGGTTTACACCCTGGAACCTGAGTGGCCAGAACCTTGATAATTCAACCTTTCTACTTCCCCAGAGCAAATTGCTTCACTTCTTTTTAACAATGTTAATCTCATTAGCAATTCAGGTCCTCTTGTCTGTTTTTTATAGCTGTCCCTTTTCTAGTCAACCTGTACTTTTTCCCCCATATTTTTCTGCTCTGCTGTTTGCTCCCAATTTTTTTCTGTAAATCTGGCTAAGTGCACCCAGCAGAAATCATAAAGCAGCCTAAATTCTGTGCTGTCTTAACATTTCTTCGACAATATTAATTCACCCATTTGCTTCCATTTGTCACATAGATTTTTCAGAACACAGACAAAGTATTTTCCAGACAATGGCAAAATGGTCTCTAGTCTAACTTCCAATAGTGTTCCCATCTGAAATGCATAAGCATGGTCTTTCTTCTCAATATTTCTATGAGTGTTTGGTTTTCCAAACTCTCACCAGAATGATGCATTAAATGCTACTTTACGTCATTCCATGTCCTCTCTCCTACATCTACAAACATTTCAAAATCCCCCCCCCCCCCATAAACCGGTTCCCAAAGCCTAAGAAGGACACTTCCAGCTTTAATTACCAGGGAAACCTCACTTCTCTGGCACCAGTTTTCAGTATCAGATAGCTTGTTTTATGGCCAAAGTACCTGACTGAAAAAAACTTAAGGAGATACAGACTTATTTTGGCTCAGTGGTATCAGAAGTTCCAACGCAAAGCTGCTTAGTCCATGTGTTTGAGCAGAGCATCATAATGGCAAGAGTAAGCAGCCAAAGACAGCTGTTCACATCATGGTAGACCAAGCAGAGACCAACACAGGAAGTCAGGGCTAGGTATTCTGCCTCCAGGGACCTACTTCCATAAACAAGGAAGTAGTTTCTAAACAACATCACAGTTGAGAAATAAGCCTGGGAGCTTGTTCAACACATGACCCTGGCAGAGACATTTCAGATTCAAACCTAAGTGTCACATAGAAGCAGGCAGACAGGAAGAGAAAATAAATGTAAGTAGTGGGAAATCAAACCATTTTGAATCCATGAAGAGGTGCAAGATCCTCATGTAATTTTTAATTGACCCTCACCTTGATATAGAGTGGCCCCACATGCAAGTATACTTCTTATGAATTGAAACACACCTGATCCAGGAGCCAGAGAAACTGGAGGGAAACACAGAAGAATTTGTGCTGCATGCCACACTGCAGGAATGCGCAGATGTGTGAAAACTGCCCAAGCTTCCAGCACACCTGCTGCTTCACTTTTGCTCTTGTGTCCCTGAAAACACTCAGGGAAGGCAATCTTGGGAAATACTTAAGCTTTGCCAAGTTGACATATTACAAGGCCACACATCATCTAACTTTGTGGTCCTGGAAAATTGTCCATTATTTAATTCCTTCGCATTTTCATGTAAATTTTTGTAGTAAGCTCATTAGAGCATTCAAACTACTGTTTTCTCAGTTGCGTTTGCTCTGTTCAGAACAATTTATGGACAGTGGACTTCAGATGTATCAAACCTTCCAATCCACAAACTTGCTGTCTTAGCTATCTCCCGCAGTTCTTCTAAACAACACCAGTAAGTAGCACATCTTTCAGTGAGTTTATCCCTCCTCCTTATTACTATCAATGAATTATAGCCAGACATGCCATTGTACACCTGCAGTTCCAGCACTTTGGGAGGCAGAGGCAGGTGGATCTCTGTGAGTTCCAGGCCAGCCTGGGCTACAAAGCAACTCCAGGACAGCTACGCAGAGAGATTACGCAGAGAAACCCTGTCTCTAAAAACAAAACAAAAATCATTTCAATGCTTATTGCTGGCATAGTTACTAAAAACTTATATCCTTAAACCTAAATAAATTCCTGATTTATGCCATTTTAATAGATTCCTTCGGATTTATGTAAATGAATACATTGTCTTTGACATTTTAGTTCTTTGTCAAACCTAAGTTTTTACCAGAAACTCTCATTCTATGTTCATTAGAGGATGGACATTATCTTGTCTCCAGAAGGAAAAAGGTTATGTTTCCGTTTTGAGTGCATAACTGCGGACTTTTAAATATTAGAACCAAGAGATTTTAGTTAGGCATTTGTTTTTATTTGCTGTGAGGGTTTTTTTTTTTTTTGTCTCATTATTAAGTACTGAGATCCTTTTTCTAAAATACTTTCTGTTTCTACTGAAATGCTTCTGTTTTTATTCACATTTTATATGCATGTTCGTTGATATTTCTGTGTTGACTCAGCTCAGCTTTGCATTTGATATATTGTGACGATTGTAGGGCTTGCCTCAGGAGCCTCCCTTTCTTGCAGGACTCCTGCTCCGCTTCGTGTTGCTTCTCACCCGGCACCTGAAGACATTGGTCTCATAGCTTCACGTGGAGAGTTAACGCAATTCAAAGGAGCCTCGTTTACATAGACTCAGAGTCATCATGTTCTTTCCTTTGTTTCTGTCTCTCCCATCTCTGCTCTGTTTTGGGATGTTACCCATGTGTTCAGACAGTCTCCTGATACTTCTGTTTGTCATATACTGTAGAGGGCACAGCTTACAGACAGCAGTAGAGACCAGAGTCATTAAACACAAAGATGTTTTTTCTTTTTCTTCAGTGGAAGAAATTGACACCTGTTTTCCACTCAGAAGTTTGTGAATGGGTGTGTTAATACATGGTACTCTTTGCTATTCTGTAGAGCCAGCCCTAATCCAATCCCCTAAAATCCTGAGCACTGTCTGTCAGTCATTAGAACCCATCCCCATGAAAGAGTTTCTGTGTACTTTGCAAAGAGTTTGCTATTATGCTTACTACAAACCCTTTCCCCTCAGCCCTTGTCCTGGGCACTGTTCTTAGTCAATAGAACCAAACCCATTCTTAGGCTTTTTACAAGATCTTCCTCCTTAGTCCTAGACTCCTGAGCATTGTGTAAAGAGACACAGGTGCTTTGGTAAAGAGATGTACTTTGCAAGGGAGCTTCTATATAGTCATGCCTAAGGCTTTATGAAAATTTTCAAGAGGAAACTTTTTCCAATGTTTTTAAAGTGTAAAAAAAAAAATAATAAAGTGCTTGGTCAGACTCTGACATTTTGGCTCTGTGCTGGCTAAGTACGCTGAACCCGAGTTTCATCTTCACCTCACCCGGATTGTTTCACTACCAGCAGCAATGCTTGCAGGGACACACACGCACACACACACACACACACACACACACACACACTATATGAAATTCTACTCCCAAATTTACAGACCAATCTTTTTTTTAATATTAGTTACAGTTTATTAACTTTGTATCCCAGCTGTATCCCCCTCCCTCATTCCCTCCCAATCCCACCCTCCCTCCCTCCCTCATTTCCTCCTTGCCCCTTTCCAAGTCCACTGATAGGGGAGGACCTTCTACACTTCCATCTGACCCTGGTTTATCAGGTATCTTCAGGACTGGTTGCAAAGTCCTCCTCTGTGGCCGAACAGGGCTGCTCCTCTCTCCAGTGGGGGTGAGGGGGTGGGGAGAGGAGTCAAAGAGCCCACCATTGAGTTCATGACAGAAATAGTCCCTGTTCCCCTTACTAGGGTACCCACTTGGATACTGAGCTACCATGGGCTACATCCGAGCAGGGGTTCTAGGTTATATCCATACATGGTACAAACCAGTCTTGGCACAATATCCACATCAATTCCTTTAGTGAACTTTTCTTTGTTCTCCATTCATATCTGAGGGGTTTTATTTTTCATTCCAATTTTTGTTTTATTTCTTTTATTTCTATTACTTGTTGCTATATTTCAGCTCATTTTTAATTTGCTTGTTTTTTTTTAACACATCACTGCCATACAGCATTATTTTGCCACTTATTCCATTTCCTTTAAATAACATTGTGCAAGATGCCATTGTGTGTGGTTTTTTCACTGCTTGTAATTTTTAAGTGAAATTATTTTAAGTGAAAACCTTCTATTTTCACAAATTAATAAAATCTGTTTCTGCATGTGACCCCAATTTTGTGAGATATCCCCATGTTTGGTCCTGTTTCCTCTTTGCCTGCACTGTCCAGGTCCTCGTCTGTTTGGGATGGGTCTCACAGTTTTCCGTCACTGCAGAGCTTTGTTAGAGGGAGCTTGTCTGCTGCTAAGGAGAGATTCCCAGCACGATCAGGACTGACTGTTCCGCCATTCCTTTCATGTACACACACACTGCACCAGTTCCACGCTATGTGCACATGGGCCCACCAACTTTCCTGGAGGTCGCTCAGAGGCATCAGTTCTCTGAAACCCAGTGACCTTCTGCCACTTCAGCAACTACAGTTTCTTATTCCAGCCAGATCTTGAGGCATGGAGTTGTTGATGCTCCCTCCGGTGACGTTTGGACTGTGTGATTAAACTTCGATGCTCAGGTTAATTGCTGCTCTATTGATAGCAGCCAGAAATTGGAAACAACATAGATGTCTGCCAAGAAATGAATGGAAAAAATGTGATACATTTACACAATGGAATATTACTCCACCATTAAAAACATGAAATAATGAAATTTACAAATAAATGGATGGAACAAGAAAAAAATCACCTTGAGTGAGGTAACACAGGCCAAGAAAGATAAATATGATATTATTCCCTTATGTGAGAATATTAGCTGTGAAGTAAATGATACCAAGCTGCAATCCATAAAACCACAGAGGTTAAGTAATAATAAGGGACTTGGGGTGAGAAACAGATCTTCTTCCTAGGAAGAGAACATATAAAAGGTAGTTACAGATGGAGCCAGGGTAGTTACAATGAGAGGTTAAAGCAGAGAACAATATGGAAAGAGAGTTGAAGAGGGAATATGGTGATAGACTATGAAAATTAAGGGCCATTTGAGTGGTAGTATAGAAACCTAATACAGTAGAAACTTTGTTTTAAAAAAGTGTATAGAAAGGCAAGCTGAATGAAATCACCAAATAGCAAGAGAGACAGAGCCTCAACTGGACATCTCATCACCAAGTCAAGCTTCCAGCACTGGAAATGGGGTACGTATAATTGAGTTGTTGGCCAAAGGGGTCCCATGGGAACCCTCAGACAACTCAGGCATTGTCAAGACTGTTGGTGGCTCTCCATAAACTTAAGGTAAGGCCCTATTGCTGAAGACAATACCCACACAACAAAGTGAACACAGAGGAATTGAGCTGATGCTGACTTAGAGCCTTCATGCTACTGGGAGACACTCTTGGGCGTTACTCTACATGTTACCAAAGGAGAAACATAAACACAAACCCAGGTTTAAAAAAAAAAAGCTCCAATCTACAAAAGTGTTCTGACTGCAAGATATGCTGGTACAACAGTGGCACAAAGCTTCTGAAAGTAACCAACTAATATGTGACTTGACTTAAGGACCATTCCACAAGATGGAACCCATACCAACACTGCTTGGGCGATCAAGAACCTGAAACTTGATAACCCAGGGACCTAAAGCAGCAGTTCTCAACCCTTTACTGGGGTCACCTAAGACCATCAAAAGACACAAGTATTTATGTTATGACTCATAGCAGTGACATAATTACAGTTATGAAGTATCAACAAAAATGATTAGTATTAGTAACTGTATTAAAGGATCACATCACTAGGAAATTTGAAAACCCCTGTACTAAAGGAACATAACAATAATATGGTCCCTACTGACATTCTGCTATACTTATAGATCAGTATTTTGCTCAGCCATCATCAGAGAAGCTTCCTAGGGAAGCAGATAGGAGCAAATACAGAGACCTACAGCCAGATAATATACAGAGAGAAAGAGACCTTGAAATACTCAGCCCTAAATGAGATGCCTCCATCAAATTCCTCCCCTCAGGGATCAGGGAATGCTGCTGAAGAAAGTCAGAAGGCACGTAAGAGCCAGAGTTAATGGAGGACTCCAAGGAAACCAGGCCTTCTAAACACAGCAAGACCAATGCACATATGAACTTATGTACATATGCACATATGTGCACCCAATGCACATATGAACTCATGCTCTGTGGCAGCATGCACGGTGCCTGCACAGGTCTGTACCAGATGAGGTCCTAGAGCTGAAAGGAGGGGACACCTTCCTCCATCCCTAACACAGAAGCTGTCTCCAATTGAGATCCACTTGCAAATGAAAATATGTTTCTTCCAAGGGAGTCTTATTGGAAAAACAAATTATTTTTAAGAGTAATATCCAGCAGTTGATGGATGACCAAGAGAAAACAAACTCAATGCCGTCTTTGGAGGCTCCTTGTCTCATACTATCATATCAAGGCCTTTAAAAAATATTTTCTCCCTTTCTTCCTTCCTTTTTTTCCTTTTTTAGTTTTTTATTTGTATACGTATTTTTAAACTCTACAGATCCTTTGCATATATATTATGGCTTCCAGTTTTGTGTTTTTTTTTTATGGGATTAGTGAATGTATAAATGGATGGGTTTCTGCATCTGTTTATTCTGGTGCCCTTTTAGGGGCTCTTTTCCTTCTGCTTGTTTTCCCCTATTTTGATTTGGTTTTTATTTTATTTTATTATTATCCCATAGATGTCTGTTTGTTTTCTCATGAGAGACACCCCTTTTCTAAAGAGGACTGGATCCAGATGGAAGGTAAGTTGGGGAGGACCCAGGAAAAGTAGAGTGAGGGTAACTATAATGAGCATATATGGTATTAAAAATATTTTCAATCACTTTAATGAGTAAAAAATAAAGTGAGGCAAGCACTAGGAAGATTTAGGCGGGGGTTGGGTGGGGGGTCAGATGTCTGAGGCCAGCCTGGGCTATACGGTGAGACTCTGTTTTAAAATCCAACCAAACAACCACCTGAAAAACAAAAACAAAACAAAACAAGTGAAGACATGAAGACAGCAAAGTTTATAGATTATAGATTATTTAAAAATTATAATGATCTTATCAATAATCATAGGTATCAAAAATCCTGTGTAAATAAATGCTAACCCTGTCGGCGCTCAATAACTGGTAGTACTAATATTGAGAATAATATTATTGTTATATTTTAAAAATGTATATTAGGGATTTCCAGAGAAAAAGAATCCATAGGACCAATATTATATGTCATTCATAAGTATGTAACATACAGTCAGAAGGTGTGCTTGCACTGATCTATAAGTAAAGAGTTCCACAATGACCTATAGTCCACAGATCTGGGAATGGTGATTTCTAGTCCAAGAAGCAGAATGTTTCAGAACAGGAGGTCAGTGGTGGAGATCCAGGGGAAAGCTAATGGCCCGGGGACCCCTTAGGGACTTCATCTTTGAAGTTCAAGTTCAAATGCAGGATCTGGATCCTGATGTCCTTGGGACAGCAATGAGGTGAGCTCCCATTTTTCTCCCGTCTCTACAGTCCGTTTGTGTGCCCATATTACTGAATGGAGAGGTTCATATTTAGAATGGGACATCTCCATTCATTCACCAGCCCACCTAACAACGTTTCATAAAGACAGACTGCACAGGTCAAGACAGGAGGTTTATCAAGTAGGAAAAATGTTTATGTCTTGATCTAAGCGTTGTTTTCCTATATGTTTTCTCTTTTAAAATATTATCAGGGGCCAGAGAGATGGATTAGTAGTTAAGAGCACTGGCTGCTCTTTCAAAGGATTCAGGTTCAGTTCTTGCCTACATGTCAGTGGTTCACAACTCCATGTAACTCCAGGAGACTGAACATCTTCTGGTTTCCTTGGGCACTGCATGAGTATGGTACATAGATATACAGTCAACTATGTTAAATAAATAAATGATCTTAAAAAAAAAAAAAAAAACCTGCTCAGGAGCAGATCAGCCAAATCAGTCAGAAAGACTAACCCTAGCCCAATTGTCATCAGAGACGCCTCACCCAGAAACTAATGGAAACAGATGTAGAGTCCCACAGCCAAACATTAGGTAGAGCTTGGGGAATCCTGCAGAAGAGAGGGAGGAAGGATTGTAAAAGCCAGAGGGATCAAGGACACCACAAGAAAACCTATAGAATCAATTAACCTAAGCCCTATTAAAAGGACTCACAGAAACTGAACTACCAGTTGGGGAGGCTGCATGGGACTGACTTAGGCCCTCTGCACATATGTTACAGTTGTGTAGCTTGATCTTCTTGTGGGACTCCAAACAGTGGGAGCAGGGCTGTCTCTCACTCTGTTATGTGGCTTTGGGGCCTTTTTCCCCTACTGGGTGGCCTTGTCTAGCCTTGATAGAAGAGGAGGTGCTTAGTCTTATTGCAACTTGATATGCCATGGCTGGTTGATAGCCATAGAGGCTGGCCCTTTTCTGAAGAGAGGGGGAAGAGGAGTGGATGGGGCAGACGGAAGGGAAACTGCAATGGGGATGTAAAATAATTAAAATTAAAATACGAGGGAAAAAACATATTATCAAACTGTGTAGTCCTCACAGATTCCCAGAAGTGTGTTTCACAAAATTTCTAGGTATATCTCAATCCAGTCTCATCAATGCACAAGATGAGTCATCACAAAAGATAACCACTGACTTTACTCCTATAATAACTGTCTCTTTTTGAGGCAAATTTGAATTGAATAGGATTGTTTTACAGATAATTTGGGGACTTAGCATCTTTGGCTCCTAAGTTTCTGTAGCAAATTTAGCTAGAATTGTAAAGCTTTTTGTTTTGTGATGGCTATGTAATATCTTTGTTACCATACATTATGACATGTATTCATCTTAATAGTGAAGGACAGTTGGCAATAAAATATGATATAAACATAATATAAAAATACACGTACATTTTGGTAAGTTGCTTTTTGGGAGCAAACAATGTGGGGGAGGAAATCTTATTTTGCCATAAAACCATGGTGTGGCTTTAAAAAAATAAAGGTATTGTCTGAGGCTCTGCCACTCTCTCTGTTTCTGTCTAACTGTTGGTGGTCTCCATGATGCGTGACTCTTCCTCTTCACTTGCTTGTTGTTCTTTTTGTAACCTCATTGCTTCCTCATGGACCAAGGAAAAGGTTCAAGTATGAAGATGCAGCATCATTTTTTATCATGACACTGTTCTTTTGGAAGCAATCAGCTGAGAGGGTAGGAAATTGTTCTCACTACTTTAGGTGAGATATTGAAGTCTCTCACTTGACAGGCAATCTATGGCTACTGTTTTACTATAGAGAAACTATTTCCTTCTGGCTACAGGAAGCAGATGTGGATGAGGGACTCAAGAATGCAAAATACATTCTATGGGTGTGTGGTAGTCAATATGGATTGTCAACTTGGCATCATCTAGAATCACAGAAGGGCAAGTCCTGGGCATATCTGTGAGAGATAATCCAGATTAGGGTCATCAGTGTGGGAAGGTGAACCCAAATTGTTGGTGGTACCATTACATAAACTGGAGTTATAGACTAAATAAAACGGAGAAAGTAGACATTCACATCTCTCTGCTTACAGACTGTAGAGGCAAAGGGACCAGCTGATACAAGCTCCGGCCACCGAGCCTTCCCCATTGTGGTAGAGTAAAACTTCAAACTATCAGCAAAATACACCTTCGTTTCTTTAAGTCACTTTTTGTCTCGCATTTTTGTCACAGCCCGAAAAACTGAAAAGATGTAGTATCTTCTGAATGTCCTTCCTTTACAGAAAGTAATAAAAGTAATCCTCACAACTATTTATTGGATGATTATACCAGGAACAATATTCAAAATACTTACAACAGAAGCAATACAGTTATTTCTCAGTTGTCCAGTATACCAGCTATAACATGCTCTTGGGCTCTTGGTTGTTAAGTATTTTGACAATGAGGTATTTAAATACTCGAGGGCCATCGATATCTCCTCTGTTCTATAGCATCGTAGGCACTGTGCCCAATACAACAAGTGCTAAATCCATTGAATTTTCCTGGCCGTTCTACAAGACGAATACTCTCTTTGCTTTGTTTTGAAAGGTGGGGAAACTGAGGCTTAAAAAGGTTATTGATTTGTCCCAAGTCACAGAGCTGAGAGGCATTGAGGAATGTTTCCCATGCTGGCCCACTGATCATCTTCCTCAGACACTGATTCCAGCTTCTTTAGTGTTGCAATGTGGACTCAACTCCTGGTGACTCTCTAGGTTGCTCCTAAGCCTTCAATACTGAGGTGTATTACTTCTGACATAGGACAGCTGCTGTCCCCTTTACCTCCCCGAATGTAGGCAGCCTTGTTGGATTCCTTTATGATGTAAAACTGCCCATTAAGTCTTTTTCCACAACATATATACAGACATCCCAGAGATCCTGTTCAGAATCCTGCCTAACACGGAGGTGAAGGCTTGGTCTTAGGGAAGGAATGCAGTTGTCCATGAAGAAATGTTCTTTAATCTGTATGGTGGAAAAAAAAAAAAAAAGAGCACCGGGGCATGTCTGTCTCAAGCAATTGTTCTGGAATTAGTCTGAGGTGTTCAGAGTACCATAGTAGCCCAGACCAGCCTTCTAGCCCGAGGGAGTAACATTCAGGTAATCACCACAAATCCTGACTCCACTCTCCTGTCAACATTACATGAATTCTGGCTGGTTGGGAATTTTGAACTGCTTTCATTCAGAGTAAGACAAATAGCTGGACTTGAAAGATAGGCCACACTGACCTTATGTCATTGCCTTTCCTGGACCTACCTGGGTAGAGGTTTCATTTCTCACCTGGCCGTGACTCTGCTGTCTGTGGTCCACTCTTGCAGTGACCCTTGACCATTTCCAGAAACCTTTTACAGCTGTGAGACACAGGACTCTTCGATCCACATTCCAACCTCTGCCTTCAGGGAGTCCCCAGGCTGTGTGACATTCCCAGGTGTCCCTCTCATTCCTTCTTCTTTCTTTCAAGAATGTGTAAGAGAATGGGGGGAAAAGGATGCCATCACTAGAAGGATCCTGTAAGCAAAGTTCTTAATCTTCTTGGATTTCAGCTCCCACAGCTATAAAATATGATCACATTTGGAAGTTGAATGGAAAAAGACATGACTGGTCCAATCAAATCTGTATCCATACTTTTCTATAATGCTCACATACACAGATTAAGATACATCATTAAATTGCAAAACCATGTTGCTGACAGCTAAGTTCTAGCATTTATATTATCCTTGCTACAACTACTTACATTATTACCCTACTACTTCGGGGAGTAGGCGTTGGTGTTCTGAACTGGGTTTGGCTTTTGTACTGCCTCAGAGGAGATAGCCTTGTCTCTTGCAACAGTGAGAAGAGGAGATACTGATAAACTGGCCAGCACGGCATGCAGAAACCAGTAAACGAGGATATAATACAGACAAGGGGCATTCTTTTCCATCAGTGCCTACCCAGGATGGTGATATTGACATATTAGATCTAAATGTTCTCGATTTGAAGTTCACTCTAGTCAGAAACAAACAAACAAACAAAAAACCCAAAAAAAACCCACAAAATAAAACCTTTACATCACTAGTTTCTCATTATTTTGTGTATTTTTTTAAGTGTGTCCCAACATTTTAATATATGTCCTTTTTTCTGGAGTAATACTAAAACATGCAGAGATTAAAACTTTTTTGCTCAGATTTTGGTCTGTGATGAACCTTTTCCCCCATTCATGGCATGTCTTCAACTCTCTGAGTATTAAAAGCTAAAAAGATCTGCAAGAGGTGGAAAGAATGGTTTGGTCAGCACGTGCTCACCACCCAGGCATGAAAACCTGAATTCAGAACTCTGGCACCCATGTAAAGATTTGAGCATACTGCCCCGCTTGTCTGTAATCCTAGCTCCAGAGAGACAGAAAGTCCCTGGAGGCTTGCTTTGAGTCTAGCTGACACAGTGAATTCCAGGTTTAGTGAGAGATCCTGTCTCAGAAAATACAGTGACATGTGATTGAGAAATATACTTAATACTGAATTCTTCCCCCCACATGCATGTACACCCCTACACACTTAGACTCCCACATACACATTTGCACATACACACAAAAAGAGAAAAAAGGAGCTATGAGTTCCTCAGTCTGTTGCATGAATAGAAGTCTCTGCAGTGACTGAGGATGTTAGCCAGATGTGGCTGCTGTGTCTGAGAAAGTGAATTCTTAACTTTGCAAAGCATTCATTACCACAAGTTTAAACGGCTGTCAGTGACAACTGCTGTCAACCGGCTGGCAGAGCTCTAAAACAATTTGTTCACAGGAGTGAGTGGCAAAGACAACAATGACAGCTCAAAGTCACTTGGCAGAGCAGCTGTTAGAAAGCACTGAGTGATGGCTTAGTGTGTCCCCAGCATCATTTGCCCCAGGATAAAAATGGCTTTCCATACATCCTCTCAGCATGACAGGAAGGAGAGAAAGGGGGGATGGGGCAGGAAGTTGAGGAGAGGTGAGCTGTCAACTCCCAGGGAAAAATACAAAGCATCTAGTTGGAACTGCTAAGAGACAGAAAGGAAGTGGGAGTTGAGAATCCAAGCAATAAGATGTAGTTTTCATTTCATCACACAGTAACCAGACACTAGCAATCACATTGGCTTTTTTTATTAGTTATGTTTCTATATGGTACATACAGACAGTCACTAAATTAGTTAAATACTGCTGTGGGCAAAGCACAGTGTTAAGAACTAGGGAAAAGTTGAGAGAAAAAGGCTTTCAAAAAAGCATAAAGTCCCTTCCTTCCTAGAACAGGGAAACCATTTGTGAGGACATGGTGTAAAAGCAGAAGTAGGGAGGAAAAAACAAACAGCAGCTTTAGATAATTACCAATGGACATGCTGAAGACTTGCAGACAGACAGCTCCTATTTCTGTGAACACATACTACCTTGTTGCTCATTTTCTAAGTTCCTTTCTCGACTATTTGGTGACATTAGTGACATTTAGTCCCTATATACAACATACTCAGGGCAAGATAAGGGCCCATGGGCAGGAGCAGGGAGACCTCAACAGGTTATAGCCTTTATGAATATTCCTTGTGGGGTTCTCCTTCATAATATGTCAAAAGAGCAGGTGATTTGACTGGTGGGTCTTCCTCAGATGACCTCATGTTCCTGGCAATGGCTTCATCCCTTCAGATGAAGGCACTGGATCCCTTCATAAGTGGGGCCTAGTGAGAGGAAGTTAGGCTATTGGGATCGTGTCTTTGAAGAAATGGTGGAACCCCAGCTCCTGCCTCTCCGCTGTCTCCTAGCTGCCATGAGGTGAGCAGCTCCAGTTGTCTTGTTCCCACTGTAATACGCAGGCGTGCTACAAGCCCAGAAGCAACCTGCCAGCTAACCATGGACAGGAGCCTCTAGAATGGAGTCAGAAGTGTTTCTTCCTCCTACCTTGTCTATATTCACATTTTGTACAATAACCAAAAGTTGCCCAGCATATGCATACTCACCCCAAGCCCACCTACTTGTAGGAGGGGCTGGAGAGTACACCTGTACTTGAGAATTGGTAGTCCTCCCCAACCCTAAGCTCTGCTGTGCCTTGGGCTACATGGTGCTTACGCTGCTTTTGGGATCTTGAGTGACAGTTAAGCCTTGCTGCCATTCTTTACCTTTCTTTCTATGGTGGTTTGGGTGAAAATGGTGCCCTTAGGCTCTCAGGGCATGGCACTATTAAAAGCTGTGGCCTTGTTGGAGTAGGCATGACCGTGTTGAAGGAAGTATCCTCTGGTGGGGGACGGTGGAGTGGGGATGGACTCTAAGGTTTCACATGCTCAAGCCAGGTCTGGTGTCTCTCCCTCTTCCTGCTGCCTTCCAGTCCAGTTGCAGAACTATTGGCTCCTTCTTCAGCATAGTATCTGCCTGCCTACACCATGTCTGCCTGCCTGCACCATGATTTCTGGCATGACAGCAATGGGCTAAACCTTTGAACTGTAAGCCAGCCCCAATTAAATGTTTTTCTTTATAAGAGTTGACATGCTCATGATGTCTCTTCACTGCTATAGGAACCCTAACTACCACACTTTCCTTCATGTAAGGGAGATAGATTTGGACAAAAATAAATGGTAAAACAAGGGTCAGAAATACAGTACATGCCCCTCCCCAGACATATTTACTGCTAAGAAGTAGATACTGAGATCTAGTAAGCGTTCATCGTGTACTACACATTCAAGTTGACTCATCTCTATTCCCTAGAGCAAGGCTCAAGTACAAGTGACTTATAGCACTGAGTACTGAGGGAAGCCTGTAAGGAAGCAGAAGGGAAGCATAGCAGTGAGGGGAAAGGCCACCATGTCTGACAGGATCCCTACCAGGGTCCCAGCCTGATCTTACACAGTAGCCTGAAGTGTACAAAACACCTCACAACTATGAGGTTCAGTTCTGTCAGTCATTGACTAAGGAACAGGATTCTCCTGTTCAAAGCTCCGAGGTCTTTCAACTCTCTGCACCTGGGAATAATAAACTATCTAATAGAAGAGTATATAGAAGATAGAAGAAATACACAAAAATGATAAAGGCCAGGACACTGACAATGCCTGTTGTAAAATCTCAAGACAACAGTAAAAGCCAGTGACAAAGTCCATTTAGCAGAGGATTATGTATGTCCTGGAATTTGGCACAGGAGTAGTCAGCTCTCCTCCCAACATGACATGCTTTTCAGGCATAATATCCATGTGTTGGCAAATGTATGTAGACACACAGTAGAGTAAAGCAAACTGTTCTTTCTTGAAGGTCCTTTGTCATTCTGACTTCTCTCAGCTTCTCTCACCACATTCAACCAAGACACATTTCCTTCCTATGGGCTCCAAAATCCTGGAAGAGAGCAAGGCTGTCTCACCCTGGGAAAACACTGCCTGCAATTTCACCTACAGCACTTCCTGCTGCACAGCGAGCTGGCAGCTGCACAAAGGACACTAGGTGAGGCGGCAGCAAGTCATCTGGAATTTGATTTCACAACTTCTAGTCATGGAGGAATAGACTATGAACTTTGTTGGCATAAATGATGGTAAAGCTTTATTTAATATGATAAAATTGTTCAGATTAAACACACACATTACTCTTTGTACGTAACTGATTATTTGTTATAATCATAAGGTCAATAGCATGGGGCTGGGGAGAAAGGTCTGTAGGTAAAATGCTTGCCAAACAAACATAAGTTTGATTCCCAAAATTCATTTTTTAAAAAGGTGGGCATGGTGGTATATGCTTGCTATCTCACTGGATAGGCAGGATTAGGATCTGACTGGCCAGCCATCCTATCTTATTTGTTGAGTTCCAGGCCAAGTGAAAGACCCTGTCTCAACAAGAAACAGTAGATAGCATCTGGGCAATG
This sequence comes from Pachyuromys duprasi, assembly GCA_028658305.1. Classification (NCBI taxonomy): domain Eukaryota; kingdom Metazoa; phylum Chordata; class Mammalia; order Rodentia; family Muridae; genus Pachyuromys; species Pachyuromys duprasi. The sequence goes on along the minus strand of CM053753.1, from coordinate 5,253,643 downwards.
ATACCGGAGGGTGTCCCCTGTTCTTCACACATGTGCTCACACATGCAAATGTGATATCTGCACCTACATGTATGCCCACACTAGTGTGCATGTGCCCCCCCCCACACAAATGAATAAATAAGAAGACTTCAACAGTAATGTAAAGATCTTAGAAAGCATGGGCTCTAGAGCAAGGCTTCTCAACTTTGGCGTTATTGACAGCTCTTTGCTCTGGGGATCTATAGGATGAGTAACTCTGGTCTCTGATCACTTAGGGCCTGTAGTGGTGCCCTAGTCTTAAAAGATCGAAGAACCGATACTCTCTCTAAGCATCCTCTGGAGGAAATCTCCTTTGGTTCATAAGCACTTCTCTGAGAAGACAAGAACAAGATACCTACCTAGCCAAATCCCTTCTTTCTGACAAGTTCCCTTTGTGGGTTCTGTTTCCTAATGGCTTTGACTTCCGCTATCTTGGATTCTTATATTTTCAAGTTTTTCCTGTATTATCCATCTACGATCATCTCTGTCAGACATCTAATTTGTTTCCTGTTCTTAAGCATGTGTACAGTAACTGTATTTTTGAACCCAGAGTTTTCTACTTAGCTTGACACCTTTAGCTCAAGCCTAGTTTGTTCCTGCAAATATGAATTGTGATGAGGAGACATTAGAAATAAGGAGCTATGGATCATCGACTTTTGCCAAGTTTGTTTAGAACTCCTGGTGCACTAAATAATGGAGGAAATGAAGTGAGACGAATGTAGAATGAATGGTCTTGATATGTCGGAGAAGAGTGGTGATAAAGAAAAAAGACTCCCTAAGATATAGTAATAACGTTTTATTTCACAAATATCATTACAGGGGCCAGAAAAGTGGCTTAGCCATTAAGAGCATCAGCTGCTTTTCCAGAGGACCAGAGTTTGATGGCATTGTACACACATAGTATGTACTTACATGAAGTCAAAAAATCCATATACAGTAAAAGACAAACTTTTTAAAAAAAATAAAAAAACATCATTCTAACCAAAGAAATCTTAATTCCAATCATAGTATTGCTGTTCATATCCACACAACTCTATTTTCATAGTTTTTTTTTTCTTTTTCAAATGTCAGGCCAAGCAAAGTAATGTGGCCCATCACTCATCATCAAGGACTGTCTTTTTACGTTATATTAACACATTTCTAGGGTTGAACTTTACAAAACAGGTCACATACATGGCTATGTTGCCAACAGATGCTGTACCATTTCTGAGAGGGTCTGTAGAACCTTAAGCTCTACTCAAACACCCTTCAAGCTACATAACTTCTTCCTTGCAGAAGATGAATAGAAGCCACCTCTCAGGCTTGAACCTGACACCAATGCTTTCCACCAATTCAGAGCAGGTAAACTAGTAACTCCTCAGGGAATGGCAGAAGAGACCTTTCAGAATTCTGGAATCAAGCTAGGCATGGTTGCAGGACTATTGTCCCAGAACTCTGGAGGCTAAGGCAGGAGGATCAGTAATCAGGCTCAGCCTGGACTTCACAGCCATGTTTCAACGAACACCTCAGCATCCTGCTGTGCTTCGTGTTCCTGCTGGTCTAAAGCCCCACTGTGCTTCAAGTCCCACAAGGAAACTACACACCATCAAATGCCCATAAGCTTCCGGTGTGTGTCTTATTTGTGTGAATATAATGTGTATAATATATGCATGTGTTCACATGTGTGACTGTGGTATGTGTGTGCACATGTATATGGACCCAGAAGTTAAATAACATCGGGTGTGTTCTTCAGTTGCTCTCTGCTTTATTCCCTGAGATGGGATCTTTCATCACTGAACACAGAGCTCATAAAATTGGCTAGACTGGCTGGCCAATGAGCTCCATGGATCTATCTGTCCATCTTCCCGGGACTAAGACAGTATGTGCACACTGTCATGTCCAGCATTACCTGTGTTCTAGGGATCTGAACTCCTCATACTTACACAGTAAGCACTTTGCTGACTGAGCTTTCTCCTCTGTCCCCAGTGGTTGGATTTTTATTGTACATTTTGTATTTTTGGCATTTCTGATCTGTCCACTTATTTTTGTTATTCTGAATTGTTAATCTTCTAAAGGCTGATATTTGTGTAGTTCATTTTGTGTACACTTACCTTTGCACAGAAGAGGAACCCAACAAGCATTTGTTGAATTGACTGAATTTTGATACACTCACTTGAGGTCTTTTCATGTCATCTAAAGTTTGTTGGCTGAGGAAGGATGGTAGAGGAAATAGAAAGACAGAAGAGAGGAAGAGAAAAAAATGAGGGAACACAGGAAGGGATAATGCTAGAATGTTTGCTCAAATGTGTTTACGTACAAGAAATTCTTAGGAGATGTGAGATGCCCTTTGAAACTATAATAAGATTGTAAGGAATAGTTGTCTCTTTGGGAGATAAAGGTCATTATTATTAATGAGAACAAAATTACTTCCATTCTCCTCCATTCCACAGTTGTAAAAAGGAGTGGTGAAAAAAAAATGCATACTGCAGTTTAGGGCACAGACAGAACTTGTTTCCCTTTTCTTTTTGATCCAAAGTCCTGTCGTTGTCCGAGTTTTCCTGCAGCCTCCCTGGAGAGGACGGGGGAGAACAAAGCATGCCTTTCTCCTTTGGCAGCACCATCATTTTCTGGTGTGTGAATAGTCTCTCTTTAGAGCAGGAACTTGGGTCATGTGAAGGCATTTCCTTCAAATGTGAGATCCAGCTGCTCAGATCTGGAGTTTCCATTGTGAACTTGATAAAGCAGCACCCTGCAGCTGCTTCTGCTGTTTCCACTGGATGGCCCATGAGGAGCCACCATGACCACTGGCTCTCACTGGCTGACAAGAGCTTGGAAGGAACAGCCAAAATGGAAATGAGCTTAGATATGTAGTAACAGACACTTCAGCTGACCATGAGAGAGGTTTTCTGACTAGTGAGGGAGCCTGTAAACCAGGTTCAAGACACAGGGGGTTGGCTTCCTAGCCTAGAAATCACATAGGCAACCACAGGAAAGATGCTGCATCAGTTACTTTCTTGTTTCTATCTTGTCAGGAGAAGATACCTGATAAGGATCAATGGGAGAGAGTAAAGGTTCACTTCAGTTTACAATCTGAGGAGAATTTAACTCACAGGGAGAAAGTCACCGTTGCAAGAGCTTGAGATTGCTTCTCATACTGCACCCACAGGCAGGAAGCCAGGATGATAAATGCTGGTGCTCATCTCATTTCTCCTTTTTACCCACGCAGACGCCATCCTATGAAATGGTGTCTCCCACAGTTAAGGTGGGTCTTCCTGCCTCAGCAACTTAATATAAATAAACACTCACAAGCATGTCAGAAGCTAATCTAATTTAGATAGACCCTCACAGAATAGCCATGGACCGCTCTCCTACATGACGGTCAGTAAGTACTAACCACAGTTGCTGAGGAAGATGTGCTGGAATCTGAAGTCTTTGGAGCACAGTCAACGCAGAGAAGAAGCCCCTTGAGTTTCACTCAGGAGGATTTGAGAGCCTAATTAAACAGGCAGATGGAATTAAGAGAGTCCACTCTCCACAGGAGGCTCAGTGTAGATGAGTCAGTGGGTGACTAGATCTCAAATGCTTATGAAATGGAGTCCTTACTGGGGTTCATATCCCTACTGGCTAGGAAGGCTTCAAGGGTTTAAGTTACCCATTACATTTTTAGTCTTTCTCTGCAACTCATTTCTATAGAGTGAAAGAAAAGCTAACTGTGGTTAACTAACAATTGGACTCTTAAGCAAAGAAAGAAGCTGGGTCCTGTGTACAGTATATAATCACTGCCCTAAGGCAGGAGGATCCTAAGCTCGAGGCCAGCCTGGCCTATATACCATATTAGAGGCCAGCAGAGCTACATAACAAGACTGTCTCAACAAAATGAAACTAAGCCAAAGAAAAGAACAAAGACAAGAGAGGAGAGGTGAAATTTTGACAATGAGGAATAATTGGGAATATATCTAAATATATTTTAGATATAAACTAAGATGAAAACTAAACTAAACTAAAACTTAAACCAAAACCCCACAGCCATTCTGCCCAGCATGTCAGGCGCTGGAAGAGAAGGTAAGCTCTAGTGTGAAGAAAGATGACACAGTTGCCTGTCTTGACTGGCATCCCAACACTATTCTCACCAGTTCCCTAAGATTAGAGCCTGTGTGATGTGGCAATAACTCCTCTGGACTCTGAACACTTGATGATGGATGCCTTTCATTGGCTCACTCCCTTTATCACTTATCATACCGATCTCTCAAGGAGGAACATACCAAGGCTGTGTTAGAGAAGCTGCCCAAGAGAACACACCTGAAAGAGAAGCTAGGGAGGCAGGCACTTTGATTGAGGAGGAACAGACAGTAGCCTCCTTCACTTTTTTATCTGACGCATTACGGATTCCACCATCCACTGATTGTCTAGAAGCATTGTTCAGCCCTTACCATTGGCAAGATCAAAAGGATGTCTTAGATTCCTCCTGCTATGTGAGAAATATCACTGAGGTGATTTACTATGAATCAACTCTTTTCTCAACCAAGAGTATATGGAGTAGGCTTGCTTTTTATTTTTATTTTTTTAAATAACAATGCAGAGAGAAATAACAAAGATTAAAATGGCAAAAGTAGCCGGGTACATGGCTGTAATCCCAGCATTTACAAGACTGGGCAGGAGGGTTACTAGTTCAAGACAAGCATGACTACACAGCAATAGCCGGCTAAAAAAGCAAAGACAGAAGGTAATAGCAGAGCTGGAGGGGTGATCTGTTGGTGAAGCAGACAAGGCATAGAGCCAGCAGCAAGATAGAAGATTTCCTGTATGGTCACAGAAGCAAACTTTACTGGCCTTGTGGACTCCATGAGAAACAGCGCTTGGATGCCATGTACGCTTGTTTTCAGACTGGCTACAGATCAGACTACAGTCGTTAAGTTTGAGACCAAAGTGTCTTAATGCAAGCGATAGTCAAGACTCACTTCTAGCCAAGAATCCAGGGGGTAGGGTAATTCAGGCTGTAGGGATGGTTTGCTTCTGCCAAGCAATGGCAGAGGAGTCTCAGTTCATTTGCATCCAGACTTTGTCAGTTTCATTTTGCCGTCATTAACCCTTCATAATTTCTTAATTTATTTGTTTTTGTTATTTTTTGTCATCTATAACATTAGCCATATTTACCACATAGGAGGCTCTCATGTTTCACCTCAAGGGGTCCCGTAGAACATTTTGTTGCTCTTTTTCCCCACTAAGAATGTTTTGTTGTTGTTTTTTCTCCATTTCTCTTTTGGTAAGATTCTGGGGATGCCTGGGGTGGAATTAGAGTCTGATGAGGGAAAAGTAAACCCACCAAGGTTGCACAAGGGCTGGGACGCAAATCCTTTCCCTATAAAGTGGGTTTCTGGGGGGGAGTCCCAGAAAACAGCCAGCTAATAGTTGCGGAGGGAGAAAGACTTAAAGTGGTTGTTAGTCGTGCTATAATTAATTACTTCTCTGCTGTCATGGAGGCTTCAATTGGCTTCCTGGGTAAGGACGCTTCTCCCTTCTCACAGCCCCATAATCTCTGTCATTCTAGTCTGTCTCTGGACAAGAATTTGGACTTAGCTTTCTGGTCCTGAATGTGCAAGCTTAGCCACTCCGCTCTCACCAGAAATTTATAAACAGATGAGTGTTTCATAACACGGGCATCCTGGAGACCCTGCCAGTTAGCCAGACAAATCAGCCTGTCTCTATCTGTAAACCTGCCTCAGCAATGAAGAGTTAAAATTCTAGGGTCAGTTTTCAGAAGGAGTGTTGAGGCAGGATCCCCTGTAGCCAGGTTTCCTGAACTGACAACATACCTGAAGCTGGCCTTGAAACCCTGAACCTCCTATCTCTACCTCCCAAGTGCTGATTGGAAATACATGCCTTTTGGACTTTATTTTGAAGCTACTTTATTAAATGTGGTTATGACGTTCTACTATACATACTTTACCATTCTTCCATAAATCCCTGACACCAAAACAAGTGATGGAAACTGGAATATCCCTTATTCAGATGTGTCATAGAAATGAACTTTCCCCTTGCCCTTCTGCCTTGGAGTTTTTCACTAGAGAGTCTCCGACTCACCCTGTCTGATGGCAGATTTGGCAGAGAAGCCAAGAAGAATCTGGGCACATAGCCCCTCCCAGATCCATGAGCAGACTACATACTTAGTCCAGTCACACTTCTACACAATTGCCCACATTTCCGATGTGTTCAAGCACGGACAGGGACAGAGCTTTCAAACACTTAAACATATGGAGGTGACATATCCAGAGAGGGCTGAGACACTCTTCACCTCCCAGCCACCTCTTTACCTTCCTTTGCTTGAAAACATGATTTATACAGGAACTACAAGCCCAGGGAAAGCAACCAATAGCTGCTGACTGGATCTGCAAGTGGGAGGAGTCTTTTCTCCTATAGGATCTGAGCTATCGCCAGGTAAATGGTCTCAAAATTGACTTGGAGGACACCCACATGATACAGAACTGACTGTGGTTCCATACTTTTGAGTCACAGGTCTCCTCTGTGCTAAGTTTTGTGATGTGAGATCAAACAAAGAAGTTTTTTTTCTCCCTACTCAGTGACCCTTTATACATAGCAAACTATGAGAAAATTAGGATTGCACAGTGCTATCTAACAGGAATGGATTTATAAAACCAAGTACCAATCATTTCGATTCCTGAGAAACAGGCACAGAATCGCCTGGTCTGTGTATTTGTGTCAGATAATATTAACTTTTATTTTCACTCTTGTTTTGAGGTAAGGCACTAGCATGAGAATCTCTGCTCATTTAGAAGGTGGGGCAGCAGGATTGCAAATCTCAGGCCAGCTTTTTCTCAAAAACTAAAACAAACAAATTGCCAGACAGACGGCTCAGCAGTGAAGAGTTCTTGATGCTCTTGCAAAGGACTCAGGATAGGTTCCCAACAGCCACATCATTGCTCACAACCAACTGTAATTCTAGACTCTGGGTATCTGATGATGCCTCCTGAGGTCTACAGGCTCCTGCATGCACACAGTATACATATATACACTCAGGCACACACACATACACTAATAAAATAAAAATGAACAAACAATATATAAATTGTGCTCAATGCACTCATCCTGACACTATGACAGTGCTAATGAAGAAAAGGATATGCAGTGTCAAACAAAGAGGGTGTTCATAAAACATGCTTTGTAACAACACCCTTCATAACCTTTCCAAGAAATTTATTTTTGTAGGATCAGAGATCAAATGCATGGCATAATTAGGTGATGTCAACGTCTGCTACAAAACAACAAAAATAATGCAGGATAGAATAGACAGTAAGAGACTGCCTGTTTCCTTATTTCAGAATCATTATAGGGACTTCCTGTAGCTAGCATAAAGAACCCTGGCAATGCTAATCACTGGCAGGGATGTAAGTGACTACAACTTCTATGCTGCTGAGGTGACCACTGTCATCAACATACAGCCGCTGTGGCAACCTGGGCAAGATCTGTACACACAACAAAATGGAAACAAAAGAGTGCATTAGTTACTTCTCTGATGCTGAGGTAAAAGAGCACAACTAAAAGCAACCTAAGAAGTTTCTTTTCATTATGGCTCCAGTGGGATCACAGCAGACAAGGCGTGGCAGATGGAACAGGGAACCAGCTGATCACATCTTTTCACACAACAAGCAGAAGCAAACAGTTACTGGGGTGATCTGTAAACCATCAAAGCTTCACCCAGTGATGTGATCTCTACAAGAAGGTTCAATTTTCTAAAGGTTCTATAACCTCCCCAAATAGCACTATCAACTGTGAACCAACTATTCAAATACACGAGCCTAAAGGGAGAATTTCTCCTCAAGCCACCAGAGGAGGCTAGTTGTGAAGAAAGGAGTTAGCAGGAGTGGAAGGGGGATAAGACACCTCAAGGAGGGCTGTTGTGGTGGTTTGAATAAGAATGGCCCTCATAGGCTCGTAGATTTGAGGGCTTGTTCATTAGTCATGGCAGTACTGAAGAGGAATTAAGAGGGGTGGCCTTGTTGGAGAAACTTTCACTGGAAGTGGACTTTGAGGTGTCAAGAAGCCCATTCCAAGGCCATAGTTTCTCTCTTCCTGCCATGTGCAGATCCAGATGTAGGACTCTCAGCCCCTTCTCCAGCACCACATCTGCCTGCACACCACCATGCTCCCCATCATGATGACAATTGACTAAACCTCTGAAACTATAAGCCAGCCCAAATTAAATGCTTTCCTTTACAAGAATGGCCATGGTCAGGTGTCTCTTTACAGCCATAGAACACTGACTATGACGGGTGTATATAATCACAATGCATTGTATGCATATATGATATTGTCAACCATGAAAAAGAAAGGAAAAAAGAAGAATACAAATTGCTTAACAAAGTGGAAGGTTTTTTTTTCATATAAATATAATGTTATGGTAGGTACCCTGTAGTCAAAAATTCAACTATGGGAAATGAAAGCATGTTCCCAAAAAAAGCATGTGAAAACACATTCACAACATCTCTGTTTATAGCTAAAAATAACCAAAATATGCATTAACAAGTGAGCAACTGACTTCCAGTGCCAACCAATAAAAATAAATGAATGATGTACACAGAAACGCTTATGTACGTGAAAATTACACTGCTAAGCAAAGGATGGTAGATACAACTGGGAACTTCCATCACTTATATGAAGAGAGAATTCATGCTGAAAAATCAAGAGTCCTACCTGAAAAAATCAAAATAAAAAAACCCACAAATGTGCCATGAGTACAGGGAACATTTGCCATTCTGATTATGGTCAAAAGTTATGTGATCAATCACACTTGTCAAAACTCAACAAGCTGATAACTGGGGGCTATGCATTTCCTTTGTGTAATTTGTACTTCAATAAAGATAAAAACAGAAAAAGCAAATTGACCTGTCATGGTCATAAAAAGGAAATACATAACCTTTTCAACTTGCTCTTATCTCTTTAATATGGCCTATTTTGAAATCAATTTATCTTGTATATTATCCGCTTGCCATTCTTTAGGCTGAAAGTACACTTAATAAAACCAGGCATGAAGGTCCACAGTTGACCTCTGTGCTTTTCTTTTTTTTCTTTTTTGTTTTGTTTTCCAGACAGGGTCTCATTATGTAGCCTTGGCTGTCCTAGAACTCACTCTGTAGACCAGAAATTCACCTGCCTCTGCTTTTCAAGTACTAGGATTAAAGAAGTATGCCACTTCACCTGGCTGGTCTTCACTTTCAAGTCCTAAACGTGGTAGATTTTTGTTCAGTGCTAAAGATCTGATCCAGCTGCTCACTTGCTAGGCTCACACTATATATCGTAAGCTGACCTTAAACTCACAGTATAGCCCAGGCTATCCTCTAACTCACTGCAAATCTTCCTTCCTTAGTCTTTTTGGAATCAGAAGCATGTGCTACCAAAGTAGGCTTGTTTTCTCACAGTGAATGTAGCTTCTTTTGTTTTCATCTCCTCTGGCTTCGCATGAGCGGTGTTGTCCATGGTCCAGAGAAAGGGAATTTTGTGTGAAGTTCTTCCGAAACAGGCCATGGTTCTCATTAAAATGCCTTACAAAGAGGGCTTTCTAAGTATGAACAACAGAGACTCATGGATCTAACTCCGCTCAAACTTCAGCGGAGCTCAGGGAAGAGAGCTGGCTGATACAGTCGTCTCAGAATAGATGAGTTCAGCTCTCACGTCAGCACTGGTACCTAGCAGCCACCTCAATGGTGCATAGCCTCCCGTGCTCTGTCAGCCCTTTGGGCACACAGGCAAGGAGGATGCTCTCTGCAAGGTCTGTCTCCTCTCTTTATGATGGCTTCAGACTGTTGCCTTTAATTCTCAGTTCAGGCACTATGGGGAATACTATGGCTGCTGTACTTCAAGGCACCTGACATTCAAGGTAAAAACGAAAAGTGTGTTGGAGAAGACAGGGTTAGATGTGTTTCCTTTTGTCTCTCTCCTCTCCTGAAAATTCCTACTACAGTATTTCTTCTAAATGAACATCCTATTTTACTGAGCCCCTTACTCTCCCAGCAACTGCCCGGGAACACAGGGACCCCAAATCACAGTTCCAAGAACGTCCTACCTGGAGGCCAGGAATGGCAGGGGAGTGAGTTCTGCTACTTTGCTACCCTTACCTACCCGTGTCTGTGAGGAGGGACTGAAACTGACAACAGGTGCCTGAACGCCTCAGGTTAGGCCAAGTGGATGGACTAGCTCATGCCCTCCCCATATCTCACCCAATTTCTGCCTTAAGTACTTTAAGGGACCCCCAGACTTGCTCCTCAATGATATTCACCCTTACTCTACAGGAGCCAGCTTTCTCTCTTGTGTTCCCACCTGAGAAACTAACCACCTCACCCTCTGTGGGCCTAGAGTTTCATTCTTTAAATGTGTGAGATAAAAATGTAAAAGCCCCTGGCTTCAGGCAGATTAATTCCATGAAGCTTTCCAGGATCTTAGGCCCCTGAGCTAAGCTCACCAAGACCCAAGACACTCTCAAAGGGCTCCCATAATTCCCTTATCTCCAGGCTGGGAGACCGTTCTGCTTCCGTTTCCTCCCCACAGCGTTGTGCAGTTAGACTGCTTTTGCAAAATACAACGCATCTGTGCTTCGTTCTTTTCAAATGACCATGTGAAACGCCAACACCACCAACTCATTTGTTAGAAAAGCAAAAGCTTCCCTTGAATCCAACATACCTTTTGCTACCTTGTTCTGAGAAGACCACTTAGCCTCTACAACATCAACAGAAAATGGAAAAGGAAGTTTCTAGTGACAAGGTAACAGGGGAAAAGGGTGAGCAGTATCTGTCAAATGAGTCAGAAAATAGCTTAAATTGACAAATGAATTTATATTTCCCCCATAACTTTGGAGTTAAGAGAAAGAACCTATCATAGGCTTTTCATAATGTTAAACACAATCATATAAAAATAGCATTTTGTATATTTCTTACAAGAGTATAGCTTATTGTAACATCTACTATATATTGGCATTGTATGAATATATTTTAAAATTTTTTAAATACATCCTTGCAGGATAAATTTATAATACTCACTAGATGTATTCTAATTCATTTTATCTAACTGTTGAAGTGATTAAGTTTAGGGTTCAAGAGAGACCCTAAGGTGGACTATCCTTTTGAGTGAGATGCGTATTAGGAGCTACTAATGTCATGAAAAGAAAGCATGACGTAGGCTCCGAGGACAGTTCAACCATATAGCTGAATGAGGTTCCTTTCTAGAGGTTTCAAAGGAAGGGGGAGGTTTCATGACATATGATTGATAAGTTGCTATAGTGCATACTTAGAACTCTCTGATTCCCAAGAGAAGAAAGGACGGCATTTTGAAAAAGGAATGTGTGCTGTACCCAGAATATTCTGTAGGAGATGAGAGGGACAGCTGCTGATGAGCATGGCCTGGGTGGTATCTGATCTGGGTTCTAATAGCTCTGTTCACAGTATGCATTTAAAATGTGGGTAAATTTTAAAAAAATGCTACTAAGAAAATAAGAAATCATCTTACTATCAGAAGGCTGAGGAAAGATGACTTCATATTCAAGGCCAGCCTAAACTACATGGTGAGACCCTGTTCCAGAAGGTGTGGGACACTTTTACTGCATTATTCTTGTTAGTAATGCAATCACGTGCTGTTGAATGGTGCTTCGAAGCATAAGACTTATTTATTTATTTATTTATTTATTTATTTATTTATTTATTTATTGCAAACTTAGTTTTATTCATATTAAAACATATACATTTTTGTCTCTTTTCTTCCTCCATTTTTGTTGTTGTTGTTAAGTAGGATGATTTCTGAATGTCATAAAGAAAAGTCTAGAGATGCAGTGAGATCTCAGTGAAGCAGAGTCATAAGTTTTAATGAGAAGCTCATCAGCTGCCTCTTCCCAGCAGTGTGAGCTCATATCTTGATAAAGCTTCTGTGATGAAGCTTGACATCAGTTATTTATGTGTGAGGAAACTTCGGGCTGCTGGTGAGTTCTACAAGAACAAAACAGACCAGCACAGCTAAACAACAATCATCCAATAGTCTCTCCTCCAGAAAGTCAAGGAATCACTGCAGCCTTATAATTCTGTCACTGGGTGGAGCTGTCAGAGCCACCTGCTGTCATGGGTTGTTTTATCTAAGACACTGCTCAGATACCCGATCTCTGCTTGCTATGTAATTTTCTTTATTCAGTCTTGGCTGCTGCATCCTAGAAGTCATACTGGAAGCAGAGTAGCCTGACCCTCTCGGGCCAGCAGAGAGCCTACCATAAGCCAGATTGTCAATTCAGAGGTCTGTTCTTACTTTGTAACAAGTTTGTGCTATTTTCAGACAAGTTAAGAAGCCAAATTTACATAATAATATTTGCCAAAACTCATATTTGAAGACTTGGTCAATGTTCTAGTGCTGTGAAGAGATTATATGACTACAATAACTCTTATGAAAGAAAGCATTTAACTGGGGTTTGCTTACAGTTTAAAAAGTTAGTCCATTATCATCAAGGTAGAAAGACAATGTGCTAGAGAAGGAGCTGAATATTCTTCATCTGAATCCACAGGCAGCAGGAAGAGATAGATACTGGGCCTGGCTTGAGCCTTTGAAACCTCAAAGCCCTGTCCGCACTATTGACACTTCATCCCACAAGGCCACAGCTACTCCAACAAGGCCACACCTCCTAATCCTTCTCAAGTAGTACCACTCCCTGATGAGTAAACATTAAAATATATGAGTCCTTTCAAACCACCACATTACATTCCTTGGCCTTCAGAGGTTTGTAGCCATAGCATATATGCAAAAATTATTTCAGTCCAACTTTAAAAGTCCCCATAATCTATAGCAGCCTCAACACTACTTAAAAGATCAACGTTCAAAGTCTTCTCTGAGGCTCAAGGCAATCTCTCAATCATAACCCGCTGTAAAATTAAAATTAAAAAGATCACATACTTCTAATATACAATGGTACAGAATATATATTATCATTTGAATGGGACAAAAGGAAACATAGTGAGGAAATACAGGACCAAAACAAGAACAAAAACCTGTAGGACAAACTCTAAACTCTGCATTTCCATGTCTGATGTTAAAGTGTTCCTCAGATCTCTAACTCCTTTCAGTCTTGTTGACTGCAACACATTTATCTCTCTTGGGTTGTTTCCACACCTTGTTAGCAGCTCTCATTTACAGGTATCCAATGACCCTGGCATCTCCAATATCTTGGGGTCTCCAAGGTAAGCCAGGCTTCACCTCCACAGCTTCACAAAATAGCCTCTCCGGGATACCCCTGACAACATGTCTGCCTCAGCGGTTTTACCTAGCCATAGAGGGATATTTCACAGTTCATTTCTTGTGTCTTGATTCTAAAGCAAGAACCTTGTGGCTGAAGCTTCCAAGTTCTGTGGCTTGCTGGGACTGGAACTTGGGCCCCTTGTTCAAATACATTTGTATCAGCTTTCTGTTTTCCATGGTTTTCTTCACTGCTTAGGTGTTATTTAAATCTTTTCAACAAGTTGAAGCTTAGCTGGATGAGGTCTTTCTCTGAGGTCACCATTCCCTTATTCCATTTAGCATTGGGCTTTTCTTTAAACTTTTTTATCCTCATGAGCACTGGACTTGGCTCCAACATTACATTTCCTAGTATTTCTTTTCTCCCCAAACTGTACATTTTATACTTCTCTTTGTCCAGCTTGCTCCTTTTCCTTATAAGAGTGGCCACTAATAACCACAGGACATAGCCAATACTAGGTGGTCTTGAGATCTCCTCTGCCAACACCATAATCCAAAACTCTTTAATTTAGCCTTTGGCAGTTTTTAGAATAAAGGCAAAGCCAGCCACTTTCTCCCCCCCACCCCAGAATGTCACTCTAAGAGGACACCCTCTCACTAGACATGACTCCTAGTAGAGAGAGTGGAACACCAACCCACCCACAAAAACTTCAACCCAAAATTTACCCTGCCTACAAGATGTGCAGGGACAAAAATAGAGCAGAGATTGAGGTAATGTACAACCAATGATTGGCCCAACCTGAGAGCCATGGGTGACACTATTAATGATACTCTGTTGTACTCACAGACAGAAGCCTAAGAGAGCGGCCCTCTGAGTGGCTCCACCCAGCAGCTGATGCAAACAGATGCAGAGACCCACAGCCAAACATTGGGTAGAATGCAGGGAGCCTTGTGAAAGAGTAGGGGGAAGAATAGAAGGACCCAGAGGGATAGCAGCTCCACAAGAAGACCAACAGAGCCAACTAACCACTGCCCAGGTGGCCCTGTGGAGATTGATACCAACCAAAGACCATGCATGGACTGGACCTAGGCCCCCTACACAGATGTAGCCAATAGGCCACTCATGTGAGTTCCCTCGTAAGGGAAATAGGGCCTGACTCTGACATGGACTGTGTTCTCTGCTTTTCAATTGCTTTCCCCTGGCAAGGCTACTTGGATGGCCACAGGGGAAAAGGATGTGCTCAACCAGGAAGCAACTTGATATGCTGGGGGAGGGGATGGACTCCCTTTCTCGAAGGCATAAGGGAGTGGGGATAGAGGGAACAGGGAAGGAGGGTAGGAATGGGAGGAGAAGAGGGAGGGAGCTACAGCCAAAATGTAAAATGAATACATAAAACAAACAAACAAAAAGTCTTCTCTGAAACCTCTTGAGCCTAGCTGTCAAAATCTGTATTACTCTCAACACCACCATTTTCCACACGGCTTCTAGTATTACCCATGAAGCCTTTCTTAAAGCGTTCAACTGCTTTCCTAATCCAGAGGCCTCAGTCTGCCAACCAGGAGCATAGTCAGTTCTATCACAATACCTGTTCTCCAGTACCAACTTCTCTCTGGTCAGCATTTTATTGCTGTAAAGAGACACCATGACCATGGCAACTCTTATAAAGGAAAGCATTTAATTGGGGAATGGGTTACAGTTTCAGAAGCTGAGTTCATTATCATCATGGTGGGGAGCATGGCCACACACAGGCAATGCTGAAGAAGTAGCTAAGAGTTCTTCATCTGGATCCACAGGCAGTGGGAAAGGAGTGTGACTGAGCCTGGTTTAGGGTTTTGAAACCCCAAAGCTCACTCCCAGTGACTCACACCCTATAACAATGCCATACCTACCCCAACAAGAACATAATTTCTAACCCTTCTCAAATAGTATGACTCCCTAATGACTAAGCATTCAAATATATTTGCTTATAGTATCCTTATTTAAACTACTCCACTACTGTTCACTCCAGAACAATATTCATTTTTCAGTAGAGCCTTATCCCTGTCTTCCTAAGAATTCTGTTAGAGGGCTGGGTCCCTGCAGGTTCTTTTCCCTGGTGATGCCTTAGGAAGAGGAAACAATTCAGACAGGAAGATGAGAAAGTAGTGTAGCAGCATGTCCAAAATGATTTATCATACAAATTCATACAATTAAATGAAACTTTATTTTTTAGTGTAATTCTTTTACCTTTAATTGGAAATTCTCCCCATAGCCCTTTCTACTTCATAATTGACAATGACTAGTGTATTTCCTGTGGCTTTCACCTTTTGTCTGGTTATCACTAATTGATTAACAGGTAAGTCCACTGGAAAAGTGGGCAAGAATGAATCCATGTCAATGGCTGTTGGGCTTTGCTCTTGTATCTGCTACACTCACCCAGATAAAACAAGTTTCTGGAACACTTAAGAGCAGGACCTGCTGCCTCAGAGTCCCTCTGCCAAAATGATATGGCTGCTTAGAGTCTAGAATAAAATAAAAGCCCAATGAAAGAGGTGGGGTGCTTGTTTACTTAGAAAAAAAGAGATATGAGCATACGTACCTGTGCATTAGGAAAACATTGAGGGAGAAACCTTGGTTGAGTGGTTGGGGATCTCTCTGTTCATTTGAAAGACCAGATTAAGGTTAAACCCTGGGCAGTTAACATCCTGTCCTCAAAAGAAGAGGAAGACAAGAACAGTAAAGGCCAGATTCTAGGCTGGGGAAAAGCTAATGAAAAATCTGTTCCAGCAGAGGGTTCCTGTAGCCTGAGCTGTATGTGAACAGTGATGGTCTTTTCTGCTTGTGTGAACAGTGATGGTCTTTTCTGCTTGCATGAAGAGGGTAGTCTTTTCTGCCTGTGTGAACAGAGTTTATCTTTTCTGTTTGTGTGAACAGGAGTGGTCTTTTCTGCTTCACCTCAAGATTTTTCTGCTGCTTGCTCTGCCCATCTTAGAAGGACAGAAATGGAAGAACAAATTTAAACAACAAAGAGCAAAATAGCAGGAGCTGCTGAGAACAGCTAAAGCTTTATAACAGTGGGTTAGTCCTTCTCCCCCAAGCCCCATCCCATTTGTTGAAGCATTTCATAAATGGAACACAGGGTTACAGTGGAGAAACCAATTTATTCTACAAAATATCCCAGCTGAAACACAAAAAATTCTGAAGGAAAAACATTATTTACCAAAGTAAGTTCTTCTGGCAAAATTGTATACAAACAGGCTGTGTTTGGAATTGTTGATTAAAGAAAGCTCTAGGGGAAAAGAAAGTCCCAGTCTCTGTAAGACCACGTCTTTATACTGTTTTCCTTCAGCCATTAACCAACTTAATGCACCCATGTTGGCAGCTAAGGACAGGAGATAAAATTAGAGGAAGAGTCCTATTGCATGCTGAGGTTGTATAAAACACACAAACACATTGCAGTTCTCTGAAAAATGTGACTCCTATAATCTTTCTTCAAGACTTATCACTGGAACTTTCTTCACAGACACAAAAAGCTGTGAGGACAGGGAACCTTCTCAGACCTGCTGGCAAGCAGTGGGAATGTAGCATCTAGGGGAAGCTGCAACTTTCCCTCCCATGCATGAAAACATTTGTGTCTGTCTCCCTCACAGAGATGGTGTGAGTGGATGAAACAACGCACATATCAGAAAAACAGCTTTGTGATTGTACAGCAGGATCTGGAACAGATAAGTTTCCTTTGGGAAAAATGTCAGAGTATTCTCTCCTGGAAGGTGGGAGAAAAATATTCTGTATCAGCAACCCCTACGTAACGTTCATCAAAAGTGATGATTAATAGATTAATGGAGTTTGTACTCCTGAGCAGACAGTCCCATCTCGGGCACAGGCATTCACTTTTCTTTGTAGAACATGTATCTCTCTGGCTGAGGATGTGGTTCAGTTGTAGAATGCTTGTCTGGCATACGCAAAGCCCTGTGTTTGACCCTTGGTGCTGTGTTAAACTAGGTATGGTGATGCACAGCTGTTAGCCCAGCACTTGGAAGGTAGAGACAGGAGGATCAGAAGTTTAGGGCTAGTACCTAGTGAGTTTGAGCCCAGCATGGGAAATATATGATACTGTCTCTGAAAAGAGAAAAAGAAAAGAAAAGGGAAAAAGGAAATGGATGGAAAGGGAAGGGGAGGAAAGAAGAAAGGAAGGAAGGAAGGAAGGAAGGAAGGAAGGAAAGAAAGAAAGAAAGAAAGAAAGAAAGAAAGAAAGAAAGAAAGAAAGAAACCTTCCACCATACAGGCCCATTGAAAACAAGCAGTTCCCACTGTTTCTTGTGAGGCCTCTTGCCAACACAGGAAACTGAATTCTTCTTCCATTGCAGATGGAGCCAAGTGCCTTATACAGGCAGCAAGCACTCTAGCACCGAGCTATGCTTCCAGCACTTGATTTTGGAGAGAGACTCTCACTTTGAACGTTTAGTACAGTAACTAATGTCCTGTGTAGTGTCATGCTCTGTGCAACCTCTTCTTACCTTTGTGTTGTCAACAGAGAAGAGAGGAGAAAACTAAAGAACGAATAGCATGCCTACCTTTCCATTCTTTCTGGCTTCTTTTGGTATTAATTTTCATATCTGATTTTATTTTCTGGCTGCATTTATATTTTTTTGTTCTTTGCTCCTCGGTATACTGTTCTAACTCTTGCTTTCCTTTCTATCCATGCTACAATCTGATCTCATGATGGGAAGCAAATACAGTGAAAGGAGCAGGTCCAGCCAAGTTCTAGATGTTTAGCTGAATTTATTTCTATTTTTCTATGCATGCATTCATTTTCATTATTTTTATAATTTATTCACTTTATACCTTGATT
Source organism: Pachyuromys duprasi (assembly GCA_028658305.1). Taxonomy (NCBI): domain Eukaryota; kingdom Metazoa; phylum Chordata; class Mammalia; order Rodentia; family Muridae; genus Pachyuromys; species Pachyuromys duprasi. The sequence continues at coordinate 5,235,599 of CM053753.1, read as the reverse complement.
GTAGCGTCCTCCCTCATCTCTCCCAAGTCCCACCCTTTGTCCCTCTTTCTCCCTGTCCCTCTCCCCTACTTCACAGAAAAGGGAAGCCGTCCTCCCCAACCACCTGACCCCAGCCTATCAAGTCTCATCAATATTGTCTGCATTCTCCTTCCTTTGTGGCCTGGCAAGGCTGCCCCACCAGGGGGAAGTGATAAAAGAGCTGGCAACAGAGTCCATGTTAGAGACAAGCCCTACTCCTGTTACTAGGAGACTCACATGGAGACTGAGCTGCCTATGGGCTATATCTGAGCAGGAATCTAGGTTCTCTCTATACATGGTCCTTGGTTGGTACATTAGTCTCTGCAGGACACCGTGGGCCCAGATTTGTTGGCTTTGTTGGTCACCTTGTGGAGCTTCTGTCCCCCTATTCTTCCATAAGACTCCCTATGCTCTGCCTGAAGCTTGGCTGTGATTCTCAGCATCTGCTAGCTGCCTTCAAAGCAGTTGACCTAGGTTTGTTTCCCAGCCTATTCAGTTGTACTTTTCAGAAGAGCAAATAGAAGGGAAGAGAAGGGAAGGGAAGGGAAGGGAAGGGAAGGGAAGGGAAGGGAAGGGAAGGGAAGGGAAGGGAAGGGAAGGGAAGGGAAGGGAAGGGAAGAAGAAAAGAAGAAAAGAAAAGGAGTTGAAGTAGTTGAAGAGAGGGAACAGGACTGGAGATTACCATAGATGTCCTCTGAAAGACTCCACCTAGCTGAATGTTTTTTTTATCTCTGTCTTCAGTGTGTGTTCAGGGTCCAGACACTTGCCCCCCCTGTGGCTGCTGCTTTCTGGGGCCCCTCCATCTCTTGCCTCAGTTATCATATTGGCCTTCCACCTAATTACCCTCAGCCACACCTTGGGCCCTATACAGTTAACATATCATCCATGATGCTCCTTTTAAAGGTTAAGGCAACTGGTCCTGGTGGCACAGACATGTGATCCTGACTCAGAGGCTGAGGCAGGAGCATCACAAGTTCAAGGCCTAGCTGAGGAACAGAGAGATCTTTAGGCCAGAGTGGGAAAAATTAATAAGATCTTGGCTCAAATTTTAAAGTAAATGCATAACTCCAGGAATGTAGCTCAGGGCTAGAGTACTGGCCCAGCATGAGAAACTATGTTCCATCTTTAGCTGCCCTCTCAGGAGCCATTTACTTATAACTCACCCATGGCTTCCCATCTGGCTCAGTACACAGGCTAGGTTCTTACAGGGTCTATTTGACTGCAAGCAACCCTCTCTTATTTCCAAGTCTTGCTGATATTCTTCCTACTTGGCTCATTTTGTTGCAGCCATTCTGTTCCTTTTCTGCTCTTCCTTGGGACACTTAAGTTAGGAACCTGCTTCTTCCTCTTCTGTGCTTTGCCATCAACCTCCCATCAGAGGAAACCTACCTCTGTACCATACTCCTTTCTGTTGCTTTCATTTGACCCAATAACTCCTTATCACTGTTTGTCTCTCAAGCTGAAATGAATATAAGAATTTATGTTCTTAGCATCTCAGTGCTTTTTGGCAAATTCAGCCTATTAAAGATTGGTAAAGTGAGTAAAGGAAAGGTTGTGATACAGCCAAAAAAGAAGCCTCTGACCAGGCTCCCTTTCTATGATACCTGGGTGTTCTAAGGCTACCACATGCTATGGTGAGTGGTGAACAGCCACACTGGAATGTGGAGGTCCTAACTGGAGGCCAGCTGCTTTCTATGAGCCTTACAGCTTGTTTGCCCTTCACTTATGAGAAAGGGACAGCCCAATCATGTGCTTGGTGTATGCCTTTCCAACAGGAACAGTATGCCCCTGTCCTTTCCCTGGGACCCAGTATCATGTACTGTGCCTGCTGGTTGCACTTTTTGTTCTTATTCATGGTCATGGTTCAGCCCCACTAGAGTATGTTTATGCCTGGACAGTCTTGTGAATTGCAGGTCACCCTTAAATTTTTACAGACTGGTCATGTGTGGAAGTAAGCAAAATCTTTCCCAAGGCAGCATGGCAAGCTAACTCATTCATGCTTAGTCCTTCATGAGGACTTAGTGGAGAAAACTTTCAGATCATGGCGTAAACTCATTACTGACTTCATTTTAAAGAGCAATATCTTTTGTTCACAGGAACTCTTCTAGAATCTCTGCTTATCAAACAAATCAAACTGGAGCATCGCTAGAACATAGCCAGGGGTCAGAGTGGACTTGGCTTCATTCAGTTCCCTGAGAACTTTTACGAAGCCCAGAGAACCCACAAAAGGAATCAGAGTTCAAAGAATTGAATGGATTTCTTCAACATTCCAAGAGTTAATAAGCCCCTAATAAAAATTCCAGATACTTGATTCCAGGCCTATAACTCTCTTTCTATCATGTAATCCAAGTTCTGTCTGCAGTTTACCATTCTTTAAAGAGCTTAACATGCATAAAAAATATAGCATTTTATGTTTATTATTTGATCTATTCTTATATCTATCCTTAGTAGTAAATACTCTTCATTTTATTTTCAAAGGAGTCTAAGAAAGGCACATACAAAGTAAGAGGTGGAGCATGGATTAGAACCCAGGTCTTCCTTATTTAAAACCTGAGTTCAGAAAGCTTGGATAGTTTAATTAATAAAGTTTCAGACCCTAAATCTGAAAGTCCAGGGTTCAAATCTCCATTTGCTCTCTTAGGCTGGGTGGTGGCAGAGCACACTTTTAATCCTACCTACCTCTGGAGGCAGAAGAGGTGGAACTCTGTAAGTTCGAGACCAGCATGGTCTACAGAGTGAGTTCCAGGGCAGCCAAGTCTACACAGAGAAACCCTGTCTTAAAAAACAAAACAACAATAAAAAGGCAATAAAACCTGAGTTCAGTCTACTGTATACTACTCAAAACAACAAAATGCAAAGAATCAGACAAAATAGCTGACAAATAACCCTAATAATGGCCATACCCAAAATGAAATGATGGTATCAGCAGGATCACTGAATAGATTAATAAGCTGAGACCTTCCTCATGGTCAGTGAAAGGGCAGAATGTCACTGTTGATGGATGATAATAGGTTCTAAAGTCACCTTTGAGGTTATCCATTCTAGACATCACAATAGATAGCGTGGAGGAATATTATATGGAAAATTTGTATGGGCTAAACTGAAAATGGATGGGTTCCATACATATTTCACTCATTATAAACTAGATAACTTGAGTGCACCTTGCTTTAAAGGCTTCAGGAAATGTAGTCTATCCCATGGAAGCCACCAACTGAGGCTCTGCTAACCCTGAAGGGACCTCCTTTTCTAGGGCCAGGCTATACTTATAATGAAGAATTGATTGCAAAACTGACCTTCAGCTATACCTTTCATTCAAACGATCTTCCCCAGAGCCTGACAGGGCTCTCATACTCAGGACTCCTCCCCCCAGGCCCCAGAATGTCAGACAGAAGAGGTCTTCCCAGCTGACCAATTCTCCCATGGTGTCCCTACTTTCTATCCCATCCCTTCTATGTAAACTACATAGGTTTCTCCCCACAGTCCTCCCTTTCTTCTCTGACCTCCAGACTGTCCTAGGAACCTCCCTTGGTAACTCTGGCACAGTACAACCTTTGTCTTAGAACACTGAGTAACTCAATATCCATTTAGAGCAAAATTTTTCTATGGTATAAGCTTCATTCTTTTGCTTGTGGATACCAGTTCTGTCAAGACCATTTAGACCATTTAGACCTTTTCTCCACTCAATTCTCCAGGCCCCCTTGTCAAAGGTAAATTGGCAGTTAATGTGAAGATTTATTTCTATATTCTGAATTCAGTGTTTAGGTTTACACCAAGTTGTCTTACGTAACTTTCTACTTTCTTTTTATCGTTCTGCATACAGTAGGAGCCTGGGCTTTGTGAGGGTCTAACCTGTAATCTTCCCTGAGGGCTATGTGTCTCTCCTTGGAGGATCTGGAGTTCCCCAGATCAGGCAGAGAGGGAACCCGCCTAAGAAAGGGAGTCTGTCATCTTATACTGAGCTCAGATGCTATCTGGAAATGCCAGACTTTGACCTTAACAGAAGTGTTTCACAACTGTTTTATTTTAGAAAGGAGAGGTATCATCATAGCCTTCAGCTTCTGTGCTGGGTATTTGGTAGAGAATCAGAGCCCTACTGGCAGTCAACTTAGCAATATTGCTCACTTACTGTTTCAAAACTTGGATGAGGCAGGATGCAAGCACCAAAATAAAATACAGCATTATCAGATAGCTAATAAAGGTAGGAGTCAGGAACATAAGGAATCATTGAACCAACTTAACTGCTTAGTGGGTTGACATCTCAAACACAAGCTTGTACAGAATTTTTGAGGGTATTAACAATGGTCTCAAATGACATTTGATCCATCTGCATAGACAAAGCATTTTCCTCTATGCTATGTTAGTGTCCACATGTGTGGCTGTCATTAGGTCTAGCTTTCCTGTTTTGAGGCAGAACCCAGCAAGAGAGTTTATCTGTCTGTGGAGGAATCCAAGGCTGTTAGTGGCGGATGTCCTTACCTGTTTAAGCTTGGGAAGTCCCCACTCAGCTGTGTCTAGATGATGGCTGCTGTCATGGTGCAGGCAGATCCAAGGGGGTTGGCAGGTCCAGGGAGGAATCTCTCATCTTTGTCTGTGCAGTAGTGTCCTCTTCTTCATAGGGATAGGCCTGTGAAAGATCACAAGAGGTTGAAGATCCCTGGAAGCTGGATATTTATCTATGCAGGAGGTTGTTTTTAATAAAAGGAAGTAATACACAGGTAAATCCAGTAACAGTCTGCATTGTACAGGCCTGAAAGAGAGGTGAAAAGGTTGGGGAGGTGTTTAATTAAAAGAGGAATAGTCCAGAAGTCCAGATGAGTGTCATTTCTTCTGTCTAGTGTTATCACAGGAGTATTTGTGGGTACTGCAGAAAGCAAAACGCTGGTGTTAAGGGAATCTCAATCCTGGTTTGGCATTCTGTAAGTGGGCAGTCACCTGTGTTGAAGCTAGGTACAGGGCTGGAAATCTATCTCACCTGCTTGAAGTATCTGAGGACTAAATCACCATGTTAATTATGTTTCTCACAGTAATAGCTTTTCTCTGAAAAACGAACTGGTTTTAATAGTTGCTAATGTAGGTTGTTGGACTTGTAAGGTAGATCCAATCTATGTTAGCATTGCCAGTGTCTACAATCTATAAACAATGTTGAGTTCAAAGAATGAACTGTTAGGGAAAACAAGTATTTAAGCAAGGTTTTGGTAAACCTGCAGCAAAATCAACACTCTAGTCATGTTCTCTTTTGGATTGTTTTAGATATTCTTGCCAAAATTTGAAGATTCTTGTGACTGTTCATGTAAATTTTAAGGTCTGCTTGTTAGTTTCCACAAAGAAACCATTGAGGGTTTCAGAAGAGTCACACTGACCTTCAGATTGACTCAGTGTATGTTGTTTATAAGTAGAATTGTCTTTGTTTTCTGACTGCATTTTTTAGTATTCAGAAATAAAAGTAATTTTTATATATTTTGCTTATGCTTATAAAATTACAAAACTCATTTATTAATGGACTGATTTTGTGGATTTCCTGAACTTCCCCATAAATTAAATTTTGTGATAGCCATAGTTTTTTTATTGATATGTTTGTTCTTTATTTTATGGATGTGAAAGTTACAGTACTATGCTTAAGGGTAATTTGGTTTCTAAACATCCTCAGTTTTAATCTTTCCAAATTTAGTGACTTATCTCTTTCTCCTTGCTAATAGCCTTTACCAGGATTTCTAAAAAAAATGTTATGGTTGGTAACAGAACTCTTTCCCAGCATGTGTGAGGTCTGAGATCCCATCATAGGACACTTGAAAGTAAAAAAATGTCAAGAATGATCTCATTGTATTACTTTTAAGAGGAAAGCATTCAATACTTCATCATGAGTTGTGGTGGTAACATTTAGGATTTGTTAGTGCTTTACCAGGTTGAGTAAGTTATGTTGCTTGTCATTTTGTTGAGTGTTTTTATTAAGAAAGAGTTCTGGATTTTTCTTTTTAACTGCTTTGCCACATCTTTATTCTGTTAACAGGATATGTCACTAAATTCGGTGTCTTTGTTGGTTGAACCAACCTTGCCTTCCTAGGCCAAGCCTGACTCAGCCATAGTGAATAATCCATCTTTGTATACATCTAACAGTTTACTAGCACTTTTATTAAAGGCTTTTTTTCTTCTATATTTATAACATGTTTGTCAACAATTTTATGTGTCTAGTTTTGGTATCAGGCAATGCTGACCTCTTAAAATTAGGAGAGAAGTGTTCTTTTCTTCTATATTTCTGGAAGTTCCTATAATGGACTGAGGTTAAATTTTCTTTAGTATTTGTAAAGTTCTCCCGTGGAGTGATCTGGTCCTGATTTTATAGAAAAATCAGTGTTTCTACTTGTTGCCCATTAGTTCAGAATATCTATTTTAAAATCAGCTTTGTAGCTTTGGCCTTTCTATAAATGTGTTCATACTGTCTGGGTTATCTTCTTGTTTAGAAGATAACTTGTTCATAGCATCCTTATGTAGTTCACCATTATTTATTTACCTATTTGTGTAATTTTTTAAAACAAGGCCAAGTGTCATTATTTAAATCAGGTTATCCTAAAATTTGCTATGTATCAGACTGGCCTCAAACTCCTAATCCCTGTACCACTGACTATTTGCAAACCCAGGCCACCCCCCCCCACACACACACACACTTTTTTTCTACAAGGTTGGCAGAACTACACATTCGTTCCTGGTTTTAGTGCTCCGATTTCTTTTTTGTTGTTTGTTTGTTTGAGTCAAGCTTTGATGCTTTTTCCAAAGGATCAACTTTTCATTTTGTTGTTTTTTCTTATCCTAAATATTGAAATGACAAGATGCCAAAACATTGGGAAAAGGAGGAAAAAAACGAACAAATGGAATAACATTGAACTGAAAACCTTTTGTTCCTCATGGAAAACAATCCTCAGAGTGAAAATATAATCTATAGAATGGGAGACAGTATTTGCAAACTATACATTTGACCAGGGTCTAAAATCCTGAATGTATAAGGAACTCAAAGAAACTCAATACCCAAAAACCAAGAAATGAACATTAGATCTAAATAGACATTCTCAATAGAAGTCACATGAATGGCCAACAGCTACACAAAAAAATGCTCCTTGTCATTCAGAAGGACCAGAGCACAATCCCAGAACCCCCATAAAAAGCAGGATGCACTGGTGCATGCCTGTAACCACTAGGGGAAACGGAGACAGAAAAGTCCCTGGGGCTTTCTGTCCAGCCAGTCTAACTGAATCAGCATATCCAGGTTCAGTGAAAGACCCTGTCTCAAAACATAAGATCATGAAAGATACTGATGTCAACCACTGATCTCCACATATATGTAAACATGCAAGCATGCAAACCTGCACACATCTTCATAAACACATATGAACACACATTCATCAAAAAATTAGAATTGTTATGTGAATTCAGCAGTCTTACTACTGGGTGTGTGTCCAAAGGAAATTAATTTGTACACTAAAATGACCTCTGCATCCATATATTTACTAGAGCAGTATTCATGGTCACCAAGAAATAGAAACAACATAAATGTTTACCAACCGATAATTAGATAAAGGAAATGTGGTAAATACATGCCACAGAATCATATGCACCTATAAAAAGAAAAGACTGTCATTTGGTGACAATGTACATGGAAATGGGGATCATTCAGTGACGCAAGCCAGGCAAAGAAAGAGTACCACGTGGAGACTGAGCTGCCTATCGGCTACATCTGAGCAGGGTGTCTCCATGCATGGGCCTTAGTTGGTGCATCAGTCTGTGCAGGGCCCACTGGGCTCAGATTGTTTCAGCTTTTTTGGTCTTCTTGTAGAGCTCCTGTCCCCTCTGGGTCCTTCTACCCCTCCCCCTTCCATAAGACTCCCTGTGCTCTGTCCAAAGTTTGGCTGTGAGTGTCAGCATCTGCTTCGTTTCTCTGTTGGGAGGAACCTTTCAGAGGACACTATGGTAGGCTCCTGTCATGTTCCCTCTCTTCCACCACGTCTGGTGTCTGTCCTGTTTGCTGCAGGGGCTGCCTCTGTCATGAACTCAGTTGCTGGCTCTTTGATCATTTTCCTCTGGTGATGTGGCCTTGACAGGCCACAGAGGAAGAGGATCCAGGCAGTCCTGATGAGACTTGATAAGCTAGGGTCAGATGGCAGGAGAGGAGAACTCTATCCTTTCAGTGGACTAGGAGAAGGGGATAGAAGGAAGAGGAAAGGAAGGTGGGACTGGGAGGAGATGAGGGAGGGGCTACATTGGGATATAAAATGAATAAATTGTAAAAACTAAAATTAAAAAAAAGAAAGAGTATCACATGATGTCATCAGGATGTGGCCTCTACAACAGTGATCTCACATACATTAAAAATAAAATGGTGGCCCGACTTTTCAAGTTGGCAACGAGCGCACACAGTCTCTGAGTTGCGGAGGAGCTGTTGCGCTGGAATTGGTGAGTGGAAGGACGACTGAAGCCAGGAAAACGAGAGTGAGGCTTTCTAAATGAGAGAGAACATCACACGAGGTGAGAACTTTGGTCTGGGCTCACCGGTGGACTTGCTTGGGGAAGGAGAGAAACGCTCTCTTTTGATCTCCCGGCACTCCCCTTTTGGGCCTCCCTCACCCTTGGCTCACAGAGAGTCCCAGCTCAGAGCTCACTGCCTGGGGACTGTGGCAGCGGCTGAGGTGGAGCTACTGGCCCCTCAGCCCACCCACCAGGTGTACCTGCCTCGGAGTCCTGGATCCACAACACTATCCCTGCGCCCCAGGTCTGCGAGCGGCTGTACGGACTCCGCAGGGTCTACTAGCCACTGACTGGCCTCGAGACCCACCCGCATAGCATGGAAGGTTTTAAAGCTGCCCTCAAATGGCTTTAAATTTTGCCACTGCCTCAGCCCCCACGAATTTGGGTTTTAAATTTCCTGACCGACTGTGTGCTTACGTGTGAGCAGGGTTTCTAAACTGTCCATGACATCCACGGACAGTTTAGAACTGCCGTGGGCAGGGACCACCATGCAGTCAGCAAGGCCCAGACTCTGCAACCCCGGTTCTGCCATGCTGCTCCGGCTGCACACAACTCGTGGCTGGCCACCATGTTGATTTTGGAGTAAAGAGGGTAGAGCCATCTCCACTAAGGGCAAGCACATGGTTTCACTAAGGGCAATCAAAGGCAGTCATGTGATTGGCAGCCATCTTGGTTATGAAAAAGTCATGGTTTCCCCATTGCCAGCTGCTTTCACTACCTTGTTTCTTTCCCACTGTTTTCAGAGCAGCAAAGCTGCAGTCCCTTGTAGGCTTTAAATGGCCACACACTATACACCTCACATATACACACCCCACAACACACACCCTACAAGCCATACATATACATATACAGCATATACCACACACACACCACACAAGAAACATCACATACACAGTACACATCACAACACATACACCACACACATACACACCCCATACTCACATACACATCCCATATATACTGCACACACTACACCACACCACACACACACACACACACACACACACCGTACATATGCATTAAATTTGAATACCACACATGCTGCATACACCACACACAGAACATACCATGTACATACTGCACACATGCACACACCCACATATACAACACAAACATACAGACTCCACACATTCCACACACACATATCCCACCCCTCACTCCACTGATACCACACATACACAGCACACCACACCACACACACATGTACACACACTAGACATGTACACCAGAAGTAGTTGACCAATACAAAATGAACTCTACGACTCGTTTTGTTTTGGTGTGTGTCTGTGCTTTTTGGTTTTGTTGTTCATTCTTTTTATATATATTTTTTGTTTAGTTTGCTTATTTTGTTCAGGTTTTTTGAAAAAAAGAGAACATGAACTTGGGTTGTAGGGAGGTTGTGAGGATATCTGGGATGAATTGGGGAAGAGAAAGAACACAATTAAAATAAACTGTATGGAAAAAAATCTAAGTAAGAAGAAAGTAAGAAAGAAAATGTGCATGCTGAGGTTGGATGCTGTCTGCTTGGTAACGCTCCTAAAAGGAAAGGAGAAGCTGAGTCTGGACCCCAAGATTGATCAGCTTGGGGCTCACTGACAGACTCTGTCTCCAAAACCAGAGGGAGAGAGCAATCAAGGAAAGCCTTCCAATAGCACATTCCAGCCTTTGTACTCTATATACAGCTACCATACAATACACATACAAAATGCACACGGTTGTGAAATGGGAGGTGGTGGGCAGAGAAACAAGCTCAAAGCCAGCCTAGGCTATACCGTGAATTCTGAGTCAAAAAGGATTGTGTACCGAGAGCCTGTTTCAAAACAAAATACTAATAATAATCACCAAACATGTTGATGAAGACTCTAAAGGAAATAAAAAATTATTCAAGAGACAAAGTGCACTCACGGGGTTGGAGGGAGGAGATGGCTAGGCAGTAGTGCTGGGCCTCATGCACAGAGCGTCCACCTGTGAAGGTCAGGCCTTGTAGCACGGCTTGTTACTCCTCTGCACATCCAGGCCTCTCAGGAGAGGTCACTGGAGAGTGGGCACTGGGGGAGAGCATGAGTAAACACAGATTTCTTCTTTCTGTAATAAATATCGTTCATTTACCTTTCAAACTGTACAACTCAGTTACTTCAGAAACTTACAGAGTCAGTGGACAAGTTTGAGTTCGAAATCCCCTCGTGGAAACACAAAAAGGAACATTAAGCAGGGACCTCAGAATCCCCACACTTTAAACAGCTGGAATTTTCCACTCTCCTGCTGTCGCCCATTATTGTATGCATTTCAATGTATCTGCAAATTTGCATACACAGACCATGTTAAGTAATGTGTGAAACTAGGCAGAGGTGAAACCGACAGTATCTATGGCAGGCCTAAGTGCAGGCAACAGCTGCTTCCAAATCTCTTGGGGATATTTCAGTGTCGTACCAGTATGAATGATTGACTCTGTGTTCCCCGTTAAGCATCACCCCAAGAATCAGGGAGACTTTGGAGATCAAGCCAGCAAAACCTCCCGAATGCACACTTTCCCTTCTGACCTACACTTTACTTTCTTCCCCAAGAGTGAGAGCATGGTTCAGAGATAACTAGGGTGGAGCCATCAGTTTTGCCACCATCTTTGTTTAGGTCTATCAGTTATGTTCAGTGCTCTGATTAGTGCTAAGTGCAAAGCTTTTTGCTGTTCAAACTTTAATGCAAGTGGTAGGATTAGCAAGATTTGCTAGCCTTTCTATAAACTGAATCTGATTAAAAGGTTTACTTTTAATTTTAGTTCAGAAAGAGCAGATTTAAAGTTATTCTAACAACTGCAATTGATTAAAATGTTGAGCTTTACCTAGTCTTTTTGTTTAGGTTTTGGTTAAGCCTAGGATGGGTAACTATAAAGCTTGCTTATGCAGATTTACTTAAATTATAGTTCTAAAAGATGCATCTAAAAATATGCCAAAACTAGAGAGTATAGCATTCTATTTTATAGGACACAGTTTAGAGCAGATAATAAAAGTAGATAAAGAGTAACTCAGACATGCTGGCCCTCAGGCTTGTCAGAGATCTGATGAATATGGC
>CM053753.1:5182909-5223501 GCA_028658305.1 Pachyuromys duprasi | reverse complement strand
TCCCAGAGTTCAGTCTCCTGGTCGCTGCGTTGTTTCTGCTCTCCTACTCCTCAGACACAGTGTTCTCTCGTGGCAGCCATCTTGGATCTCCCAAGAGTTTTTCTTAAAAAGACAGTAATTGACCTGTGAGTTTTTAGGTTTTATCACTGGGAGCTTATTCCCCCCACCAAATTATAATAAAATATGATTTAAGGGGTGTGGATAATTAGATTAGTTTGGTGCCATTTGTTGTATGCTGCTGTTAATATTTACTATTGATATATCTTCTGGTAATGGTGCTATTAGTCCTAAACAGCTGTATAACCAAATCACCACACAGAAACTGGGTTTATTTAGTTAACTTAGAACACAATGATGGGCAATAATTACTTCCTCCTAAACCTCCAAGCCCTCATAGTTTCCTAACATTTAGATTTTACCCATTATATTTGCTTTTTGTGAAATCTTAGGTCTGGTTCATCTCTCCACATCGTTCCAAAATCTCCTCCAGTTCTCTCTCTTGGCTCTCCTAGCCTTTTCTCCTCCCACTTATTTCCTGCCCTCTGGCTCCTCCCCTCTTTCCCGTCCTCTGGCTCTTCCCAGCTCAGCATTGTGGCTAGTTGCTTTATTTTGGCCTGTTTAGACAAAGTTGAGACAGGATACTTAGAATTGAGTGTCACAATGCAATATCCGGATTGAAACCAGGGAGGGCGACAGAGGGGGGAATTAGCATTGGAATGAACAAGGGTAAGGTGTATACATTTCAAAAGAACATTATACCAACATACTCAGGAGGTGGTTGGATCTCTGGAAGTTCAAGGGCAGCCTGGTGTACTAAGTGAGTTCTAGGACAACTAGGACTGCATAGTAAGACGCTTTCTCGAAAAACAAAACAGTTAATAATTTAATGGGTGCTTAGTGCCATGCCCAATGACCTGAATTCAATCTCCAGTTGCTATATGTAAAACTGCCCACGTGATGGAACTGACTCTTGAAAATTATCCTATGACCTCAACACTCTTGTTCATGAAGTCTGAGCATATGCACATACATGAAATAATTAAATGTGAAAACAATTAATGTAACGAGTTGGAAAATGTTGCTAATGTTAAAATTTCTGTAACTAATTAATAGAACAGGTCACTGAATAATGACATTTGTTCTGATAAGTACAATATTATCATGTACAAGCATCATAGTGCTGACAAGAGCTAGACAGGATAATATGTAATCTAGTATACACTTAGGTTATGTAATATTGCCTTTTTCTTTTGGGCTATGAACCTGGACAGCACATTACTGCACCAAATAATGTAGGAAATTGTAGCCCAAGGGTAAGTATCAAAGTGTATAAACTTATTTTAAAAATAGAAAAGAGCTGGCATGGTGAGTATCTTAGTTTGTGTGATATATACCATGACTCTCTTGGTCAGTGTTCTATTGCTATGAAGAGACATCATGACCACAGCAAGTCTTATAAAAGAAAGCATTTAACTGGGGCTGGCTCACAGTTTCAGAGGTTAAGTCCATTGCTAAAATGGTGGTCCCCATGCGGCATGCAGGTAGACGTGGTGCTGGAGAGAGAAGCAGCTGAGAGCTGTACATTGGATATGCAGGCAGAAGGAAGAGAGAGCTTCTGGGCGTCTGAAACCTCAAAACACCCCCACTACCACCACCAATGACATGTTTCCTCCAACAAGGCCACACTTACCCCAACAAGGCCACATCAACTGACCCTTTCAAATAATGCCACTCCCTAGGGACCAAGCATTCAAATCTATAAGCCTATGAAGGCCATCCTTATTCAAACCACTACAATGACCAAAAGCAACCTGGGAAGAAGGTTTATTTCAACTTACATTTGATAGTCAGTTCATCATTGAGGGTGAAGCAGGCAGGAACTCGGAGGCAGGAACTGAAGCAGATGCCACAAAAAAATGCTGCTTACTGCTTTGCTTTCTCATTCTTCTTTCTTATACACTGCAGAACACGTGCCCAGGGATGGCATTGCCAATATCAATCATCAATCAGGAAGGTGTCCCTCAGGCTTACCTACAGGCCAATCTGTTGGAGATAGTTTCCTAGTTCAGGTTCCCCCATTCCAAGATGAATTTAGTTTGTGTCAAATTGACAGAGCTAAGCCACACAGTGAACATACCCATGACTATGTCCCAGATGTGGGTCAAATGCTGGCAGGCACCCACAGGGCTTCCGGGTTCTTACGTCACATCTTCATAAAGGACTGGAGGCTAGGGGCATGTGGATGGACATAGAAATAGTGGCAGTTTATTACTTTTTGAGGGCAGAATTGAGCCATACAAGTAAGACAAGTAAAAGACAGAAAGGCACTGGCCAAGAAGAGTTGATACCCTTTATATCTCATTTACATGATAGGTATTCTTGACCATGCTCTGTCCATTATGTGTAGCCCTTGGTGGAAGGAATGATGTTCTAATCTGTTTTGGTTAGTTGCTTCCTTTCATATGCTGATCCTGATTGCTACCACCCTCTAGTCAGCGTTCAAAAACGTGAGAAGTAGAGACAAAGAGATTCAATATAGGTCAAGGCTAGCCTGAGCTACATAATACCCTGCCTCAATAAAGCCAAAAAATAATTACATAAAAATAAAAATGCATACCTGTATAAAGCACTGTTATGGTTTGAATGTGAAATACCCAACACACACATACAGACACACACATTCTCTCTCTCTCTCTCTCTCTCTCTCTCTCTCTCTCTCTTTCTCTCTCTCTCTCACCATAGTCTTACATATCTGAACACTTGGTCCCCCACTGTCAGTGCTAGGTGTTTTTCCTCAGCTTGTGGTGTTGTGAATGGAAACCATGACCATACCAAGGTGGGAAAACACTCTACTGAACGGGGACATCCTCAGCCCATTTAAAACATTATTTTGAATTTGAGGTTGGGTCTCACTAAGACCAAGCAGGCCTTGACCCTTCCATGTCTGCCCCCTACATAAGTAGCTGAATTACAGTTCTGTGCCACCTCACCAGGTTGGTAGTGCTGTTTTGGGAGGTTATGGATCCTTTTGACGTTGGGCCTAGCTGGTGGGTATAGTGCTGGGGAGGGAGTGCATTCTGAGGATAACAGCCCAGCCCCTCTTTCTCACCTGGCTCTCCATTTCTTAATCTGCAAAGATGTGTACCAATTGCAGAAGTTCCCGCAACCAAGGACCAAGCTGTTTCAGCTGTCATGCTTCCTCTGCCATGATAGAGTTTATCAGATGAACCATGAGCCAAAATACTGTTTCCTGTCTTAAGATACCTCTGTCTGGTATTCTGGCAAGCAACTCCTCATGTGTGGGCTTCTAGCACCAATGGCACTTAAAGGACTAGAAGTTGCTCTCCGTGAGATGCCTCTGACAGCCTGTCACTACCGGGACTTATAAACACTGGACTTTTCAGCAACACTAAATGTATTAAAACAAACTTTTCCTTTAAAAGTACTATTTTAAAGCAAGTCACTATTTTGCTTCATGAGCTCTTAATTATTTTTAACTTTTTTACTTTCATGGTAATTTAGCTTAAAATATGCTTGGTACAAATACTTTCCTCATGTCTTCAGTATTGAAGTATCTCTGTATTGTAAAATTTTAATTTATTAATATTTGTATTTAATTTTTTTCTTTAAAAATGACACAAAGACTCCCATTAGCCCAGGCTGAGCCAGGTATGGGTCTTCGCTGCCACTGCCTGCCACCCATCCTCTTGAGAGGGTCTTCAGGAGCACTGTCATGCATGGCACTACCAGGGTGACAACGCTTTTCTCTGGGATTGCGTCCAAAACTGCGGCTGTTTTGTGATTAATATTGTGATGAAAATCATAGTGTAGAAAAATACATAGAGCAATAACAGCCCCCATCAGCAAGTGATGCCTACTATACATAATTATATATGCTGGGCTTTTATGGGACTGGAAGGCAGTTGGTCTGTTACAGGAGCATTACCACAAACACCTAAGTAATGTCTTGTACTGTGGTGTTACAATGGCTACTGATAGTTAGCTCTTTTGTCTTTATGAAAAACATGCCTGAGAAAACGCAAAGA
The DNA here is from genome assembly GCA_028658305.1 of Pachyuromys duprasi. Lineage (NCBI taxonomy): Eukaryota > Metazoa > Chordata > Mammalia > Rodentia > Muridae > Pachyuromys > Pachyuromys duprasi. The sequence continues at coordinate 5,219,455 of CM053753.1, read as the reverse complement.
AAGAATGATATACTTGGGTTCACAGTCTCAGAACTTACAGTCTGATCACTTAGTTTTGCTGCTTTAGGTTGGTGATGGAACAGAATGTGAGCTGCAGTGAAGCTGCTGATCCCGTGCTGTACACAAGGCAGGAGAAACAGAAAGGCAACAGGGATAAGATATGCTTTTCAGAGACACACGCCCCAGTAACCTACTTCCACGTGGGCTCCATATCCTAATGGCCCATTTAGAGATGAAACAGTCCCCTATTGTATATAAAGTTCATTGTTGGCCAAAGCATTCTTATAACTGAGACTGTCTCTATTCTACTTTTATTTGATTTTTATTTTACTTATTTACAGATACACTTCATCATAAATTCTTTCCTTTATTTATTATTCCTTCAATTAAGCTAAGCAAGTGGCAGTCCAGCTAAAAAAATATTTTTCAGTGTCCTCTGCTTATAGACAGTCACGTGACTATGAGTTAACCAATAGGATATTAGCAGGAGTTTCACTTTTAAGTCATGCCGAAATAAAGCTAATTATGTGTTTTAGTGGTGCACAATTAACATATATAAAGCCCTGAGTTTAATCCTCAGTTTGGAAGAAAAGAGGAAAAAAGATAAAGCAATATAAGAAGGAAAGGTGGGAAAGAGACAAGAAAAAACACAAAAGCCTCTAATTCTAACAGGGCCTGAAGACTGAGTCCAAGGCTAGCCTATGTTATCTTGCCATCTCAAAAAAAAAAAATGTGGTGCGGAGATGGGAACGTGCCTGACAACCTGAGGTTGATTCACACGGTAGAAGGAAAGAACTAACTCCCATAAGTTGTCCTCTGACTTACACACACAAATATATAAATAAATGTTTCTGGTTTGGTTTTTGTTTTGAGAAAGACAGGAGGGATGGAGGGTGCAAGAAAAACATGGGAAAACAGATTCCTATTCTTTTCCTATCGACTGAGATGCAATACGCTGCAGATTCTGGGTACACAGAGTACAAAGTGAAAGCAGCATGCTTAGGGTAGCATACCAGAATCGCAGAAGGTATCCTTGAGGCCAGCAGCTCCCGAAGCCACCCTGGATAGCATACAGTTAGGCAGATAACATGAAAGCAAATATTCTTCTATTTTACAGACACTGTTACTCCAAGGCCACAGCTATGAAGAAATAATCTGGCCTGGAACTCTTCCTATCTTTAAGTACTTCACACAGTGCTCATGACCTACAGGGTTTTTACAGCTCAGTTTGATGCTTCTATCTGTCTATCATATTTCCCATCCACACACCCAGCCTCTGTGGCTGTGCATCTTTGGCCCTCACTCCTGTTGTGATTCCCACGCATCCTCAACATGAGAGATTAGAGCCTGTTGCTTGAGTCCTGTTGCCCACACATTCTGAGTCAGTGACTCTCACAGAGTATAAACTTGCTCTCTAATTCCTTCTGTGAAGATTAGCCTACATAGCAAGATGACACTTGCCTTGAGGGAACGGACTCTGCTCTTCATTTTCAAGCCCCACCAGGCAGAGCTTAATGCGAGACTGAGCAACTGTTAAGTACCACGTTAGCACTCCACCTCTATAATTAGTATCTGCATAATTCACCTGGGATTCACATACTGTCACAAATGACTGGCTGACATTTGGGTTGTGTGGCCTAGCATAATAGCCAATCTTCATATGCCATATGCCAAGACAGCCAGCAAGACAATCCTGTGCTAGGTTCCAGATTTAACAAAGAGGAGGGCTCTGCAGCAAGTCACTGAAAGGGCGGGGGTCTCTGGAGGAGTTGGCCCGTGCCCCAGGTGTCGTGACGCCAGATGGCAAATTCTTGCTAGAGGCAATAAAGAATGATCTCTGATTTTACGGGCCAGAAAGACTGTCTCTGCAGCTTCAGCTCACACTGAAGGAACACAGGTCGGAGTGTCATCCTAGACCTTAAGCCACAGGCAAACTCATCTCAACAGATTGTGAGTAGAACTCTTTTTTTTTTTTTTTTTACAATTTATTCATTGTGTATCCCAATGTAGCCCCTTCCCTCAACTCCTCCCAGTCCCATCCTTCCTCCATCTTCCCCCCATCCCTTTCCCCTAGTCCACTGAAAGGGGGAGTTCTCTACTATTGCCTTCTGCCTCTAGCTTATCAAGTCTCATCAGCACTGCCTGGATCCTCTTCCTCTGTGGCCTGGTAAGGCCCATCGCCAGGGGCAGATAAATCAAAGAGCAATAGAGTTCATGATTGAGGCAGCCCTGTTGGGGGGATACATTCGGGTACTGTTGGGGGGCTCAGCTCCACTCTTCCTGCTCTTCACCTGCCTGGCTCAGCCAGCTCAGCAGAGACAGTGAACACAGCAGAGCTGAGCTAGGCTTGGGACCCAGGTTCCATCTCCCACCATCTTAGGAAAGCCTGTGGGGCGCTGGGGCAGCTCAAGGCTTGGAGATCTTTCTGCCTGCTCCCCAGCAGCCGAGCCCATCTGGGTCAGAACCAATGAGGCCAGCACAGACAGTGAACCCAGCAGAGCTGAGCCAGGCATCAGAACCAAATCCCATCCTCTACCATTTTAAGGGCCACTGAGCAGCTCTAGGCTTGGAGATCTTTCTTTCTGCCTGTGCCCCAACTGCCTAGCATACTTGGGTCACAAACAGTGAGCCAGCAGAGACACTGAATCTAGCAGAGACTACTTGAGACTCTAAGAGACAGGTGGGCCCAGCATGCAGTACATGATCCAGGAATAATTAGTCAATCTACAGACAACCAGATGGCTAGAGGCCAGTGTAAGAATATAGGCAACAAAAACCAGGACATCACGGCTTCACCAGAATCTCCAAAAATCAATGAATTACAGCTAAACACAGGAAACACAGGAAGATGATCTTAAATCTATAATTATGAAGTTATTTGAGGCACATAAAGAGGAAATGAACAAGAAAATAGAGGCTATCATGGACAGGCAGAAATCCACATTCAAAAGATGAAGGAAATGGTGCAAGACATGAAGGAGGAGCCCCTGCTCTCCTTACTCAGGAAGCTCCATGGAAACTGAGCTGCCAATAGTTACCTCCAAGATATCAGAAAATGGAAGGATCTCCCATGCTCATGGCTCGGTAGGATTAACATAGTAAAAATGGTCATCTTACCAAAAGCAACCTACAGACTCAATGCCATTTCCATCAAATTACCAACACAATTCTTTACAGACCTTAAAATAGACACCAACAAACCAAATAATCCAATTTAAAAATGGGGTACAGAGCTAAGCAAAAAATTCTCAACAGAGGAATAATGAATGGCAGAGAAACGCTTAAAGAAATGTGAGTGGAACTCTTAATAGAACTTGAACTGCACCAAGGACTAGAGTTTCTGGTTTTTACCTGGTCCATGCCTACACCTTCTAGGTATAGGCCATACTTAGGCAGCAAGACAAGCAGAGAGTGGTGGAAAGGTCTGTGTAAAAGAAGAGAAACTTAATCCAGGTGGAAAGCAAGCATGTACAGCTTGAATAGCAAGTCAGGAAGAGCCCATGTTCCAGTTCACAGCTTGCAGCTCACAGGCTAGCGTGCAAGGGAACAGGTGTGTTGACTCATCTTGGTTTCCTTTCTCTCGGGAGCAGTAAGTCTGTTCTCAGTGAATCATGTCGCCCTGACTCCCACTTGACAGGAGGGAAGTGGGACTCAGGCCAGTTAGCACACTGTCTTCCAGAGGCAGGGGAGGCAGGCTATGCTTCCTTACCTGTGGCTTTCAAAGCAGTAGCTTTAGCTGCCCTAAAGAGTTGGGGAGAGGGAAGGAAGGAGTGGCGTGAAAGGAGAGGGACGCTGTTCTACAGTGGACCAGGGAAGAAGCTGACTAGCAGAGCAGAGTGGAAGTGGGTATGGAAAAGTGGGTTTGAGTGTGTCGCATCAGTGAGCGTGAATCAAGACTGGAAAGAGTGGCATAAAGGAAAAAGTTACCTCTGACTCGAGGTTAAAATATCTGCCGAACTGACCAGACTTGGGCTTTTGTTTCAGTGCCAGCAAGTATAGGGACACCAACCATAAAAATCAGCTCTGTGTCTCTGAGTGGGGATGGCAGCTAAAATTCTTTCTATTCACTACCAGCTATGTAATCTGTGAAAAGAAACAACTTGACTAAATACTTTCCTGTGCTTCTGTGAAGGTGTTACCAGTGAGACTCACACCTAAGTTTCTAGACTGAATAAAGCAGACAGTTTTCTCTGATACGTGCAGTCCTCACCCAGTCAGCTGAGAGCCTGAGTGGACTGCAAAGACGGGGCCTCTCCCAAATCAGAGGAAGGCTTTTGTAACTTCACATCCAAAACCCAAACAGCATTTCTACTCGATTTCTCTTAAGATTAGTGACCTTTCCATTGAAACTCTCCTGGGCTTGTAGCTCACCAATTCACCCTGAAGATCCCAGAGACATGCCAGCCTTCAAATTGGCATTACCAAGTCCTTAAAATAAATATCTTCACACACACACTATTGATTTGTGATTCTCTGAAATACCATGACTAATATTCTTTCTGAATAAAGGGCTTTGTTTGACTCTACTGGTCACACTTCCTGTTCCTATATTTCCAACTTGTTTGCACATTTCATACAAAGAAAGAAACAGAGAAAGTGGCTAGTGGGAAGAGCAAATGATCTTAGTTTCTTTCAAACTTGCAATTGCTTGCTGTCAGTGTAAAGCATTAGTAAGTTTTCAGTATAGTAATAATAAAGAAATGTAATCCTGTAAAATAGCTTACAAATTTCTTCTGTCCTCAGGCCACACATTGAACATCATACTGAGTTAGAAAAATATTAGTTTTATATGGTGGTGATAAGAATGCAGAAACAAAACTCTCGGAACTTAGGACTCCTCTTTAAGAGTCACATGCCTCTTCATCTTTTGCCAGTGATACATTATATACTATAAGACCATAAGGCCTTATCCAAAATCCTCAAGCAGAATTCAGAACACAGGATAAACTGTCTGACACAAAATTTTGAGTTTTAGGAAAGAAAGTCTAGGGGTTGGAGGGAAGGCTCAGAGATTAAGAACACTGGCTGTTCTTCCAAAGACCCTGAGTTCAATTCCCAGCAACCACATGGTAGCTCATAATCATCTATAATGAGATCTGATGCCCTCTTCTGGCCTGCCTGCAGGTACATATGCAGTTAGTAAACCTAAAAAACAAAACAAAACTCAGTCTAATGTAATATATACCAGAAGATCTGGAATGGCATTCTATACTAAGATATATTGTTAATTTTTTGGTAAAAATGCATTTATTCTGGTTAACCAAAGTTGTTAAGCAATGTCATGTCAGACTATGTAAGGGACTTCTTTCAAATGAGTTCATATGAGTTTGGATTTTACTGTCAAATGAGCTACAGAAACTCAGTTTGTAGCTCTTTCTGGGGACTGGAATGCATTTCAAGGTTTGTGGATTTGAACTTCCAATGGTCTGGGCTTCCTAGCCATCCACAGTCTCATTCCAATTGCAGCAAACACTAGCAGAGATGTAGAAGGCCAGTGATCTGGGAGAACATCCATGATGCATCCAGAGCTGTAGAAAGGTCAGGGGCGAAGCTGAGGGCTTGACCTTCTATTTAACTACCTTCCTCATTCTATCGCCCATACCACTAAAAACTACATGAGCCTAGACACAAGTTCAAACCAAGGACAGAGGTCAAAACCTCTCCATATGCTACAGCACAACCGAGAAGACTTCTTCCTGTGTCATCCTGGAGAGTCTGCAACTTTTTTGTGGCTAGACTGGAAGCTTCCCCTAGCATCCTTGATGAATCAGTCCACTAAGGGATTGGTTGTATTTAACCTTGAATAAAGCCTCAAAGGACAGTTTCAGCATTCAGTCACACAAGGAATTCTTTGGAACCATTATCTTCAATGCCTAGATACCTAGATAAACAAGGCAGTTGCAAGCACCTGGCTAGTGCGTAAGTAACTGCCCACTCAGGGCTTCTTAGAATAGCTTTGCTTATGCATTGTGTCTCAGCATCTTGGACATTCTCCGGTATGTGGCTCATGTTTGGATGTGGGTTGTGGTCATCCTTAGAAGGTGGAGCTTTTAAGTAACTGGGCATCGCTACTTTGCAGGTAAAGGAGGCCGCTGCTCACAGGGGCTTCTGCAAAGCTCCATTCTCATCTGTCTTAGAATCACTCCTGCTCTCAGAGGCTCAGGACTCCTGCTCTAGAAGAGTCACAGTTATTTCCTCCCTGTTCCTGCAGCTGCAAGGGAAGCCTCTAACATCTCCTACTCCCACTGAACTCTTTCTGAACCTCTTGGGCAACTATAATGACTTTTTATCTGGATATACTACATAAATCTAGGTAGGCCTGGTTCTTCTGAAAGGCAGTTATTTCTACTGCAGGAGGCTTAAACCTGGGTTGGAACTTTAAATGGAGGCAGATACACAATAAATAGTGCAATTAATAAGGAAATTTTAGGCAGATCAATTTTGTGAAAATTTAGCTTAAAATTTCAGGTGGTTTTATATTCTCTAGTAGATACCAGGATAAATTAAATCAGTTGTATAATAGAGATTTTTCCTTCTTCATTACCAGTACTCCATTGTGTTTTTATTTGTTGATATGAATACTTATGTACTTAACTTTTCGTATTTCTTTCCTTATTAATTCTCTGGGAAAATGAAGTTGGTGTAAAAAATGTTTGATCTGATAAACTGTTGGCGAAAATAAATTAGAAAGATATATTATATCTTTGCAAAGGAAATTGGATTACTCATTAATTACTCAACATTATTCACTACTGACTGTGCAATAATGAAAGTCAAATTTAAATCAGGAAAGTCCAATGTGAGTCAGCCAGTTAGACTAGGGTGGAATGTGTAAAAGAGAACTAAGCAGTCTCCATGGATGTTCTTAGGAACTTAACCAGATATAGAATGATAAGAAATATAAATTAAATTAAGCCACACAAAGCTGGGACATAGAGCCTAAGCAAGGAGTCAACATGACTGTACTTACAAAAGAAACAAAACAGTAGGGAGAAAACAGAAAGACCGGGTGGAGGAAGGAGAGAAAGAGAACATATTCACCCTGTCTTTACTCAAGAGATGACTAAAAGAAATGTCAAAGGAGAAGACAGAGAGAGAGAGACAGAGACAGAGAGAGAGACAGAGACAGAGAGAGAGACAGAGAGACAGAGACAGAGAGAGACAGAGAGAAAGAGAGAGAGAACACTCACCCTGTCTTTACTCAACAGATAACCAGAGGAAAAAAGAGAAAGAGAACTGTATTCATCTCAAACAACATGATTCCTCACTATACTGAGTTTATTGAAATTAGTAAGTACATTCAGTTGTCTGATATACAGAATTAGGCATATAATTTGCAAGAAATGTAACCAGATAAGAAGTAGAACTGCCAGCTAAACTTGAATTTCATGTAAACAACCCCAACATTCCAAGTTGGCCTCTATACCTCTTCTGGGCCAGCCTCTGGTATTATGACTCATTTATTCACTTATTGGTCACACATGAAGACAAGGCCTTTGTCTTCGAAGAACATCGTGACTGATTTTGGCCATATGGTATCAACAAAATGAGAGTCCTGTAATCTAGTAGGCTGACCCTGTCACATGAGAGCCAGTCACTAAACATGACAAATGTCATGATTCCAACTTTATTCATTGAAGTGGCAATTAATTCGAGTTTTACTAAATAAATAAATAAATAAAGTCTCCCAGAGACTGTTCTTTAGATGAAGCCAAAGACAAAGAATGTCCCATGAAGGGAAAACTTAGAGAGCAAAGGACATCATGGAACATTTAAGAAACTGAAAGGTCCAATAACTTGTGGTTTAATGCTAAGCCAGAGATCTGAGTGCCTAGCTGTTGACGGGAAGGTGTGCATAATCCCACCAGAGACTGTATACACAGCCAGTCCAAATCACATGCTTATGCACCAAATGGCATAGTCATAGCCAAAAATCACTTAGCTTGTTCTAGCTATGGAGCAGAGAATAGCCAAAGGTGAAGACAGGCCTGGAGTTTGGAATGGGTGTAGAGAACAGCACATATGAGAACTATATATAGAGGACCACCCCAATGATGCCTTGCTCTTTAGATGAGTACAAGATCTTTAAGCCCCTCTCAGCCTTTGTTCAGATGTTTCATGCCTGAAAAGGCCCTGCTGCCTTACCTCTGCTAGGTAGAGTTGCCTCAGATATTATCAGTAAGCCATCCCAACAAGAAGCAAGTGTGTAATAAGGGGACATGTAATTGTACCAGCAGAGTTAACAAAGTAAACATCATTTACCTATACTGTGGTTTTGGCTTGTCTGTGGTTACTTAGATCCAGCCCAGGAAAAGGACTAGAGACATAATTAGGCTTTGCTTTACTGCCTGCAAATATAAACTAGCAGTGCAAACAGCTCTTATTAGTGGAGGAACATGTCCTCTTATGAAGACAAACTAGGCCCAGCCAAGGTGAAAGCAGTACGTCAGAAAGAAAGGATGACATAGAACCCTGCAACATGTACAAAGATGACGCTGTGGACTGTCTTCTGTGTTTACCGACTTTCATGTCGTTGTACAGATAAGTTTCCTAGTGCATGTGCCTGTCATTTTAGGATACTTCATTCTACAAGGAATAAAGTTCTCAGCCTTATGTGTAACTCATTGTATTCCCTGAAAAATCTCAGGCCCGTCCTCTCATTTTCATGTCTCCTAATCCCACAATTTCTCCACTATTTACTCAGCCCTCTCCTGAGCAAGTTCAAAGACATCTGTTCAACTGGAGGACAGTGGAGGACAGCAAGGCTACCCTGAGTCAGCGTCATCTCATATCTGCTCTCAGAAGAATACCATCCCAAGCTCTGAAGCCCACCCACAGACACAGATGGGTACACAGCAGAGGACCTACTTCATCCCTGCTGTGGCTCAGTGCCCACTGATTCTCTTTGCAGCCTAGTGAGAAGGGAGAACAGATCTGATAAGCAGAAGGGTGCAGAGGAAACAAAGAAACATAGCCATGGGAGGAAAGGTCCAGAACAGGAGGAGAGTATACCATCCTTGCACTGTGTGACCCTCCAAGCCAAAGTGAAAAATTAAATTTAGAAAGCCAAGGAAGGCCACACTGACCATTACAAAGAGAAATGGACACAGACAAAAAGCTTAAGAAATCCTCCCAGAAGAAAATGAAGTCAAGGCCAGAAACAAGAGACCCAGATGGTTTTAACAACCGAATCCTGCCCATGCCTTCTGTCTGGCTGCAGCAGGAGCATCCCCAGTGAAGGCCTACATCCTGTCTAGTCTGCCACACAAAATCCTACCAATGCACACATCCTAGAGGGATCCTCCTCTCTGAGGCTGGACAGTTTCCTGTCCCCCAAACCTCACACTGGCCTGCATCTCCACTTCAATGTTGGGTCATGCACAAAGTGGCGAAGTTATACTTGCAAATTTAGAGTGCACAGGACTCCATTGGAATTTATGAGGTGAGTTCCTTTAGGGTTGTTCACCCTTTCCTGTGAGTTGTAGTCCATGGTTTGAGGAGATGGTTCAAGTGGGTAAATCACTTGCCTTAGAAGCATGGAGACATGAATTTTAATCCCTAAAACCCCACATACAAGCTGGGCATTTGGGGTTATATTTAAAATTGTGATGTTGTTGGGGTAGACACAGGAGGGTGTGCTAAGCTCCTTGTCCATCAGCCTTGCCAATGGGAGAAGACTGCTTAGTGGTTAAAGGAATTCACTGCTGGAAAATACAAGCAGAGGACCTGAGTTGTGTTCCTGGAATCCACATAGAGGTAAGAGAAAATTGGCTTCACACCTATAGAAAGTTGTCTCTAGCATTCACAAATCTACTGTGACAGACACACCCTCACAGCACATTACACACACACACCCTCACACCACACACGCATACTCATACCACACACTCACTCACACACACATACCCTCACAACATACACACACTCACACACAGATATATACACTCACACCACACACACTAAAATATAATTTAAAAATTTTTGCAAACATTTCCCATAATTTCTGGGCTACTGAACCTGCCTTGACAAAAATTCTGAATGTTTTTAAGAAGTTTAAAAAAGAAAGAAAGAAAGAAAATGTTAAAATTCAAGTTGAAATAAAGCTGTTTCTCTTCATTTCATTTCTTCAACAAAAGTTGACTTCTAAGGAAATCCTAGGTCTTGAGATGCAGTTGCTTTGTAGACGGCTCACCTACATGTGAAAGACCCTGGGTTCAATCCCTGGCACAGGCCGCACAGAAACAAAAACCAAGTCTAATGTTGCGGGTACTACAGATAATGGAACAATCATTAAGTAAGCACAAGAAAGACAGTAGCTATAACAATTCCAAGGAAACCCCTGGCCTCTCAAAAACCATTAGAATGTCCTTTTCACATTTTCACACCTTGAGTTAATAGCTTCATGAGATCCTACCCTGTGCTCTTTCTTTTAGTTTGGAAAGAATGACTAATCCCTCCCTGTATACTATTTTCAGAAACGGTTATTTTGGCCAAGCTAGAAAAAAGTAGACACAACTAACAATATCTAAAATGGCATGCTCACAACTTACACAGCCTTTCCATTTAATCTTCTCCCAGCCTCCACAGCTTGGTCCTGGTCCTCTATGAGGCAAAGCCAGTATGGAAACATAGGTGTTCTGAACAGCCTTCAGTCTGATTGTGGCCTGGACAGGGTAAGCAGGGCAGCTGCTGTAGAAGTGAGATGGCACAGTAGAGCCTATTCCTTTCTTAAGTATCTTTTTTTTTTTTACCCCTTTGAGAATTTCAGACACTTTTGATAAAATCTACTTCCCTCCAACTCCTACTAGATCCACCTACGACGTATCTTGTCTAACTTCAGGTACTCTTTCTTTTCCTGAGACAAGTCTCAGTATGTAGCTTTGGCTGGCCTGGGATTCACTATGTAGATGAAGCTAGCCTTCAACTCCGAGATATCCATGTCTGTCTCTGCTTCTATCTCTGCCTCCTGCATGCTGGGATTTAATGCAAGCACTACCACACCCACCATGCACTCTTTCCCTTAACCCTGAGTCCAGTTAGAGCTGCCACTATATACAAAACTATAGGCCTACCCAATGGAGCATGGACAACCTATCAGGGGCCACAATCTAGAAGAACACCAACTCTCTTTCTCCTAGCAGCCACAGACTGCCAGTGGGGCTTTGTGAGCCTCTCCTTCACCCATACTGTAATTTTAACTGGATTTATCTTGCACAGGTCTTGTGCATGCAGCCAGGGCCTTTTAGATCATGCTTGCAACACATCTTTCGCGTACAGAAACTGTTTTGTAACAGTCCTCTGCAACCTCTGACTCTTGCAATCCTTCCACCTGCTCCTGTGCAATAATTCTGAGCCTCAGGAGAAGAGGATGCCATATAGATGCCCAGTTAGGGTTTAGCAGGTAAAGTCTGTTTCATATTCTTATGCCAGAAGCATGGGTTAATGGGGCTGGGGGTTCTGCTCCATGAAGTCACACAAGTATTCACCTTCCTTTTCCCCATGCATTGATGCCTTCCACACATGCTATCCAAAGTACCAGAGAATGAGACTGAAGGATCACGTTTGGTGGGCTTTGGGCCATGTCTGGAAGTGGCTCATTACCTTCCAGCTCCTTTTATCAGACTATAGTCTCACAGAGGTCAAGTGATCTCAGTCTGGTCACGCTCAGCACCCTTGGGCAAGTAGGCTGGAGAACAGGTGTCTACAGGTCCCTTCTGCTATGGACTATGCTAAGCAGATTCTGGAAGTTATTTTCCTTCCATACAGCTTCTCTTTAGTCCTCTCAACTCCAAAAACTGAAGTTACTGCTCTTGCTTTCTCCCTCTTCAAAGGTGGCTTTGGAGTTTATAATGATTTCTTGTTTCCTTTACTTTATCCCCTGTGTCGTTCTTGTCTCATCATGAAACAGATACCCATTGAAAACAGAAATGTAGCCTAGCAGCGCTGCTCCCGCCTTGGGTTGGGGGGGGGGGGTAGGTCAAAGAGCCAGCCATTGAGTTTATGTCAGAAATAGTCTCTGTTCCCCTTACTAAGGTACCACTTGGATACTGAGGTACCATGGGCTACATCCGAGCAAGGGTTCTAGGTTATATCCATGCAAGGTCCTTGGTTGGAGATGCAGTCTTATAAAAGACTCCTGTGACCAGATATATTTGATCTTTGTGGAGCTCCTGTCCTCTCCAGGTCATACTAACTCCCCCTTCTTTCATATGATTCCCTGTACTGTGCCAAAGGTTTGGTTATGAGTCTCAGTATCTGCTTTGATATCCAGCTAGGTAGAGACTTTCAGAGGCCCTCTCTGGTAGGCTCCTGTCCTGTTACTTGTTTTCTCCTACATCCAATGTGTTTGCAGACAGGTCTGAAGATACCTGATAAGCTAGCGTCAGATGAAAGGGGAGGAGGTCTAACCTATCAGTGAACTTGGAAAGGTGAAGGGAAAAGATGAGGGGGGGAAGGTGGGATTAGGAGGGTTTGAGGAAGCAGGATACAACTGGGACACAAGGTTAATAAACTGCAATTAATATTAAAAAATAAAAATGTAATTAAAATAAATAAAAATTATTAAGGAAAAAAGAAAACAGAAATATATCTATTGTCACAATACTCGGAGGTCTATTCCCTTTACCCTTCTTAACCAATGTTTCACTTTCACACAAATAAATTCAGTTCTGCCCACACTGATTTTTCTCATTACATACAAGGTGCAGTGTTTGTTGACGTTTGGGAACACAGAGAGGATTAGATGTGGGATTTGAGTGTACAGAGAGAGACTACTTGTGCCTACTCACCGTGCTCATGACTTGTGGGTGGTATATGCTCTTTGCTGTTTTCACTCTCATAGGAACATCAGGAAACTGTAGGTTTTTAAGGCAGGATGGATAAGGTGATGAGGATAGCAGCAGCAGTACAAATAAAAACTATTTGTGAAGAATGTACTATTTGTACCTTGGCATTGGGCATTTACCATAAAATGATATTTAGTCTTTGCAATTACCCTATAACAAAGATACCACCTCTTGGATGGACCTTCTGGTGCTGGTTAAGACCATTCAGCAGTGTTACTCCCTTAGATATAAGCTCATGCCAGGTATCTCGCTAGCTGAAGAGAGTGGCCTCATCTCATGTCATGGGCAGAGCCACTCAAATGCAGGGACTGACTGAAGATGCACCTTTCTCTGTGAACCTATCCTGCTGTCATTCCCTGCTAGCATCAGTCCCACTTCTCCAGTCCCTCAGTGTGATTCAGTATACATGTGGCTCCCCACAGTGAGACCCATGAAACATTCTGCTTGGGCTTAGAGCCTAGTTCTTTGCCTTGTCACTGTGAAGACAGCCACTTCTCCATTCTGACCTGTATCCCTGTGCTTACACATCCTCTTACATGTATATACATACCTTCTACTACATGATATATGTGTACATTATATTGGTTCTTCTCCAGAGAATCCTGTGTGACTCAGCCTGTGCTGTCTCAAGCTACCTCAGGACTCCTCACTAGATCTTAGTCAAGGGCCAAGAAACACCATCTCAGGGCTCTTGAGGCAAGAAGACCATCAACTGCAGGTCTTTGACTCTACAGACCTAAACTAGTTCACTAAAAAGGGAAAGTCTGAGTTTAATGGCAAACATCCCAGAAATGGGATGGGACTGGGAGAAAAGTCAGAAGTCCAAAGCCGAGCTGGGCTATAAACAAAACCCTATGTGGAAAAGAGAGAACAGAGAGAGGAGAGAGAAATCAGTCTTCCATTTTCTTTAGTATTTTGCACTCAGAGTTTTCCCAGGCTGCCACTTAACTGCAATCTTCTTGAATCAACCAGAATTACATGCCTGTGCCACTGTGCCCAGAAAATTATCATTTCATATATTCAGAGTATACATGGGCTTTATTTCTTAGAGCAGTTTTGGGCTTAGAGGAAACTGAGTACACATTACAGGTCCCTAGTCAATATTTCTTTCATTTTTCAGTTCTTCTGAAATCTTGCTTGGGTGTGGTCCATCTGCTCAAATGAAGAGCCAGTACCAGTTCATTCTTGTGTTGTGTATTCTGTGGATTCTGCCAAATGCAATAATATGTCTGTAATCACAATAGTTTCATTGACCTGAAACCATCTGTGCTAAAAGTATTCATCTGTCCTCCAACCTTTGTACCTGGAAACCCATGATCTTTTTATGTCTTACATGTTGGCCTTTCTAGAATGTAATACAGTTTGAATCATGTTATATATAGCCTTTTAAGACTTGCTGCTGGCCACAATTTATGCTTTAAGTCTTTTGTGTGTTTCCATAGGTCTAATTTCTTTTTAATTGGAATCAATGTTTTTCCATGTCTTTAAGTAGACTTCTACTTTTTTCTCATTAATGGTCACCAAAGCATTCCGTAGTATAATTGCACAAATGTCCTTATGTTTTGCCTTCCTGATAAACATGTGGAAGGTCTTTTATTGTTGTTTCCTTTTTGTTGTTACAGTACAGCATCATAGCCAATAAAGAGCTGTTACTGATGTGTCCATAAAGAGGATCTAAAAACTACACAAGATGAAGTGGGTGGTAACTTGGAACAAGAAGAGGAATGGTCCCATGACTGCAGCAAAGGGGGTCAGGAAAGGAAGGGGTAGTAGACTAGGAAACAGGAGAACAAAAGGAGCTCTGAGGAGACGAAGTTTAAGCATTGGGAGCTGGTCACGGACTGGAAGGACTAAGCTCTTTAAAGAAGTTAATATGAATAAGGTACCCCGGTCTTTGGGATCTTCATCCTGGCTCAGAGCCTCAGGGGTGTGATGATACTCCAGGTCCTTAAGGGCTTCCTCATCTCATGTGCTTCAGCCCCAGGAAGCCTGTCCTGAAGGTCCACCTCAGCAGGGCTTTCAGAGAACAAGGCAGGTGTGTTCAGGTGGCTCTTTTGTCAAAAAAAAAAAAAAAAGCCAGAACAAATTCCTGCCATCCTTGTGTCAAAAATATTTTTTGCTTGTGGAATCCAAACAAATACTGAAGTACCAAAGTACCCCAGAATGACCACTTGACACATAGCTCTTATGTTTTGTGTCTTCTGGGGTTTATAAAACACCATAGTCATCCCATTGTCATTTCTGTTTGTTTGGGAGTTCTTTTAGTTTTGGTTTGTTTGATTTTGTTTTTGGTTTTCAAGACAGGATTTGTCTGTATAGTCTTGGCTGTTCTAGAACTCACTCTGTAGACTAGGCTGGCCTCAAGCTCAGGGATCCCTCTGCCTCTGCCTCCCCAGTGCTGGGATTAAAGGTGATTAAAGATGTGCACCACCACTGCCTGACTCCCATTGTCATTTCTAACACCACATATCCTTGAATTCAACCACATCTTGGGACCACCATTTCTCTCTGAAGTCTACCATCCCAAGTAACAGGGGCTTTCTGGTTGCTGATGACTAAGTAAAGAGATTGTATGAGAAGGCACACATATCCCTGACTGTCTCCCCAGAAGCAAGTGTTCAAATGCAGATGGTTTATTTGGGAGTTGATCCAGAGACATCAGCACAGAGATGGAACAGGGAAGAAAGGCAGACAAGAAGGTATTTCTGTGGGCTGTTGGTGCATGAGCTCCTGGCATAGCTCTTGGTAGTAGTAGAAATATACCCCAGGATGAATCCTGTGCCCTGGAGCAGGGACAGGGGTGGAGACAGAGATTGTTCTGGTCCAGTTGTGTGTGACACTGCTGAGGGCTGCACCTGGGGTGATCAGAATTTCCTTCAGCCAAGCATACACACAGAAGGGTGGCTGGTGTTCCACGATGCCAGGAAAGTACCTGTGGAGCGGTGGAGAGGCAAGAAGTGAGAGACAGCCAGAGCTCTATGATACGGGAATTCTGAAGGCTGTAGTGAGGTGCATAACCCTCCAGAAAAACACTTCCCAAGAGTTCCTGGAATTCTCTACAGTATCTGGCACACTAAAGTAAAAGCATGAGCACATTTCTAGGTATGAAGTTTCACTCCTAACAGGCCTTCTGACTTTGAACTATCTTCATCAATTTTCCCACTATTAGAACTAATTCCTCCACCACCTGATAACAGCACCCACATCAACTCTGTAAAATCTCCCTCCTTCTTCAATCTCTGTTGTTTGAGGTAAAAGGTCTTTACCATTACTTTCAGACACAGGATAAAGGCATGAAAGGCAGGTATGAAAATAAATTCTCTTTGGCACCCAGAACTCAGCGTTCCGCATGAATTTTGATACATATAGAAAGGAACATGAGGTGGGTATGGGGGCCAACATCTTTAATCCCAGCAATCAGGAAGCAGGGACAGGGGAATCTCTGTGAGTTTGACATCAGTCTAATCTATATGGAAAGTTCCACGACTCAGGAGAGAGAGAGAAATGGTGGTGTTGAGACAGATACACACATTCTTGACACCCTACCCCAACACACATCTGTCTGATGTCATCAAAGTCCAGTGTTCCTGGTCTGAGAAGGAGCAAACATTGCTAACAACCCAAGTAATAAAGTAATTAAGATAGCCTGTGGCCCATCTGCTCTATTCCTCCTTCGGGGGGGAAAAAAAGCACCACATGCTATCATCTTTTTGATTCTAGGCAGTCTTCATGTTGTCACTTCCTTTGACAGGGAGACAGCATGCTGGGCACCAGCTTCCACTCTTGTGGATAGCCCAAAAGCTCAGGCACAGGTGTGAGGTATCCACAGCACTCCCAATCAAGTCCTGGGCCCCATCAAAACCCAAAACAAGGGGAGCACATGGCCACACACTAATATGTTATTGAGAATTTTAACTCAATCAACATGTTTGCTATGGCACACCAGTAACTTTCCTCTTTTTTTTCCCCCAGACATTTTTTTCAACTATCTTTCTTCATATTGTTAATTTAAAGGATTTCTAGAGGCTGGTCAGGCAGTTCAGCAAATAAAGGCACACTGACTCCACAAATTGTCCACTGACTTTAAATCAGTCATCACGATATGTGTGTGCACATGTACACCCCACACACACATAAACATGTGCACATGCACATGTACACACACACACATGTACTTTAATTGAACTAAAGGATTTACAATAAAAGAATGACCCACAGAGGGTAATTGCTTAGTGTATTTTGCTCTACCCCAGTGTGAACTTTTGCGATGACCTTCAACCAAGCATCTGGTGGGCTAGGATGACTGTCATCCTGGGAGTTCTTCAGCATGGGTGCCCTCGAGAAGAACTTGCTCCCCATCATTGTCTCAACAATACCCCCATGTTCTGAGCCTGGACCACTCTGTGAAAAACAAACTTTACAGTGCCATGATCACAGCTTAGGATCTCAGATGCCCTTTTAAAACTTAGAGTGAGTTTTAATACTACTGTGTTTAGGGGATGAGTGAGCTGATCTCAGAGCCTGGAAGGGATACCCTGCTGCCTTACATGAACGGACGCCTTGACCTGCTGCCTCATTAGCACCCGGATGGCTGTGGGCCTCGGTGAGAAGGGAGAAAACACTTGCTGGAATTAATTCGGACTTAGGAATCTGGTGTCTCAGACTGGCTTATTATTTGTGTCCCCGCCTGTTCACAAAGAACCTTAAAGAGAATTCTTTTTGTTAAACAGGAGCCATGTTTTACTACATCCAGAGCAAAGACTTGTAAACTCAAAAAACAGATTCCTTGCCTCACAGACTAAAAGAAGAACAAAACCACAAAATGTTTCAGAGATGAAGCCACAAAGCACTGGGTGTTGTTTTTCTAGCCACGTACCTCCATATTGATACTCATGTGCACACACTGCCCTATCTCCCTGGTTAGAGGCGGGCCATCCTTATCTCTGTTTCTGTTTGGCAGACTAGGAAATAGAAACCAGGGTCTTGAGTGTGTTAGCCACTATCTCTCCTAGGAGAGACACACCAGCCCCCAGGGGCTTGGATCCCTAAGTCCTGGGCCACAGTAGGACATACACTGGGTGCACTCACAGAAGTTGGATACAGTAGTGTCTCTCACTAAATACTCAGTGAGCACATGGCCCCTTGATTCGCTCTGCTCAGGCCCAAACCCAGGTTTGTTTCCTTCTATAGCAACTGGCCAGTCTAATTCCACAGGGGCAGTCCCTGTCTCTCTTCCTCCACGATGACATTTCTAATGCTCTCTCTCTAGCCATAGGTGCAATTTCAACCCACTGTACTTCCTGTTTCTCAGCTAGAACTCAGTTCAAATTCCTGAGCCCTGGGCTCATTGTGGCCTATTTGGAAGTGTTTTGTCTTTTCCTTTCTTCTAATTTGTTTCTGACCTCTGAGACTTTAGACTTGAGTCACCCTCACATGGGACCCAGGAGTGTATTACTGGCACAGTGTCTCTGCAAGTGACTAGAGCCCTTCTCTGGCTCCAGCATTGGCTCTTCACTTTGAACCTTGTCTGGCGTGGAATATCGGAGAGCTTTCTCTGACCCTTTTCTAGTGCCTGGGACAAACAGCAGTGCTGACCTCCATAGTCATTTCTTTTCTGAACTGAGCCAAAGGAACCAGAACCACAGTCACAAGCACTGCCTGTTCTGGGAAAACACCTTAGCCCAGCAAGTCAAGATCCCCTGAGAGAGGACACAGCACTCAGGTCACACATGATGGGGTGCAGAGCAGACCACCCTCACAGGTTGACGTCAGCTGTGCCTAAGTTGTAACCCCAGCTTTCTGTCCACTTCTTTTACTTCTTCAAAAATGCCGGCAAGTAATAAGCCTCTTGAAACTCAGTCTTCTCATCAGTTAAATGAGGCTAATGATAATTCTACCTAGGATTAACATGAGAACTAGCGAGCAAGACAGTAGAACTTCAAATGCTGATTAAGTGTAAAATCTTGCACTTGGACCTGGATGTTTGTGTGCGTTTGAGAGAGAGAGACAGAGACAGAGACAGAGACAGAGACAGAGAGATTCAGGCTGATCATCTGAAAGTCTGACGAACTGTGCATCTGCATGGCACCTAGCACTCAGAGAACACTCAAGAAATGAAACACATTCTTGAGTGTGTTACATTTCTCAAGGGAAACAATAAAGCATTGAAACCCAATAGATGGCTCAATAGCTCTCCCAGATTATAAAAAGGTAGGTGCTTATACTTTACAGATTTTGCAGCTTTACAACCTACAGCAGAAATTCAAGTTTCCAAAGGAGAAGATGCTCCATTGCAATTAACTAGAAGGGCCTGTCTTCGCTGAGGGTTGGGGGATATTTTACTGATGCCTGTATTTTTGAGATATTATTTCCAAACCACAGAACATTTATTTTTAGAGTCATCACTTTCAAAATCCAGTTTCCTCTTAAGCTTGAGTAGACAACCTGATAGCAACCTACACTGAATACTCTGTACTCATAAGTAAACTAAGACCTGCAGGCCAAATACAGCCTACTGGCAATTTACATAACTAAAGTTTTATTAGAACATAGACATGTCAATTTACTCATACATTGCTCAGGACTGTTTTCTCAATGTAAATGAGAGTTGAGTGGTAATAGAAGAAACTATATCACCTGAAAAGTATAAAATTTTTGCCAACAAAGGGCTAGAGAGATGGCTCAGTGTTTAAGAGTGCTTGCTGCTCTGCAGGAGACATTAGTCAGGTTCCTCACACCCATGTTCTGTGGCTCACTATCACCTGGAACTCCAGATCTGAACAACCTCAAGCCCCATTTTGGACTCTAATGATACCTGCATCCGTATGGCTTACAGTCATACAGACTCATACCCATAGATAATAAACATATATCTTAATCTTTGGGTGGTGTACTTGCCTTTGATCCCAGCCCTTGGGAGGCAGAGCAGGTGGATCTTTGTGAGTTAAATGATCCTATTCTGGCATGCAAGTACATAGGCCAGCCTGGTCTGTATGGTAAGGTCTAGCTCAACCAGAGCTATGTGGTGAAACCCTATCTCAATAATAATAAAATAAAAACGGTTTTAATAATTCTGTCCTTTACTGAAAGTGTTTACTAGCATCTATCCTTTATATATGGGTTAGTCAATTTGTAAATGACATTTGTCTTGTGTGTTTGGCAGAGCCTGCCATGCTTGCCCATAGGTGTGTCTTGTACTTGAACTGAGCTCAGTCAGGCACACATGCCCTTAAGCCTTGACTCCCTTCATTTTATGTTCCCCAGTCAATCTTCTCCCGTCTCTCTATCCTCTGGCTGTTTGCTTAGAGGGTAGAGATCACCAGATCAGGTGCTGTGTCACCCATAAGGGTTTTACTCTGCCCTTGCTAGAAGCTGCTTCTCCTCTGGAGAACTTCGTCACTGGCTTTGTTTATGCCTCCAGGAGGCCAGAGATTATTCCAATCCAATATTAATGACTTCTGTCTGGCAGGATCTCACGTACCCCAGGTTGGCCTTGCATTCTCTGTGGAGCTGAGGATTAGCTGCATTTCTGACCCTCCTGTCTTGCCTCCCCAGCGCTGGCAGTGTAATGGCAGTGCCCTGTGATGCACACTGGCCTCACCCGTGCTATGCAGGCAGCACTCTGCCAACTGAGCTATAATCCAGACCCCTCTGTATCACTTGCTTTTGAATCATGATAATTATAATACCTGACAGAAACAACTCCAGGAGCAAAAAATTATTCTGGCTCATGGTTTCCCAGGGTTCAGTCCATCCTGGCAGGGAAAACATAGCAAAACAGTTCAGTTGGTGGCAGCAGGCACATGGGAGGGAGGCCATTTACACTGTGGTGGGAACAGTGAGCAGAAGCCAGGTCTTCACAGACCCAGCCTGGGTTACCTACTTCTGCAGACAGGCCCCACCTCCTAATGATTTCATAGCTTCCCCAAATAGTGCCACAAGCTGAGAAACAACACATGAGCTTCTGGGGTACATTCAGGCTGAAATTGTAACAATCTCTTGGATTTTTAAAATCTCCAGGAAGCCAGGTAGAATCTGGAGGGAAACACAGTGCCTTGTGCTACCACTTGTGGGCTTCTCCATTCCCCTTAACAGCAGCTCTCCATCACCTTAAGGGATGCAGATGTAGCTGAGCATGCTGTTGGGATGGCTGGACAGGCATTCCCATTCTCTCGCTTCTCCTCCCTAGCCAATAGACTCTGTTCTTCACTTGGACAATATTCCAATTCATCTCAAAAACAAAAACAAAAAAACCCAAGCTCATGCTTTCTTTTTCGCTTCATCTTCCCTCCTCAGGCTCTGCCCTGGCAGGTTACTGTGCTCATCTATTTCCTGTGGCACCCTATCTTCCTTTCCTTTGGGTGTCTACTCATTCCTTTACTCCTGTTTCTGCTCTCTACCCTCTCCTCCCACTTGGCCTTCGTCTGTCCTCTTTGTTCCTGCCTCTCTCAGTTTGCTCTGCCATGGCAATGAGATATAATTGACAAAAATTTTTGTAAAAATTATATCCTATTTTACTCTCTCTGCTTAAGGAAAAGGAAGAGATTTTGATGGTTAGTGTGTCTTTAAGGAAAAACCAACTCTAAATTAAATACACGGTTAATTTTTCTTTAGGGGATGTATTTAAAAAAGATTATCCACCCACACTGTATGACTAGTTAGAAATAAATAATTGAAACAAGATACAATCATCACAGAGTGATTTGGTGAACCCTGGTGATGTCGTGAAGTGTTTTTCATTGTTCAGCTGTTCTGTGCATAGACAGGCCCAAGTTAACCATCAGGCTCCAGAACAAAACCCCCCTGCATAGGCAGTTTTGTCTGACTCATGAACCTGAGTGATTTTCCCTTAGGAATATCCTTGAAGAAAATTAAATTCTTTTCTGAGGTCATCTTCAGATTGGTGAATTATTTATTTGCTTTCTGTGATTTCAGAGAGTAAATACAAAAAGAATGCCATTAACCTCAGACTTGATATCTTCAAAATAAAACTCTAATCTCTGACTTGAATATTGATTTGCCAGGGGTTTGGGTTTTGTTGTTGTTGTTCTCTCTTTCTGTCTCTCTGTGCCTGTGTGTATGAGAGAGAGAGAGACAGAGACAGCTAAGGTCAAGAGAAAATATTTTCTTTAATTGTCATTTTGTAAAAAGTATATCTCACTCTGCCATTAGTGTTAGGCACATCTCACCTCATTTCCTGAAAAAGAAAAAAAAAGTCAAGAAGATAAGTTGGGGAGCTGCAGAGATGCCTCAGAGGTTCGGAGTACTGGCTGTCCTGAGTTCAGTTCCCAGCAAGCACATGGTGGCGCATAGCCACCTATAATAAGATCCGGTACCCTATTCTGACATGCAAGTACACATGCAGACAGGATACTGTATAAATAATAAATAAATAAGTCTTTAATAAAAGAAAAAGAAAAGAAGTTAGCTAAATTTCACTGGTCTTCACAATTGAAATTCTAGCACCTCAGAACAGAAATGTGTGAGAGATGAGGCACCAGATGGTGATCTCAGAAACCACCCTCAGCAATGTGCTGTTTTGTTGGAAAGGTTAAGGGGAAAGCCAAAGGGATTCTGAGTTCTTCCTTTCTAAGAGGCACCTGTCCTGTGTGGGGCCATGGGGCTTCTTCTGGGCTGCCTGTGGTGCTCGGGCACAGTGTGATGGAAGAGTTAGAATCTTGCTTGGCCATCTCTGCTCCTGCTGGGTTGTAGCAGCCACAGAAGCTGGTACCTTTAACATCCTTCTAGCATGACTAGAAGTTGCACCAAAAGTAAGTTTCCTCTTTTTCCTTCAAACCGCAAGGGTGTCTCCCTGTTTGTCCTGTCACTTGCCAAGCCCAGTGAGGCCTTGGAGAAAGGAGCCCTGCCTGCTTAGTTTTGGGGAAAGTGACAAGGCCTAGTGGACGGAGAAACCACCAGCCAGCCAGAAGCCACAGCTTAAATAGTAAGAAGTAAACTTCTTTTATGTTCACTGCTGTGTGCTTTAAGGCCTGATTATTACGGCTGGCACAACTGACTGACTGACCCTCTGTGCTCCTGTATTCAGGCTGTTACCGAAAAGTACGTGGAAAGTCTTATAAACACTGGAAATGCAGTTCTAGAGACTGGGAGTGCAGGCTCAAAGCAGCTAGTTGCTCAGTGTGGTGAGGGCTGCAGCTCACTTCATACCAGAGCACCCCTGGAGGCTCTCCCTCCTGGGCCATTGCCCTTCCCTAGGCCTCACTCTAAGGCTGTGTCCCCTTCCTTGGACATTCTAAACTCAAGAGAGAAGCTCACCTAACACCTGAGATATAAAATGCCTGCTCTTGCATTGGATGTGACCTAGTATATCTGGCAACTTTTCTAATATTACTCCTCAGTAATATTAGGTTTAATTTTCAGAAAAATGCTACGGGCCAGTTTAAAGACAATACCAGAAGACAATACAAAGTGCATTGGCCCATATACGTTGGCATGCCATAATGAAGTACATCACTTACTTTATATGTGACCCCAAAATTTTACTTTAAAAAAATACTAGCAAAAAAAAAAAATACTAGCAGTAGCCTTGGGAGATTAATGCCTGTTGGGAGGCTCTGGACAGACCAGAAAAACGAGATAGAGGCCCAGCATGAGGATGCTTCTCAGTGACTTTCTGCTGTTAACTTCCTTCCTTTCCCTACAAAATCCCCTTATGCCCCTGAACTCCATGAGGTAGAGTTTTGAGATGATAATCCTCTTTATCTTGTCCACATTGCTCATACTTCAGCAAACCTGATTTCTTCTGGCCAGATCTCAGCTCTTGAATCTTCAGGCAGTGGACATTTTGGGTTTTCTCCAGTGTCAGGTTCAAGGGATTCATTTCATCCCTGAAAACTCCCATGACGGAAAGGCAAGAGAACTCATTCAGAACTTTCCTAAGGCCAGCAGTTGCTGACCTATCACCTCCAAAGGCCCGCTTTCCACAACATCACTTCGACACCTAGAATTTCAACATACGAGTCTTGGTAGTAGAGGAAGACACACACAGCATCCAGGCCA
Organism: Pachyuromys duprasi; assembly: GCA_028658305.1. Lineage (NCBI taxonomy): Eukaryota > Metazoa > Chordata > Mammalia > Rodentia > Muridae > Pachyuromys > Pachyuromys duprasi. The sequence goes on along the minus strand of CM053753.1, from coordinate 5,195,591 downwards.
GAAAACTATAATACATTTGGCACAGGTGGCAACTAAAGGAAATAGATGGCCCCCCTATTAAAGGCCCTTTTATCAGTTATTTCCTTTGATTTTTGAGCTAGAGTAATCCATCTGGTGGCTCTTCTGCTTCAGTGTCCTGAGTGCTTGGATTAGAGGTGTGTACCAATATGTTTGCAGAGTTATTTTACTATTGGCTCTCTCCCTATTTCATGTTTAAAAGTTTTCATGACAAGAAAGAGAACCAGGGGTAAGATGATCAATTCTCACTTAGAAAAACAAATGGGGTGGATATTGAATGTAGGAGAAACAAGTAACAGGACAGGAGCCTACCACAGAGGGCCTCTGAAAGACTCTGCCTAGCAGTGTGTCAGAGCAGATGCTGAGACTCATAACCAAACCTTTGGCAGAGTGCAGGGAATCTTATCAAGAAGGGGGAGATAGTAAGACCTAGAGAGAACAGGAGCTCCACAAGGACCAAATATATCAGGGCACAGGGGTCTTCTTCTTTTTTTTTTAACAGCATTAAAATTTAAAGTTTATTTATAAAAAAGACAATTAAAAACAATTCAATAGCAAATCACAAACTGGTTTCAAATTTCTAAGATATATGACAATGGTATCAGGAGTATATATTGTAAATTAAATATCCAAATTATTAAGGACTCCATAGAAAGAATGGGAAATAATTTGAATAGATAATTCATAAAAATGGAAAAATGGATGCTTACTATACTCAACTCTAAAAGTATTTAGAGAACTTTAGCAGCTAATACAATTGATACTGCAGTCCTGTGTCTTACTGCAATTTTTTAAATTTTTTTATTAAATTCTTTATTAATTACACTTTATTTGCTGTAGTTCCCTCCCTCCTCCCGTCCGTCCCAATCCCTCCCTTCTCTCCCTTCTGCACCTGTGTCCCTCCCCAAGTCCACTGATAGGGGAGGTCTTCTTTTCCTTCCTTCTGATTCTAGTCTATTAGGTCTCATCAGGAGTGGCTGCATTTTCTTCCTCTGTGGCCTAGTAAGGCTGCTCCCCCCTCAGGGAGAGGTGATCAAAGAGCAGGCCAATCAGTTCAAGTTAGAGACAGTCCCTGTTCCCATTACTATGGAACCCACTTGGACACTGAATTGCCACGGTCTACATCTGTGCAGGGGTTCTAGGTTATCTCCATGCATGGTCCTTGATTGGAGTAACAGTCTCAGGAAAGACCACAGGGGTCTTCTATGAGACTGTATCTCCAACCAAGGACCATGCACGGATATAATCCAAAACCCCTGATTGGATGTAGCCCACAGTAGTTCAGTATCCAAGTGGGTTCCCTAATAAGGGGGGCAAGGATTATTTCTGACATGAACTCAATGACTGGCTCATTGATCTTCCCCCGCCGAGGAGTAGTCTTGCTAGGCCACAGATAAGGACATTGCAGCCAGCCCTGAAGATACTTGATAAGCTAGGGTCAGATGGAAGGGGAGGAGGATCTCTCCTATCAGTGGACTTGGAAGGGGGCAGGGAGGAGATGAGGGAGGGAGGGTGGGATTGGGAGGGAAAAAGGGAGGAGGCTACAGCTGGGATACAAGGTCTGAGCCACTATGCCTGCCTTGCATGTCAGTTTCAAATCTTAAAACCATCTATCATTACCGCTAAGGCACAGCTAACCCTTCCTCACCTTCGTGGTGATGGAAAGAAGTCAAGTGCTCTAAACAAGAAGGTCTGCATGCTTCAAGTCCCACAGCACACTCACTTTCATCCTTGGAGCTTTTATGTAATTAATTCCTGCGAACTTTTCACAAACTCAGTTAAAATAAATGGATACAAACTGGGCATGGTGGCACATGCCTATAATCTCAGCACTCGGGAGGCAGAGACAGGTAGATCTCTGTGAGTTCCAGGCTAGACTGTTCTGCTCTACAAAGTAAGTCTAGGACAGCCAAGGCTACACAGAGAAATCCTCTCTCTCTCTCTCTCTCTCTCTCTCTCTCTCTCTCTCTCTCTCTCTCTCTCTCTCTCTCTCTCTCTCACACACACACACACACACACATACACAATAAAACAACAACAACAACAAGCAAAACAGAACAATGAGTTATGGATTTTGTTGTTGTTGTTGTTTTATTGTGTTTAGCGGTAATGATAGATGGTTTTAAGATTTGAAACTGACATGCAAGGCAGGCATAGTGGCTCAGACCTGTAATGTTAGCCCCGAATAGAGAGAGGCAGGAAGAGTACCACGAGTTCGAGGCCCGGTTGATCTACAAAGGGATTCCTAGGCTATCAAGGGCTACATAGTAAGACCATATCTCAGACAACAACAGCAATATCACACAAAAAAGTTCCTTTTCAAAAAAATTTTAAAACCTAGATAAGTTTAAAATATGAGGGCTTGGGAGATGGTTCAGTTGCAAAAGTGTTTGATGTGCCCTCATGAGCTTCTGGTAGGGACTCAGAATCCCTGGATAAAAGCTGGGCATTACTGTAGACGTCTGAAATCTCAGTTCTGGGGAGGTCGAAACGGGATAATAGTGAATTGTTTAGCCAGACTGCCTAGCTGAATCAAGGATTTCTAGGTTCATTGAGAGAACCTGCCCTGCCCCCAAAGGTGACTAGTCAGTCACTTAAGAAGTTACATTGCATGCAGAAACACACATGCACATGAGCACACATACATACACTGACACATACACACACACACAGAAACAAAAAGAAAGAAAACAATTTTAGTCCAAAAAATCTTCACAATTATTTATAATTAGAAGACATAGTTTTTTAATTATGAGATGAGTGTAAATTGCACTTTAGTATTTGAAAGTAAGACGAAAATTCAGGAAACAGCTCTGAATATATATATATGTATATATATATACATATATATAATATATATATATAATTTCTCCCATACATTTTTGTCAGTAAAATAGACAATTATATATGGTACCTCTGGGGATTTATGACATCATTTTTGTGACACTTGAAAAGTGACATAGCGACAGTACAACCTAGCACCTCAAACATGCTAAGCAAATACAGCACATGCTCAACCACTGAGCTACAGCTTCAGCCTAATGAATACCTTTTCATTTTCTCTTTTCTCTCCTTCTCTGTGCAGTGCTGGGGATGGAGCCCAGGGCCTTGAACATGCTAAGCGGAGCCTGCACCATGAAGCCACATGCTTTGCCTTTCTTGGTCATCTAATTTCATTCGGAAGTTCCAGGGATGTTCCTGAGGACTCACAGATTTTTGTGTAGGAGTTCCATGGGGTGTGCTCTGACTTGTCCACCGTCTCTTCAGAAATCTTCACAGTGAGGCAAGGACCAGTTCTCTGTAGTTCCTGGTGTCCTCTGGGAATCTATGATCCTTAGCAAGGTGGTTTCCTCCAGCTTCAGTCTCTGGAAAGGAGATGAGTTATGGGCTATGGGGCAAGGTTCATTGATCTACAAGAGACTAAGGAAGGTTATAACATTCATTTTGTAACATGCACACACAAAGGAGAAATGAACAGAAAAATTCCAGAAAAGAAAAAGAAAGACATTGTAGGCAAGGAAAAAGGATAGAATGAAAATTAACTAAGACTAAAACATGGTGACATGATCTCACCACTCTGGGGCCAAGGCAGAAAGTCTGAGGTTAGCCTGAGCTCTGGAGTAAGATTCTTACTCTTAAATAAACAAAAACCCAAACAAACAAGAAAAACCATTTCTGTTTCTTAGTCCTGAGCCACAGGTCACAGTGTGCATTCTAATTGAATTTAGGGAGTAAAGTAGCCAAGGTCATCGCTACAGAATCAGCTACAGGAAGATGCTTGTGTACATGGATGCAGAAGCAAGCAGGGGAACCTTCAAAATGCGCTAACATGACCAGAGACTCATTCTTTAAGACTGTTACAGAAGAGCTCACCTGCTCTGATGAGCAAGTCCAGAGCACAGTAAGCAGCAAAAAGAAAAATATTCCATTTAGCAAATCTGAGTCTTGGCTTATCAAGGAATTTCTAACCTCTGCATGTGTGCAGGGGTAGGAGGGGGTGGGGGGGCAGTGTTAGAGACAGAGAGGAGGAAGAGAGAAAGAGAGAGAGAGAGGAATAAACTCTGTGCTGCCCTTCCAAGAATCAGCAGCTTTTCATCATTCTTAAGATCTTGGGATCTTACTGGATCTGGCTTTTCATCATTCTTAAGATCTTGGGATCTTAGTGATTCTGGCTTTTAAATCCATTGAGAGAGTTTTCTGTCATGTCAATGGCTAATACTGGGTGTGTTTCCTAAACGTCAAGCCTGCTTTGAGCAGAGGAAGAGAAGTCTTCCTGAGCATAGGGAAGTAGTTTCTGACAGAGGTAGATGCTGACAGTCTGAAGGTTGCATGTGAAGCCTACAGATGCAGGCAAAGACCTGCCACTATTTCCTCCCTCATCATGACAATGATAAGTATGTCTTGCTTGTTTTGGCAAAGAGATATACCACTTGGATGCTGAGGAACTAAAGGAACCCATTCTGAGATTAAGCATGGTGCCTGGGGAAAGGACAGAGGAAAATGGAAAGTTATGGCTGGCTTCACTAGGCACCCAGGGCTGTGCATGAGAGCCCACGGAGGCAGTTTCCTCCTGACAGTCATTTGGACCACAAGATGTCGAAGGGGAGGTAAGGGCAGAGTGGAAAGTTTCCAGGTGGTGATTACCTGGTTTCATGCCAAGTGTGTTACTCAGCACTCACGGAGCTCCAGCTGGCATTTACCCCTCAACAAAAGGGGAAAGAAAAAGTACCTCTGCTGCTTTTCAGGTCACATTGTTAGCAAGGTATGCAAAGGAAACAACACCATGGCGGGAGTGGAGGGGAGAGAACCGTCCCTGGTCTTTGTTCACTTTTAGTCACCGGACATCAATTATTTTCTACTTCTTCAGAGAATGTAAAAATCTGAAGTGTTATTTAAGTCCTTTGCCAAATTTTGTTTACGAACTTCAATATCTAAGGAAATGACACTTTAATGAGCTCACTTCCTGAAGGGTTTGTTTCACACCCTTGACTCAGATACAGCAGAACGGGAAGCAAGCTTCCCTCCTTTCTCCTTCAGAAAGCTGCCAGCATGGTCAGGGGACAAGCGTTCGTCTTGCCTTCCTCAGAAAGCTGGCTGAGTAAATAAATAAAGGTGCTTTCTTCTCTGGGAACGTGGTTCTGGCTATGTCTATTTGTTTATTGATTTTTTTTATTGTTTGTTTTCTAAGATCCCTTTTATGGAGGGACAGGACATTTCTTCCTCCCGTCTTTATTTCATTAGGAGCCCTCGATCACTATTTGCCCAACTATTCCAACTCATACCTGAGGATTCACTATTGCCAAATTAATTTTGAAACTATCAGCTACTTCCAGTGCACATGAGAGCCTACTACGGACTTGAAATAATTTGGTAGATCCTTCATGCTATAGGAAATAGAATATATGACATCACTTTCTCCCCAGCATGTACTGCTCTTCTACCCACGGCCCTGAAGAGGAAACAGGCACAAAGCCCTTGACTTTCACAGGGAATGTAAACCTGTGTCTTCATATTTGACTTCCAGTCAGTCCGAAGATTTGTTCAGCTAATACTTCCTTGGACTTATTATATTTGCTTAGCAGAGTAAGTTCTTTTATAGAAAGGGGTGTAACTCTTGCTTATCATGGCACTGTTCACGATAAGTCAAGTTATGTAACCATCCCACATGTTCATCAACAAGTGGACAAGAAAATGTGCTGTTACATGTACACAATGGAGTCCTATTCTGCCATAAGGAAGAAGGAAATGAATAGTTGCTGGAAAATTGTTGGAACTGGAGACCATGTCTAGTATAATATCCCAGGCTCACAAAGACAAATGTTGCATAATTTTTTCATATGGAAAGTGATTGTTTTAAATGGACATGAAAGCAGAAGAGGAAGGAGACCAGGGGAAGAGAAGAGCGAGAACAAGAGAAGAAGGTGGGAATGCTCTGGGAGGAGTTGGGAGAGGAGAAAAGCATAATCAAAACATATTGCATAAAAAATTCTTAAAACTTTCTGTAAATGTCTAGGGGCTGGGAAGACGGCTTGACGGGTAAGACTGCTTACTCCACAACCATGGTACGTTTAATTCAGATCCACCCGCATGAGAAGCCAGGCTTAAGGATGGGGAGATGGTGGTTGCCAGATCTGATGGCCGAGAACTGACTTTTGCAAGCTGTTCTCTAACCTCCACATGCATGCTGTGACACACATAGTTAGTTATACATACTCACACACACACACACACACATATGAATATACACAAATAAAATTTAAATTAAAAAATTTAAGTCAGGGCCTGGAGAGGTGGTTTAAGGTAAGGACACTGCTCTTCCAGAGGACCCTGGTTCAATTCCCAGCACCTACATGGTGTTCACAACTATCTGTAACTCCAGTTCTGATGTCCTTTTCTGGCCTCCACAAGGCACTGTATGTACCTAGTACACAGATATTCATACAGGCCAAATGTCCATGCACATAAATATAAAAAACTGGGGTTTTTGTTTTTTGTTTTTTGTTTTTAATTTAAGCCAAGCATGGCCTTGCTCATGCCTGTGACCTCATCCTGTGTGGGGTTGAAGCAAGAGGATTGTTAGAGTTTGCTGGCTGCCAGCCTATCTCCAGGTTTAGTGAAGACTGTTTCAAATGAATGAGGTAGAGATGATAAAACAGGTATCCCAGAACACCCAACATACTTCTCTGACTTCTGCATGCAACATACATACAGAGACACACACAGATACACACACACACACACACACAGTAGGCCATGGTGGTTTGCCCTTGCAATCTCAGCACTTAGAAAGTAGTTGTAGGACTATTTATTTCTGTGAGTTCCAGGTCAGCTAGGGCTAAGTAGCATGACTCTGTATCAAAAAGTAAAGGTCAAAATTGTGCACTGGCTATGTACTGAAGAATAACTATTGATCCTTGCTGCTGTGATGATCGGGGACAGTAAGTGCTATAAGGCTGTTGTTATCCTTATCCTCCCAAAGAAATGCAATCATTCTGAGGTCATCTACTCTGTTTAGTGTGTTGGACTCCATCTAGCAATCAGATATTACTTGGAAGAGTTATATGTGTTGCTTTGATATTTTCTGTCTTTTTATAACATGAACTGCTCTAAGTATCCAGTACCTATTGTATACCTCCAATCTGACTGCTTCTGCCTAGAGCTGGCTATCTTGCCTTTCCAACTTCCCATTCTGAGCCTGTGTGTGCTCTACCACTGAACTCTCTCCTCCACTCCTTGGAACTGTCTTTTCTTGGTGGTATCTTGAATGGCTTTTCTGAACCCAAGTCTGCTCTGAGTAACTGTCAGCTGCCCCCAAGTGGCTCCCACTGCTTCAGATGTTGTACCTCACTAACAAAATGCAGAACTTTGTGCTCAGTACCAGCCTTGATATGTGGCTCCCCTGTAGCCAGCCTTTTTGCTTCTGGAATGGCCGATGCTCTCTACCCATTTCTTTCAGTGCTGTGTCTTGTCTCTGGTTTTGTTCCTCTGTTTTTCTAGAGGTCTCCACACCTGTGGTTTATGCCTCAATTCTGCCCTTCCTTCTTCCTAGTTACTGGGATTGAACCCAGGACCTGGTATATGCTAGGCAAGCTTTCCATCATTGAATTGTGCCTTTAGCTCTTTGTGTTTTATTTTGAGGCGAGAAGTCACTAAGTTGCCCAGGCTGAACTCGCCCTCATGATCTTGCCCTCATATTTCTAAGCAGTGAGACTACAGCTGTGTACTGCCATGCCTAACACATTTTATTCTTTTCTTGTCTACTCTCTCCAGTAGTTAGAAAACTTTACCAGCCAGGCATTGTGGAACATTTAAAAATATATATTGCTAATCGATGTAGGAGAACGCAGCCCACTGTGAGTGGTGCCATTCCTAGGCAGGTAGTCCTGGGCTGTAAAAGAAAAGAGGCTGAGCAAACTGTAGAGAGTAAGCCAGTAAGCAATGTTTCTCCATCAGCTCAGGATCCCAGCTTCTCTCAGTGATGGACTGTGATAGAGATGGATAAGTCAAGTAATTTCCAAGTATATATATGCATACACACACACATCAAATGCAATTTAGGAAATACATAAAGCTGTGTGGTATCCACCAGAGAAGACTGTTCAGACATTGGTTTAAGCCAATAGAAAGTCTTTATTAGACAGCTGACAACTACATTGGTTATTTGGAATCCCAGCGTATCTGAGCGTTTCTCAGGGTGAACTTTTAAGCACAAAACCTATATTCTGACATACTTTAATTAGCCAGAAGCAGAACTACAGAAGCCAAAAGCAAGATGAGTAAATTTAGAAACTTCCCTAGAACTATGGACTTTGATGGTTTAGGTCTTTGTTTTTGTTTTGGCAGGTGGTGCTGTGTACCTGCTGAGTTTTATGGCCTGAATGGTACTTCCACCATGGAGTCAGTTGTGCTAAGGTCCAGGAGTCTACTAAGGTCTGGGGCCCTGTTACATAGATTACTCCAAAGTGAATAAATTATAATTTAAATGTGGAAGTTCTAGAATTGATACTTTGAGATATTGTCTCCAGAAAGAGGAAAAAATATACAAAACATTTTAAAATAGCCAGATATTTATTAACTGACCATTTATAAATAGCTATTCAGAACCAATGAGTGCAAAGTTCCTACATGGCCACAGCAGGGCTATTGTACACACTATAGATCTCTACATTTGGCAGTTTTGAACAGCTAGTAGTCGCTATCTCTCACTTCATCTTTTAAAACCAGGGAAAGGTTTTTGGAGGGTTGCTTTTGCTGGATTTCTATAATATTCTTTGCCTTTGTAGTTTGTGGTGAGCTTGAATATTAGCAGGTGCTATTACCCTGTTCAGATAACTGAACCCTGACCAGATCTGCAGTCACTTTCCAAAGGACTACCCTCAAAGGAGCAGGGACTTGAAGCCTTACCTCTTTTCTCTCCTATCAGATTTCCACAAAATATGCCTGAGGAATAGATGGGCAGATAAGTATGGACAGGATGTTTGTTTTCTCTATTAATTTAATGTCTCCGTGAACCATGTCCTCTTTAGCAACATTCCCCCCGGGGTTGCACAGCCCTCCACTCAGGCAACATAGGAACCACGTCAGAGCACCAGGTATCCAGAGATGGAGCCCTGCCTCCAGTCCTCAGCATGATCCAGACTTAAAGTGGCTTTCATTAGATTGGATAAAAGAAAATTTATTGAGTGATTGATTCAAGAAATCAATCCAAAAACATGTTAAGCATGTCTGTCTACTTTCTTTCCATCTTTTTATGAAGTTTTACATCTGTTACCTTTAGTTGATCATTCGTAGTCGCAGTTGATTCTATCCGGAAATAAAGTGAGCGCCGAGCACAGCCTTTTCTGCTTCTAACTCTGGTGCTTGAAAGCTGAGGAAGATGGCTGCAGTTTTAAGCCAGAGTGTGCTACATAAGGAGACAGTGTCTCAGAAAACCAAACAAAGGGAATAAGACTGATCTGATTTGGGACTTCTCTTACACTCAGTGTGACATGGGCACTTGCAGGTGTGAACCCCACACTTTGCACAGGCATTATTACCCCAGGGCCATCATCTTAGAGAGTTTCAGTGTTGGTGATGACCCAATGCAGGCCTTGTTGCAGAACTGCCCAGTACATTAGCTTCTAATTTTTGGTGGCAAATTACCGCATTTCTATCTAACCAGATGACAAGCTGAAATTTCCCATGACCCTCCACTTAGATAATTTTCTAAAGAATCTCTCAGATTTCAAGGATTTCAAGATTTCAAGAATCTCTCAGATTTCTGTACATCTAATAAACCAAGATCAGAAACGTTTGACAAAAATTGTACCTGGATTGAACATGGACAGGCTGCTTTTCACATGAGTAATCTCAATACAGCATGGGATCTATTACATACCATCTGTGTTACATTGTCAAGATGACTGAAAATAGATGATAGAACACATGTACCTTACATGCTTTATATGAAGAACTTGAATACCCACGGACTGGGAGATCCGTTGATACTGAAGCATGAGATTTTTGCAGATATCAGATGACATGATCTTTAGGGCAAAGTCTGGAAGGGTTCTGCGTTCATCAGTCCTGTCTCTGTGGAACTGGAATGCACTATCCCATCCATGGCTTATAGATCTGTCCACATACCCAGAACCTTCCTAAAGACAACAGTACAGGCCTATGATGATGGCACTGATATGTAGGCACCATGCACAAAGAGTCCCTTGTTACTCTCAGAACCAGGTAGAGACTGAAAATACTAAATGTCTAATCATGGTCTTGTCTTTTTGGTGACCAATCCCCACCCAGGAACCACCTAGTGTCACTTCATTAGAAAAGGATGTTCCTGACACCCAGAGAATCTCGGGAGATTGGGTTCTCTGTGCCAGGATTCAGGATCCAAAGCTAAATCTCAGAATAAAGGATGAAGCCTTACCCCGTCACAAGGGCTGCATGACCTCCTTCCCAGTACTGTCACAATAGCATATGCTTAATATCACAGTCTGTATCCAGGCATGAGCTAGATACCACATTGGCCCTTAGGGGTTGTGCAGTAACCGGACACATCTCTGTTTTGATGGAACCTCCTGACTGGTAGTAGAAACAGACATTACGTTATACAATAAGTAAGGACATCATGGAAGTACAACTAGCAAAAATCACTAGAAAAGAAATGCAAATTTACAATCATGTTTCTCAAACTTGCTTGTTAAAATTTTGGATATTTTGGTTCCTATTCCAAGACCTACTGAATCATTCACTGTATTCCAGGAGTTCATGTATTTTTCAAAAAATAAGCGAGCTAAAAATACTCTGCCTGAATGATTTCAAACAAAGGTTACAGACTATTTATGTTTATTCTTTCAAATTTTTTAGATTTATTTATGTGTATGAGTGTTTTGTCTGTATATATGTACAAATGTGTGAGCTTCATGTCCTTGAAGGTCAAAAGCTGAAATCAGATCCCCTGGAATTGGAGTTTGGTGGTTGTGAGCCCCATGTAAGTGCTGAAAGCCAAACTCAGTTCCTTTTTAAGAGCATAAGCGCTCCTAACTGCTGAGCCATCCCCTTAGCGCCACGTCTTCTATTTCTTCAGATGACATGCAGAGCTAGGCATGATGGTTTTCATACGTAACTAACACATGGGAAGTGATGGAAAGAGAGTTAAGAGTTCTAAGCCCTTGTTTCAAGAAATACCAAAGTAAACCAAATCAAACAACAACAAAACCAAAGACAGCACAAAGCTACATGTGGTAGCTGCCCAGGCTGTTGCCCTCTTCCTGTATACTTAATAAACTATTATTTTTCTCCCTCCACCAAAAGACCGCAACAAAAGCCGATAACAAGTAAGAAAACATGTGGCAGTTAAGGGTGTTGTGGCTTCTTTAGCCATAGGATATCCTTGGACTCTAAACTTTTCCCCTTGCAACTCCACTTTTTAGCTGTCCTGAAGCTCCCTTTGAAGCTGTATTCTTTTCTCTTTTTAAAAAAGATTTATTTATTTATTACTTATTCAACATTCTGCCTGCATGTGTGGCCTGCACACCAGAAGAAAATATCTCTAGATATCACTAGAGATGGTTCTGAGCCACCTTGTGGTTTCTGGGAATTGAACTCAGGACCTTCAGTGTTCTTATCCTCTGAGCCATCTCTCCAGCCTGAAGCTGTACTCTTTATAGGTTTCTGAGGTCCACATATTTTTATGAAGAATACATTATTCTTATACTGAGAAAAAAGTAAGTATTGTTAAGATAAAATGAGTTACCATACCAACTGAAGAAGCAGAAGGACTGTTGTAGCTCAAGGCCAGCTTTAGCTACATAGAGATATAGGATGGCCTAAACAGTAAGACTCATATATATAAGACTCACACACCACTTCATAAAAGAGACTTTTCAAAGTTCCATTTTCTTCTTTTGGTCTCCTCCTCCTTCTCCTCCTCTTCCTTCTTTTCTTCTTCATTTTGGTTTGAAACAAGATGTCACTCTAACCCTTGGCTGGTCTGGAAACAACTATGTAGTTGTTAGCTATGAACTAAAGTCTTTTCTGCATCAGCATAGTGAATTCTTGGTTTATGGATTTGGGTTACCATGCCCAGCTAAATGTCACTTTCAAAAAGTCAAGCAGAGTGTCAGGGATGTAGCTCAGGTGATAGAGTGCTTGCTTAGCATGCCTGAAGCCCCTGATTCAACTACTAACCTAACATCATGTAAATTGGGTTTGGTGAGGAATCCTTATACTCCTAATTCTGAGCATGTGGAGGCAGTTGGAATGTTCAAAACCTGGCAGTTAGAGGAAGGCTTTACAGAGACTTCATGAATCTGTTTTTATTTTAAAAGTTACAAAACTAAACACAATACTAGTAACTAAAGCTTAAAAATGTCATTTCATGCTCAAAGGGAGATCCAAGATGGCTGCCCCAGGAGGACACTGTGTCTGAAGAGCAGGACAATAGTGTAGGCACAGCGACCCGGAGACTGAGATCTTGGACCTAAAACACCAGCGTTTGCGACTGCCAGGTGAGCAGAATTCCTACGGTGGGGAAATCAAGTGGAAAAGTCCAAGGGACACCCAGATACTCCCAGGAAAAACTCCGGAGGGAGACAGGCTGCGCACAGCCGGGCTGGGCGCCTAAGCCGCCATTTTGGGCTGGGGCACACAGTACCCCAGACAGACTGAGTTTCAC